>CM053605.1:33865111-33893872 GCA_028646535.1 Procyon lotor
ATACAGAAAAGGCTGCTTAATAGAAACTGTGTCAATAGGTAGGTAGAATGGACTGAGAATGGTTTGGAGGAAGTGGTAAGAATATATAATATGACCTCATTCTATTACCACTTTTAGTGGTTACCGTAGGGTTTAGAATATGTATCTTTCATTAGACAGAGTCTGTCTTCCATAATATTATATAACTTTATATATAGTGCAAGGATTTAGTTTATATGTAGTGTAAACATATAGCCAGCGTACAAAGCATTCAAAAGTTACAGATATTACTGTGATAGTATCTGTTACACTTAGGATCTCACTTAGAAAAGGCATACTCCTTGATCAGAAATAGAAATTATGAACATCAGTAAGAATAATAACTGTGATGGATTAAATATATCATATATGTTTAAATCTTTGAGTTCAAAAGATAGTTTAAAACAAGAAAAAAAAAAACACTGGTCAGTCTTGGAAGATGCTAGTAAACTTATTTAATATTTTGAAAATCATTAAATAAAGAGCAAAAATCCAGAATTTCATGTTTATTTTTTTATATTAAATGTACCTTAAGATGACTGTATAGTTGATGAGAGAAATTTATTGTTATGGTATTTACAAATCATGATCATATATTTTTTAAATTAAATGTAACATTAAAGTATCTCAGTTTGGCAACCTTGTATAAAATGCTAGTTCTGGGCAATGATCTAATATCATAAATGCCGAAATAACCTTACATTGTGTGCCTCCTAATGGAAGTACACAATAACAACTCTGAAGTACTTTTGCTAAAAAATTGAACCAGAATCTTATCAAGCATCTCTAGCTCTAACTGCCCATTTGTAGGAAATAGAAAAGGAAAAGAAATATGTTCAATTATACCCCAAGGAGGCGATCCACAAAAATTCAGACTGGAAAACGCTGTGAGATAAACCACTGATTTCTTTATCAACTAAATTGCAAGGAAAAAAATGGAGGTGAATAGGAACCTATATATTACATGAGGCTTATTACCAATTGCAATCTATTGGCTATATCAGATCTTAATTCCAACAGTACTTCTCAACCAGGGGTGGTTTTGAGCCCCAGGGGACGTTTGGAAATATCTAGAGAAATTTGTGATTGCCACATCTGTGGCAAGGGGTGTGAGGGACTGCAAAGGACATCTACCAGGTACAAGCCAGGGATGTGGCTATTCATTTTACAATGCACAGGACAACCTCCCCATAAAACATAATAATTATTATTTGGCCTAAAATGTTAGTAGTACCAAGGTCAAAAAACCCAGATTCAAACAAACTCTGTAATATCTCTGTTTTATATACATTCTATTTCTGTTATAGAAAGGTATAGTTATACACAAGGCAGTTGCATTAATGATTCAGTGTAATGAGGAATAAACAGTTTTAATGAATGTATTGTTCATCTTACCAAATTGATAACAGTGTTAATATAAACTAGGTATTTTCTTTCTTCCTCTTTTTTTTAATTCAAATGCTGATCTAGTGTGCTCATTAGAATCAATCTTTCTATGCCTAAAGGGCATGTAATGAATGACTAGAAGACATGGGTAAGAAGATGTTGAGAGTATATTTCTGCACATTAAAAGGTCTCTACCAAGATTTTGTTAAGGGGCGCCTGGGTGGCTCAGTCATTAAGCGTCTGCCTTCAGCCCAGGTCAGATCCCAGGGGCCTGGGATCGAGGCTCGCATCGGGCTCTCTGCTCTGCAGGAAGCCTGCTTCTCCCACTACCATTCCCTCTGCTTGTGTTCCCTCTCTCGCTGTGTTTCTCTCTGTCAAATAAATAAAATCTTAAAAAAAAAAAAAGATTTTGTTAAATAATTAATTTTGATAACTTGTTTCCTGAAATCATTTATTTTTATTAGTAGGAGGACTCAATGATTCATATATTTTTCCTTATTGAAAGTTTACTGTAGAACAAAAGAGACAATTTGAACTAAGTGACAATTTTCTTATTTTTATAATATTTTTCTGGATTAAAATCAGAAATATACACACCATGTTAATAAATTCTAGGCAAATGTTAGTAATAACAACAAGCATTTATTTAGCACTTACTGTATTCTGGGCATTCTGATTTGTACTTTGGACTCATTTTTTTAATTCTCAAGCGTGTATTTCCATAAATAAACACATGGAGGAAGTGTTATCAACCACATTTTACATGGGAAACAAAGGTTAATAAAATGAAATACATTTTGTATTGTCCTGTGAAGAGGGGATGAAGCCAAATTCAAGTCCAATTCTACCTGATTAAAAGACATTTTAGTAAACATTTGCTGTACTAATACAGAAACACATAAACAAAATACTAATTTAAAAGAATCTGCTTGTCTATTTCATCCTAAATCTATTGCCTAAATCTATTTCCATCACCATAGTAGGAGGTTGATGAAAATCACCCGTATGTTATTGGTCTGATTTTGACATACTGACCATATAAAGTACACCACATATATGGCTATGTTAAAAACGTAAGTCCAGGAGGTGCCCACTATTATTGACTCGTATAATATTTATATAAAATTTTGTCTGTAAATTTACTAATTTGATCTGGAAATACAAACGTGGTCTGTGAACATGGCAAATTATATCTCTGTGAAATATTTCTTTGCTGCTTTTAGTTCTTATGACAAAGGAAGTTCCTGGGAAGTTGCATTAGAATAGATCGCTGATCTCATAGAACTATTATGAATGAATCAAGTGCAAAAAACTACTAAATGATAGTCTCATTTCCATAGAAATGGTCTCATTATGACTAAATACTGAAAATGTATGAGGACAGTATTGTTTGCAGTAAGTCTTGCAGCACTTCCTTTCTCACTAACTCATATAAATATCTTCTCTCATGTTTAAAATTAAGTGATTTGAATTCATCACACACACTAAGAGACAGTCTCAGATTTTCACTCTGAACTATTAGTTCTATTATTTGTGTAAGTCTATTTGGGCCTAAAATAACAGTGAACAGAGTAAATAAAATACTTTTTGCATATTTTTAAATAAAATATACTTCTTTTAAAATTGTAGGTAATATTTATGTTTTCTTCTTATAATTTAACAAGTAAATAAGCAAGATGATGAGGTATTTTTAAATATTATTATGAAAGTAAAAATCTACCTTTTTTTTCCTGTCAGTTGAACAACCCATCAAGCCTAATAATTTTTGTCAAATCAGAAACATTTACAGGAACACATATGTACTGGATAAGGGCATCTGCAAGTGTATGCTTATGTAGTAATCAGTAATATCTCTTGCTATCCTTTCTTCATGCTTTTGTACAAAAAAACCAGTGTTTAACAACTTTGTCTGATGGTCTATGAGAATCACCAATTTATGGTGCCTACAGTTAAACAACCTAGTGATTTGTTCTTTCAAAATTTGCTTGTTACCACCAATGTCCTCAGTAGCAGGTGTAAATATTTTGAAAGTCCTCATAGTGGATAAATAGGAAGTAGAGAACATCTGCACAAAGACTTTTTTTCACTTTGCAAGAATACAGAGAAAAATATTATTATTGCAAAGGGTATATTAGTAAAAATAATTGCATATATTTATAATAACTTCTACTTAAGAGCTTTGTAAGTACTTCATATGTGATAAATCAGTCCTCACATTATATAACAGTAATAAAGAGTGGTTAAGGAATTTGCCACACAAAATCGACCATTAGCTAGATAGATCTGAAACAGTGAGCTTGACTTCAGGGTACAGCTTCTAACCATCTTCATTGGAAGATGGTCTACAACTTCATTTACTGTAATTCATATGACAAACTGAAACTAAAACAAAATATCTGTCCAAAGGTGGCAAATTATTGACCTCATGTGACTTGTCGATACAAGGTGTTTGGTTGTTTTACAAAACCAAAAAGGTTTTAAAAGGCAGTATAGTAAGACATGGCTGTTTGCTATAATTATAGCATAAATCTTTTGTTTTGCTGAAGATTGCTTCATTCATTTATGTTAAATGCCTGCACCTGGAAGAAATTGAATTTTCCAGATAAGGAAATTATGTAGACAAAAGCCTGTCTGATAACAGCTTATAGAAAATAATCATGGAAGAGTTTCTCAGATTCCAATTCATATCCTTCTTTTCTCTTATTTTACACACAATTCTAATAAACATGTTTATCAGATATTGCAACTTCATCAAATTAGAAATAATAAAAGAGAGAAGATTCAAGGAATATTTATGCTCAAAATGATCACGATCTATAATTGTGGCTAGCAACATATATGTATATATGTGGCATGTATACATGTATTGCCATTAACTTAAAAAAAATTCAAGTGGTTTGCTATCCAGAAAGAAATGACAATGATCAAAGTACAAATTATGACAAGGAAAATTTTAACTTTTTTTTAAGTGAAAATTAGTTTTAAGGTATTTTCAAGCAGCTGTTATGCACAGCAAGAACAATTTTCACCTTTAATGCCTAAAAGAGGAAGATTGCTTATTTCTCAGTTAAAAATAGTTCCTAATGTTTGAAGTGTTTAGTCCGTCTTATTCTGACATTACTTTTCATTTTTGTTGAGTTTTTTACGCAGAAACATTGGGCTATGGTTATGTCCAAAGTAAAACAAGGGAAATGCTTACTTTCTATCAACCCTATTCCAACCATTCTAAAACTATCTAGATCCACATTTTTAAATTGCCTAACATACTGCATATATTGTTAACATTATTATTTTTTATTTTTATTGTTAATATTATTATTAATGGTAGGCTTTGGGGAAGCTCCGAAAAAGAGGTGGGTAAATCATTCTGTGGATTTACATAGAATGCCACATTTCAAATAATAAATGTGGCTTATTAAATAATTTATTGATAAAGCTAATATTTAAACGAAGCATCCCTTGTAAAAACTTCAGTCAAGTCATTTTTACACCTATTACCAATCCTTAAAGGTATAACTTCACAAATAATTAGCTTTGCCACTGGCATATTGAAAAAAGAAGAAAAGATCATGTCCATATACATGCCATGTTAAAGCATGCCAAGGAAATGAATGTGTCAAGGTGAATCACAGAAAATTTACCAGAGCCTGAATCAAAACATTCTGAAAAATGTATTTTTTTCTTATGAGACCGGAAGCTTGACAGAAATCCCTCTGTGATTTTCTGAAAACAAAATTGGTAATCATCTCTATTTCTTCCAAAATGTCTTTCCCTGAGAGCAGGAGAGATGATAGGACGAAGGCCCTGGTTATGAGTAAATGTGGGCTCTTTAGGCCACAGACCACTGCCAGCTTTGCTATCTGGTCTTAGAACCTCCGTTCACATTGCTTATGTTTGTCAAACTTCCTGGATTCTCTTAGCTGTGTTGATAATATTTTATCTTCTAAGATATGACAAAATGCTACTGTGCAATAAAGTTAAATAGCAGTCCTAAAGTTTGCATTTAGTTCTATAAATACTTAAGGAAACAGGCTATAAATTACTTGTTAAGCATTTTAACTTGCCGTATGTTCAACAGGTACCCCCCAACTTCTCCACTCTCGCACAGTCACCGCCAATAACAAATCAAACCTGCTGCATCTGAGTCCCTAATTCTTTTCCACTGATGAAAGGAGCATATGACCCATATATTTTTTAGCAATCTAGTGTAATATAAATTATTAACATTTATTTTTTTCTAAAATGGCTTATCTTGCCAATTCTTTTACAAGTCTCCTAGAAGAAAACAAAGCATACCCCAAGTTCTTAGGCTGACTTTAGTTTTTTCAATTTAAAGACCCTTGCTCATTCACATTTAAATAAAGCATCAGTTTGCAGTAATGAGTCAGTGAGTAACCTATTTTAATTAACTACTTGAGGGAAGTAATAAAATTGTAATTTAGTCTACTTACTTTCATGCAATAAATTGAAAATCACTGAGTGATTTTCTCTCTTATTCAAAAAACCTCACAGATTATGAGAAGCGATGTGTTTCTTTTTTTTTTAATTTGAAATCATTACTCATGGTATTAACTTTTGTTCTAAGTTCCATATCTATGTACTTATATATAAATATCATTGAATAAAATGCTTCAGATATTGCTTTAGATGATTAGGGAGAATATTAAATTAAACACAAGCTGAAGGTGATGAAATTGTCATGGTAAGATAATAGCTTTCACTTTAGGAAAGAGCAAAACAGACATGGGACAGAGCCATTTTATCATGGTTGTAATAAAGGTACTGGCATCCAGGATGTACCTAAAACATGATTAATTTTTCTAAATTATAGCTATCCACCCTAGCAGACAAAAGAAAGGGAAATAGGAAGGTTCTGTTTGTTTTCTTGTGTTCTCAGTCACTTTATTTGATATAACAACAAAGATTAAAACAGAAACAAAAGTTTGTAAAAGAGAACAGTGTCATTTTATGTAATCATTCACGTTATCTGAAAATGTTTTAATTCTCTACTGAAAAGAAGTGTGTCACACCAAAATATATTTTTTAAAAGTGACCAAAACACAAATGGGAGTTCCTGATATGTAAGAGGCATATTCACCAGATCTCATCAGCTCCAAATTCAATTTTTTAAAAGATTTTATGTATTCATTTATTTATTTATTTGACAGAGAGAAAGAGATTACAAGTAGGCAGAGAGGCAGGCAGAGAGAGAGGGGGAAGCAGGCTCCCCGCCGAGCAGAGAGCCAGATGCAGGGCTGGATCCCAGGACACTGAGATCATGACCTGAGCAGAAGGCAGAGGCTTAACCCACTGAGCCACCGAGGCGCCCCTCCAAATTCAATTTTAGGCTGCTCTGTGAAAGTTGACATAATTTTATCCCCTGTACTGAATTCAAATATATAAGTGGTGTGTGTGTGTGTGTGTGTGTGTGTGTGTGTGTGTGTGTAATTTGACTGTATAAAGAATTTTAAATGCACATTAAGTTAGTCTGTAGTTGGAAGCTACCTTTGTTGAGAATATAAGATAAGAGTAATGAAATGGTAGCAAAGATGAAAGTAAAAATAGGGTATCTTTTATACATACTTTTAGAAATTGCAATTACCATCTACCTATCTACCTACTTATCTACCTTTGTATCTATATCTATCCTTGTATCCATGTGTATTTTGTAGAGATACAGCAAAGTAAGTACAACTTTAAGTTAGCTTGAGGTTCTCAGTCACATGTTCCCTTTCTAATAATGGTGTTAATCTAATCTTAGATTTTATAATATTTAATGGTTTCTATTCCTTTCAAATTATACTAAATTGTTATTTATCAACACAGATTAATTATTATCAAATGGTAAATCTGTTTATAAGTAAGCAGAGACTAGAAAGAATACAACTAAATAAACCAAATTAGTGCTACTACATATTAAAAATAGAATGTTACAGTTTTTAAAATTTTTATTTAAATTCTAGTTAATTAACATACAGTACAATATTTGTTTCAGGAGTTGAATTAAGTGATTCATCACTTACATTCAACACACAGTGCTCATCATAACAAGAGCCATCTTTAATCTCCATCACCCATTTAGCCATCCCCCACTCATCTCCCTCCAGTAACCCTCAGTTTGTTCTCTATAGTTAAGCATCTCTTATGGTTTGTTTCCCTCTCTCTTTTATGCCCCCCTCCCATATGTTCATTGTCTCATTTCTTAAATTCCACATATGAGTGAAATTATTTGGTATTTGTCTATGACTGACTTATTTCACTTAGTATAATACACTTTAGCTCCATCAACACCATTGCAAATGGTGAGATTACATTCTTTTTGATGGCTGAGTAATATTACACTCTGTGTGTGTGTGTGTGTTTGTGTGTGTGTGTGTGCTGCCTCTTCTTTATCCACTCATCAGTCAATGGGCATTTGGGCTTTTCCCATAGTTTGGTTATTGTTGCTAATATTGCTATAAACTTTGGGGTGCACATACTCTTTTGAATTGTATTTTTATATCCTTTGGGTAAATATCTAGTAGTGTAATTGCTGGGTTGTAGGCTAGTTCTATTTTTAACTTTTTGAGGGACCTCTATATTATTTTCCAGAGTGGCTGCACCAGTTTGCATTCCCACCAACAGTGCAAGAGGATTCCCCTTTCTCCACATCCTCATCAATACCTGTTGCTTTTTTTCCAATCCAGGTGGCTAAAAAATAGAATAATATTTTTTACAGTGTCAAATAGACAAAACTTTCTGCTACATGCCATAGCAATTCAAACTGCTATTTTAGCATTTAAGAATATTATAAAGTAAACTCTAAAGATGATAAATAAATAAAATATCAGGTAGCAATATTGTTTTAAATAGACAAAAAAGAGCCTGGGCACAGGGGTATTAATTTTCAGTGCATTAATAGTATCTCAGTGCCTCAAAGAGGTTGCCAATATTCTTTTTATTGGTTATTAAATCAAAGTTGTTTGGAGATATGCAAACTATTCCCTTTTAATAGGGTTAGTATCAGTGGAGTTATCTGTGGAAAAACTCAGTGATTAAACTTTCTTTACCTTGGCTTCAACATTTTGTTAAAAAATATGAACAGATCTTATATTATTTTTAAAACTATCCAGCTCATCCTTTCTCATTCTAATAAGCAAGACTTTCTTTTCCTTTCTATCATCCTGTCACTGAAGGAAATTTTATGAGTTGTTTTTTCTTTTTTTCACTCCAACTTAACACCATTTCATTGTACAGAACACAGGATTTCTAAAAAAATATTCCTTTATCCAAATGTGTCCATTCTGTTGATGACTTTTATGCCAGAAAATCTGTGGGTATGTGTTCACATCCACAAAAGTAACTTATGACCTATATCCCTATTAAAAAAGAGAAATTCATGATTAAGGACAACAATTACTGACTCTGGAAAAGTGTATTATTTGCTGAAGACTGTTCTGCATAGGTAGTTCTATAAAATTGTTGCATTTTAGCATGCCATATTGATTCTCCATTGGAATATTTTCTAGAAGTTCATAGTTATTAAAAAAAATCCATTACATGACTATATAATTTCTAGAACCATCTTTTTTGGCTAGTCAAACAGTATTTCCTAATAAATATATGATATAAAACATTGTTCTATTAATCATCCTTTTAGTTTGGTATAAGAAACATACTATTTTCCCTTTTTACAAAATAGTAACTGTTTTTAAAGTAGACAGTATTAAAGTAACAGTATGTAATATTTTTTAAGATTTTTTTTATTATATATTTGACAGAGAGAGAGAGAGATCACAAGTAGGCAGAGAGGCAGGCAGAGAGAAGGGGAAGCAGGCTCCCCGCTGAGCAGAGAGCCCGATGCGAGGCTCAATTCCAGGACCCCGAGATCATGACCTGAGCCGAAGGCAGAGGCTCCAACTCACTGAGCCACCCAGGCACCCTGAAGTTTTCAGTCTTAAGCTAAGTGCTATGAGAGACAGGAGGAAGGAGAAGACTTGGTTCTACAGGTCACAGACCTGAGGAATATGACTCCAACATTATATTTTTTTACATTTATTTCCTGAATATCCACTGCTTTAGGGACAACAAGTTGGGCACTAAGTAGATATTCTGAGAATAAGATTTGATTCTTTCCCTCAAGGAGTATATAAATTCAGAAATTGATAAGATAGCACATATTGTTCTGTGTCAGATGTTTCTATGAAACAGACTTTTGAGGAATGCCAGTTTTTAGGGTCACTTAATAGTAAAAGCTGGGGATATTCAGGGACATGAGAAAACTGATTTTTTCTTTTATTTTGTTTCTTGAATAATGATATGCTTGTGCTGATATTAAATTTGACCCAAAGAGAAGAGCCAAATATTAAATATTTTTATATGTTTATTTGATAGTGTATATTTTTCTTGAATGGAAATGCAAATTTGAGAGCTAAAAGCAAGAGCATAGGGAAAATATATTTATCAAATTTGCTAATATCATACCTGTGGATAGAGTGTCTTTAGCATAGCGGTAAATCCCATTTCATTCCTGAAATTCCATAGGAAATTCAGAGGCATGGGAAAATGCCTCATAAAGATATATACCCTTAGATCTGCTGTGAGGCCTCCTATGTGATCAGTTTTCATATCTTTATTAAATAAATTGGTGACTTATAATAGACATGTGTGTGTTTTCTCTTTCTTCAAAACCACACCTCAAAGGATTTAGGTTAAGAATATGCATTATTCACAAATAGATGAAAATAGGTAAATCATACAGATTATACTAAATTTCATAACCACAGATTTTTCTGAGATGTATGTGAAATGAAAACTTTCCATCTGCAATTTTATTAGCTAAATTTTCTGTGGAAACAACTCTTACATCAACAGATATTTATTTCTTGCTGCACATGTGGGTAGCTGTGGATTACCTAATACAACTTTGCTCCATAGAGTTTTCTAAGGAATATTTCCTACTTAAGACATGATTTTCACTAAACAGAGGGAAAGAGAGCAAAATCCAACCATGTGGTAGCTCTTAAAGTATCTGATAGGATATGGCTTACGTCAGGTCTGCTAATATGCCATTGGCCAAAGCCAATAGCTAAGCCCGAGGAGAATAAGCCATGGAAGCATACTCCCACAGAATCATAACTAAAAATCACAGAGCCACAGGCAAAAATGTATAATACTTTTGCAAGGAAAAATAGAGCAAAAAATTGAGGGCAATAGTACAATGTAACACAGGAGGGGTTAAGAAAGTCTAAATACAGAGAGTTATCTTTGAGCTCAGTTTTTATTTGACTAAGGAAACTGGATGAGGTTGTAGGGGAGGGATGGAATGTCAGATATTTGTTCTGGCAGAAGAAAGTCAAGAAGCAAGTTTGAGATGGAAAAATAAGAGATTATATTAAAAACACAATCTGATAGGACTAATATTGAAACTGTCCAAGTTTATAATATAATTATGAATAATATAGTGGGGATTCAATAAAGCTGATTTCAAAATCCAATTCATTTTGAAGTATGAGCTCTTCTAAAACTACAATTTGATAAGAACTCTCATTCCTCTATCTTCCAAAGGTACCTTCCAAGTATACCTTTAATTTACTCAGTTTTTTAATAATTTTAATAAATATGGAATACACAGCTTTGCCAAAACCAGTATGTGGTGTACTGGGGATGACAAGAGGTAAGGTGTCATCTATTTGATCTTAGATTTCTATCTGGAGACACTGAATTATCTATTTTATCGCGTCTTCACTGGATGAAGACTGATGTATCTGGTTGGTTGATCTCATAGAAGGAAATAATCAGGAAAGGCAGAGATGCTGTGGTCTCTTTTATTTTTTAATCCAGTCTATAGATAAAGAGGGCTCATTTTAAGACTCCTCTCTACTATGAAATTAAAAGCCTATACCTGAAGGGAATTTTATGCTTATCTAATTGCCCCTGAAACTTGGTAAATGAGTCTTCCTAAATCAGGGAATATTAGCAAAACCCTTTGTCAGCAAATCTGTAGCCACATCCTTCAATCAGCTAATCTTGACTAATGCTGATATTTTTATCTCCAGCTGACTCCTCTTTTCTTCCATAGATAACCTATGACTAACAAAACTGCAACCTTCAGGGAAAGCAGATTTTCTGAGTCTCAGAGAAGTATTTTATTACTATTTTTAGTAAGTAATACAATCTAGTATGTTCTGGTCTTTTCCAGGAACTTGAGATGCAGCAGCAAAAAGACTAGAAAAATCACTGATCTTGTGAAATTAGTCATTATTGAAAGAGGACTAATATGAATAAATAAAAGATAAGATGATATTAATTAATGAAAACTTCTATTTAAAAAAACTGCTAAAAACTATGAGAGAATGAGGGAAGAGTTCTTTTTCCCTTAGTGGGAAGGGCAAGAAATGTGTACCTGAGTAATGGATATTTGGAGTATGAACCAAGTCGATGGAGCCAGGCAGAAAACTGGGGAAAGAGATTTCAGTCATCCATTGGAAATGTCCTGAAGTCTGAGTTACATGGCATGTTCACTAAGAGATACCGATAGGCCATCAGACAATTTACTTGTTTGTTTGTTTATTTTTACTGAGGGGATTTGTGATGTATGTAGTGGGATTTTATAACTTCTGATTTTGAATATCCAGGATGATAATGTAAGTCTAATTGCCAACAGCCAGGTCCCCCATGAACTAATCACCTCCCAAAGTCCCCATCTTTATATACCATCATATTAGTTGCCAGTATTTAACATATGAGGTTTGAGGGAACGTAAACATTTAGTCTGCATCACCATCTCACCCATAATAAAGTCAATGTTCTCATGAAAGCTTTGAAAGCCTTATTTTATTTGACCCACAGTCTCTGACTTCTTCCATTTTCCCCTTTTCACTTTGCCTATAACCACACTGGCCCCTTGTTATTCTCCTAAGGCATTAGAACTATCCCTTCTACCTGGAACATCCTGCTTGGTCTCCTTGTGGCTCATTTCTACATTGTCTTCGTTTTTTTGTTTTTGTTTGTTTTTAATAATCTTATTTATCAATGATGTTGTAACTTACCATTTGTCATGCAATAAAGGTAGTTGGTCAGACAGCATCTAAAATCAACATGCAAAAATAGCTTTCATTTGAGAAAACTCATGACTAAAGATCTAGTAGCAATAGTGTGGGTCCTACATTGATCATTCATTCTAGGGCAACACTTTGAGATCAAGTACATCTGGACAACAGAGTCTTTGAGAAGTAATGAGACTGGAACTGTGTGATTGCATGATTAGGAAGCACTAACCCTTCCTCCACTGGGTTTGGGGAGCTGTATGCCAAGGTAATAAAACATGAAAGAACTTTGGCTCCGTCCCTATCCTGAAAGATGAGTATTTATGTTTGTGAGCATTACAATTTAGGGTGCTAAGAGCCAGCTCTTTTGTTTGTAGATATATGATGTGATAGCAACCAGCAAGATTCACCACACTAGTTTTTATAGTTGGGAAAACACAGGCTATTTCTTGGAAGGATGAGCAGCTGAGATCTAAAGTCTTTAGTTAACCAGAATTTATGATTGTACACATTAAGTTTATTTCCATGATCTTTGCAGGACCCTAATTCCTTTTCTGAGAGGCCAGCATGTTGAAAAATTATGCTTAAAAATTAAGTTAGACCTTAATTCCTACAACTTATTTAATATTGCAATAAAAATGTTCACTTTCCGGGGCACCTGGGTGGCTCAGCCGTTAGGCGGCTGCTTTCGGCTCAGGTCATGATCCTGGAGTCCTGGGATCGAGCCCCGCATCAGGCTCCCTGCTCTGTGGGAATACTGCTTCTCCCACTACCATTCCCTCTGCTTGTGTTCCCTCTCTCGCTGTGTTTCTCTCTGTCAAATAAATAAAAAAATCTTAAAAAAAAAATGTTCACTTTCCAGAATTCACTAAGCTTCTTCCCTGCTTCATTGTCCTACAAGACTTATTTACTCTGATAAGTGAGCAACTTGAATCAGTTTTGTTCACCAGCATATGCCTGGAGCAAGTAAAATTTCAACATATGTTTTCAATGTAAATAAATAATTGAAAATTTAAGTAAAAGAAAAAAAAAGAACTATTAAATAAATCATCTCAAAACCCTACATGGGACTGTGTCATGAGCATGCATATAAAGCATGCCACACTGGGTCATTAGCAATACTAAATACCTCTCTGTGTGTGACCAGAGTAGTGTAGAGAAGAAAGGGCAAATGCTGACAGTGAAGTTGATATAGCATTTAAAAGTATGAAATCAGTAGTAATTATAAAGATTATAGAGTCTGTCCTTATGTGAGGGGAGAAATCCAGTACCTCCACAGAAGGAGATAACTTATTTAACCAAAGAGCTACAATACCTGGCTAATACGTATAATAAGAACAAGGGAAACAATAAGAGGGTCGATCTTGAGACTGATACACTGGGAAGGAACAGAATATAGATTAGTACTATTGATATCATAAGAGCACTGTCTTCCATGTTTTGGTGGATATGGTTGAAGCTCCAACATGATAGTAGCTTAGAGAAAATAAGAACATGTCAGAACCTCTTTGACAGACTTTAGAGGGAGTCTGGTGGCTAATAGGTGGATATGAATGTATTTGATTATTTTGTGGTCTGATTTCCAGAAATGACCCAAGGATATTTCCTTAAGTAAAGCATTAAGGTATGTGCTACTGAGGGATTAGTGGCATTATTGAGGAACTCAGTGGTAACTATCTTTTTTGTCAGGGTTGAAGTTAGGTCTCGTTGCTGTAAAACTGGGCTCTTTAAATGTAATGGTGATAGCAATCTGGACAAGCAAAGCCAGTTGACATGATTTAAACTGGAGGTGGAAAGTGACATAATTACCAAAATAGCCAGAAAGGCCAGAGTGGCAATCAGGGTACACTGGCCTGCAGAAATCTGTAGACCATGATGCTAATAGAACATGATATTCAAGAGACCAGATACATTAGCAGCAAATAAGGTTATTTATTGATTTATATCACTAAAATCTATCAAAATCTAGTGAATCAGAAGGCTGATGTCAGCTACCAAAATGGAACATTCCTTACCCAGTTTTTAGATCTGAGCCAATTTCCATACCTAGAGGTCATTAAATGAAGAGAAAGTCCTTTACCTTTGAAGAAGGACTCAAATACTGCTGCATTTCTCATTCATTCCTCAAATGGACTCATAGCCATTTGCTAGAGTAACTGTAGATGGTGGGGGGTAGGAGGGTGGGATGGTGAGGGATGTGATTCAGATAGTTTTAAGAGCTGTTGGATACAGAGTCTGAGATAATAAGATATCAGAAATTTAGAGTAGTGTTCTTATATCTTTACTTGTGAAGTAGAGGTATGTTAAGACCACTCTAAAGTGATTTGATTTAACTAAAGTTCACTGGATCAATCCAATGGATTGAAGGACCACCCTATGGTCATTTCCTTGGTCCTGAGAGCATATTCAGGGTGGATATGTAGAACACTCACATGCATTCTCTGGTCTATAGAATAAATTAAAAAGAAAACCAAAACACAAAACAAAACAAATGAACAAACAAAAACTCACCTTGGAAGGAAGGTCAAGCAAGTTCAGAAAAGTATTTACAGTTCCCCTCCTCTATCTCCCATTAGCCAAGTTAAGTCATAAGTAATACTGCATCCTGGTTGGGATTGCAAGGGTAATTGACACCCTACCAAGTTTATGATCTTTAGCACAGTATGTTTAACTCACCAGAATGACCATTGCAAAACTAGATGTTAATGGAGAATGACAGTTGATTTCTAAAAATGTAATCAAGTGTTAAGTCCAATCATTATGGATGTGATAATATAATGCCTGCACTGGAACAGTCACTGTCTTTGAAATTTGGTATGTGACTATTGATCTAGCAAATGCATTTTGTCAATCCCCATCAGGAAAGATGATCAAAATAGTTTGCATTAACATAGGAAAGGGAGCAGTTCATATTCCCTAGGCTATCCCAGACCTATATTAATATTACTATTATAATCTAGTCCAAAGGGACTTCGATTCCCTTGACATTCTGCAAACATATCTAAACATAACTGCATTGTTGATGTGGTCCTTATTGGGTCTAATGTGCAAAAAAGGTCAGTACTTTGGATATCCTTGTAAGAGAAATTAATTGAAACATTTATATGATAATCCTGAGAAAGATTCAGGGTCTCTAATTTAATGTACATTTTTAAGACATTAAATGATGTCTTTTTGTTATGTTGGCATGTCCCCTCTAAGGCAAACACTGTTTGGTGAGCTTCTGTGCATTTTATAAATACCATATACCACCCTTCAAAATATAGCAGATATCACTCTGAAAAATATCATTTTTAGTCATATATTTGATGGCCTAAAAGGCTAGCAGGTTTGAGTGGTGCCTTTAGAAGAGAGGGCACTATTGCAGGTTGTGATTCTTCCATAAGCTGCTTTGCACTCAGATCATGCTGATCCTGTGATTCTAGATATAGATGTTTGTGCAGTTGATGACAAGTTCCATGAGCCACAGGGAACTGCTTAGAATTAGAAAAGTGCCCTATTAGAAGGAACTAGGCCCAAACAGAAAGATTAGTTAATCATGGAACACCAGGTGACATCATAAAAGGAACTATCATGAGCTGGATTTATTAAATTAGTCAAGTAAAAAGTTCATTATATGATGGAAATTGTTTATTCAGGATTTGGCCTAAGCATGTTAAGAGGGCTTAAGTAAACTGTATAAACAGGCTGTTCTGATACCATGTCATGTATTTTTATGGCACTAACACCTTTTACTCAACCTAAACCTATGGCCTAATAGATAATTTTCCTATGACATCATAGTAGAAGAAGAGGAAGAAAAAAAAGTCAGACCCAGTTCACCCAAGATGATTCACCTTGATATGATGCTGTGAGTTGAAATAGACTCTTGTTTCACCATAAGCCAGTTCAAAGGTGGACCAAAATTGCAGATCTGTAATACATGTGGTCATCTCCCTAGTACAGAGAAAATTTGGTCTAGCTGGAAATTGGCCAATGTCTTGGATGTTTGTCGAAGGTCTGAAAGAAATAAAATTAAAATCATTGCAAAGAGAGAGATTGGGGGAAGGCATTTCTATTAGTTTCCTATCACTGCTCTATCAAATTACACAAACAGTGGGTTAAAACAACTCAGATGTATTTATCTTACACTTTGGAGGTCAGATGTCTGAAATGGATATCACAAATTTAAAATCATTATATCAGCAGGGCTATATTCCCTTCTGGAGACTTTAGAGGAGAACTGTTTTTCTTACCTCTTTTGAGTTCTAGAGATTGCCTGCATTTCTTGACTTGTTGCTTTCTTCTATCTTTAAAACCAGCAATAGCCAGTCAAGTTTTTCTCCTGTTTCATCACGCTGACACTCTCCCTTCTGTCTTCTTCTTTCACTTATATATAGACTCTGAGATTACATTGGGCCTACCCAGATAATCCAGGATAATCTTCATCTCAAGGTCAACTGATTTGGAACCTTAATTCCATCTGCAGCCTGAATTTTCCTTTGCTGTATAACATAACTAGGGGTTAGGAATTGAACCTCTTTGTAGAGGCCATTATTCTGCCTCTTAAACAGATGGCTACTCCTGTGAAACTGGGGTTACAGTGTTTAGATATTGGAGACTCACATTAATGTCGAACAGCAAGCCTCCACTAGAGAGAAGGTAGTTATATACTGCATGACTTCCCCTTAGAGGTCAACCAATGTATACAGTGAGCCACCTATTGCATACATAATGTGCCAGGTGGTTCTCAGCAGTTTTAAGTCCATTTGCCTCAAGTGGTACTTTATTTTCTTTTCTCTTTGCTCCTTCCAACTTTCCTCATTCCTTTACAATAATTATAAAAACAAGGTATATCATTAATTATTCCATTCCATTTTCCTAAAATACAGTGATTAACATGTTAGGCATAGTACTCAAAGAGATATTGATTTGACTATTGACTGCTACACGTAATAATTATTTGCCCTGTGATAATTTGCATAATATTTCTGATCACTAATTTATCTGCAAAATAAGATGAATGGTTCCTAACTAGAGTATTATTTGGAAGGCTAAAGAAATATATGAAAAATTGAGAGATGTGTCAAATATTAACATTTTTTCATTAAATGATAGCCATTGTTATTAATAGTACTAGTATTACTTTTGTTTTGTTTTGTTTTTATCATAGAGGATTCTTAAAGGAAATAAACCAAACTAACCAGATTGATCATAATTGCCTGCTTTTTATATTTTTCTATGTTTAATATATTTAAAACACATACTACTTCCGTAATCAGAAAAAAGTCACTAAAAACCCTATAAATAGGGTTTTTATATATAACTATATACTATATATATAGTGAAATGTTTTCTACCTTTTGTTTAGTGATTCTCAGTGTTTGTGATTATTGAGTTACAGGCTTCCAGGAAAAAAAATGTACTGACAATATATAATTGTTGTATAAATAATTGTGATAACCCTGGGGAGACTCACATAGAGTACTGGGGTCAGGATTATAGATGATCTAGGCCAAGACTGAGGTCATCAGGACAATAATAAATATATCTGGGTGAAAATAACACAAAAAGTTTGATGTAGTCTATAAAATATGACCATGGGGGAATGTTGGAGGGGTGTGGTTTTTAATAGTACAAATAGAATGTGATTGTGGAGACAATGGACTGCCCTCTTCATTATATATTATGACATTTAACCCAGGCATAAGACCTTTTGTGTACTTAATGATGCAATTACTAGGTGTAATACTGAGTGCTTTGAATAGCAACCATGAAATGCTCTATAAATGACTTGAGAGGACATAATTGTGTGAATGAGTTGTGCTAATAAGCTTTTCTCCTCAACTCTGCCCTTGTAGGGCAAATCTGCCAAATCTGATGGGACCAATTCAAGAATTAAGGTTTGGAGTAGGAGCCAAATTCAAGAATCATCAGAGTTACACGAGAGGAATCAGGGGAGAAAAACAGAGCTGAATGACTTAAGTACTGAGTCCTATCACACAACATGTTGCTGGTGTAAGACTTTTTTATAAAAGTCCAAGAGTACGGCTTTTATTTTCCACTCCACTTCTCTGGCTCTTCCTCTTTCAAAAACTGCTTTCTTGAAGTTTATTTTGTTCTGTTTTGTATTGAATAGAATGTCTACAGTATGAAAATTATCTTAGGTTGAGTGAACCCCAGTTGCTAAAAATGAATTGACTAACAGTATGTGTGTGTGTGTGTGTGTGTGTGTGTGTGTGTGTGTGTATCTTTTATACTTTTAATTCGTAATGGGAATATATATAGTCTTCCAAATTGTGCTCATAACACTTGTACAGTCTAGATAAACTTCTGGACAAAAATTTTAATCTAGTCCATATCTCTCATTCTTATGGAGAACTCTTTTTCTCTTACTCATTTTAAAAAAGAGTTTCACTGTCTTTATATCATTATCTTTTATACACCAAAATGAAAAACAGAATGAAGCCAACACATTTAATTAAAAACATTTCTCCTTTATTTAGATGACATTCAGAAATTTACCAATTAGATATTCGATTGCAAATATCAATGTTATTTGAACAGAATCTCTTCTTTCCTCATAAGTTAGCAGTTAGAAAAGAAAATTTAAAATGTCAAAGAACATTTTCTTTAAAATCACAATAATTTACATGAGAATTTTTAATTTGACATTTTTTTTGAAATGAGAAGTTTCTGCACTGAAGGACAAATGAACATTCCCCCCAAAATAATTTGTCCCTTTCAAAAAACCCAGTTTGCTTATGATGGAAAGGAGAATTCTGAAAAATTAATAAACCAAGACTAAGGAATACACAATTTTGTATTGTGTAAGACACAATTTTGTCTAACCTAAATACAATATTTAGGTTAGAAATGAGCACAAATACTTTATAGCTCTTTCCATCAAAAGATACAGCCTGTTTCTCTGGCTTTCAAGATGGGGTTTGGGCTGCTTTGACGAGCGGAATGTGGCAGAAGTATTGCTATGTCCCTTCTAAGCAAGACCTCAGAGGGCCCCAAAGTTTCTCCTCCTGCTCTGTTAGAGCCATGCCATTGCCACCTAAAAATCTGAATATTCTGATGGGAAGACAAGTGGAAGACAAAGGAAGCAGTCCGGCTGACTATAAAGACCAATTTCCTGCCCTGTGAGGGCTATGAGAGAGTGAGAGCATGGTGAATTCTGCAGCTGCAGCGAATCACCACCAGACTGCAGCTGTGTGAGTGACCGAGTGAGCTCAGCTGGAACTGCAGAACATAGTCACTATTTTAAGCTTCTAAGAACTGGGAGTCGATATTTCAAAATACATTAAAATACTTCAAAAATATTAATACCGATGTATTATTTATTTTTCTTACATTAAAATATCTTTTAAAATCTCTTTCTTTCTCTCTTTACCATCCTCTCCTCATCACTTCGTAGTTCTTGTGTAGACTAACAAATACCCTGGTGTGGTATTAATCAATTTTAGGAGCCTCAAGTATAAAGGTGAACATTCATTACATATTCTTATTCATATATTCTGAAATTAAATAATAAAAAAAGACATTCATTCCTTCATAGACTGTGTCTAGAAATGTCAACATGCTCTTGATTAGTCTTACCAATTGTATTTTTAGCTTAAGAATCCCTGGCTTAGTTGTTGAGCATCTGAGTTCCCCTTGGTTCATAATCCTGAACTCTGGGAATCAAGTCCTGCATAGACTCCCTGCTCGGCGGGGAGTCTGCTTCTCCCTCTGACCCTCAACCCACTTGTGCTCTCTCTCCTCTCTCTCCCTCTCTCAGATAAATAAATGAAATATTAAAAAAAAAAAGGAGTCCCTGAATGGTACAAGATTCCCATTTTACTTTTGAGTGAAGCCTTTACCCACAGGAAGCCCCGTTAAAAGGCAAATGATATCCGAATTATGATGCTTTGATGCCTATAAACATATCAATATGATGGCAAAATACTCAGAATAATTTATAGAAAGAAAAGTTGTGAATTTTGATTTAAGAAGGTCTTTAAAAGACAATTGACAGGCAGACCAAAATGAGGTATTGATTGTGAAAATAAACTCCACTTTCACAATTGGGCCTGGGATAACCTTCATTATAATGATTAATTTGGGCACCATTCACTTCTCCATTCTAAAAACAAAGTATAAACAATACCCTTTTCCAAGGGTAAGTGTGAAAAAATAAAAGCCGCAGAAATTTTAAACTAATTTAATTGAATTTTTATATTTTAACTATGTAGTTAATTAAAATAAAAGTTGTATTATAAACCTGGAAGGCGAAAGTATTTTCATATTTTCATCAGTCGATACATTTAGAGTTATAAAAATAATTGTGTGGTATTTGGAACTCTCTTAACCATGCATTAGCCTATAACCTTATGAAATAGGAACCTGATTAGAAATAAGATTTCAGAGCTTTTCTCTGAAGAATAACTATAGAACAAAACAAGAAAAGCTAAAATATTTATCTCTGCCTTGCATTATGTGCCAATTTAGAGAACATAATTCTGGAGAACATTTTCAATTCCATACTTCTTATTCCATAAATATTTGAGGTAGTTGCCAAATTTTCTCAAAACACTCATAATTTCTATAAGAACTAGTTAACCAGTGTTAGACACACAATATTGCAAAAATCATGCATGACCCAACTGTTTTCTATTATTATAAATAGATTTATAATAATTTATATTGGTATCATTTCTGTTATTTTTTTCTAAACTTTTTGTAATTAATTTTGTGCATTTGCATTTGTAGAAAAAAATTTGAGGTAACAGCCACATATTTGAGGAAACAGTGTTATAGTTAATAAAAGATCTTAGAATTTTAAAATCTAAATCTGATCCCAAAATATTTTGTACTAATATTCTATGTGGATGCTAGTGCTTTTGTACTTTGTGCATTAACCATATTTCTCTAGTGAGGGATAATTTTTTAAATAAATACCTCATTAAATTTGAAATACTTGGTTACTAAAGAGAAATTTTAAAAAAATCCACATGGGATCAAACATTCTTTCACCTGGGGCTATAATAATTTAATGACCCTTGAGCCATCTAGGGTGGTTTGAATGCTTCATTTTCAGAAACCGTGGTCAAATCAAAATGGTACATAACCAGGGAACAAGACATACCTCCTATTTCCTCATATT
Organism: Procyon lotor; assembly: GCA_028646535.1. Classification (NCBI taxonomy): domain Eukaryota; kingdom Metazoa; phylum Chordata; class Mammalia; order Carnivora; family Procyonidae; genus Procyon; species Procyon lotor. The sequence goes on from CM053605.1 coordinate 33,886,673, forward strand.
TTTTGGCAAATTCATTCACTCAACAAACTTTTACTAACATCTGCTATTGATGAGGCTCTAGAATAAAGTGATGAATATAATAAATACTGGGTGGACAAAGGTGAATATTTTATGATTCTAAAGTGCTCTCATTTTATGTCCTCTCCAGATATAAGCTTTTGGAAAATAATTATGACAAAATATGCTATGGACAATAGAATTATGCTCAACATTTTAAAAGGAAGGAGAGAGTCACCCTACTTTAGTACTGAAAATAATCAGGAATGTAATGAAGAATGTACTCTTCAAAAAGAAAAGGCATGATAGAGGCTTGAATTTAGCAACATATTCCAGAAATTGTCATTCCTTGAAGGTGATAATAGCTTAAAATATGCTAGTCTGTAAATGGAGGAGTTGGGAGTGGGAAGATTGGGAGAAAACTAATGAAATATCAGATTGCTGCATCATGAAATAAGAAAGATATAGAAAATGCAAAAGTGTTTCTGCCGAAGGCATGGGGATTGACATGAAGATCTGTCCCAAAATACTTTTTGTAGGATTCTCAAAAGAGTAATAATTTTTATTATAAAATATTTTTATAAATATATAATAATTTTATATTAAACGATTAACTTCTATATAACAAAATCGGAGTTACCCAAAGCAGATTTACATAAGGAAAGTATAAATTCATTCTGTCGAAATAATAAATTTGTTATGCTACCTTTTTTTTTTAATGCACTTAGATGATAGAGTCTCCACTCTACTAAATATTGGCCTAGATTCCTATGGATGTCACTGTTCACTGTGGTTCACATGGCAGACTCTCTCAATCTTCATGCTTTGGTTTATTCTCACCTACTTGGGCAACTTCTCTGACAACCCTCTGTAAGTTGGACTGTGTCCTCTCATTATCATTTAGTCTCTACTACTGATTATTTTGTTTCCATCATAATATTAGTTAACAGTTATTCTCACGTTTTATCTACTGTCCTATTCCTTCTTTTTCCAAGATTATTAGCTCCACAATACCAATGAGATGGCCCTGAACAAGTAAATAAATAAAACAATAAATTTATTTCCCCTCATTCAAACTTCATGGTATGTTCTAGATCGAGGACATCTCAGATTTAAAATGTCTTAATTTAAACTAATTGTCTTTCTTAATTCCCTTGACACAGCACCTGACATACAGTAGCTTTTCAATAGTCTTACTTGAATAAAAGATTTCAAATTGTTCTAGGGAGCCCTCTACTCAATTGAACAGCAAATTATCAAGTCTAAGTTTGGTTTTGATCAATCTGATCATCTGTGGTCTAATTTTTGTGAAGATTTGTTCTTTCCATTAAGTTTAAGGCCAGGTACTTATTCTTTGATTTTAGTACAATGGATTGAGGCAATAGACTGCTTTGTGATACTAGTATTATGGTGGTTTTTTGTTTTGCTTTTAATGAGGGAATCTTATTTGAGAAGAATTAAAGTAAATGGCAGATGATGAAAATTTTTGTTTACTTTTATAATAAAATTTGGAGTTAATAAGGAAGTTGAAGCTATATGCTTTAAGGTTTTCTAAATATATATGACATAGTAAGTAGGTGGCATTGAGGATAAAATGAACGAATGATAAAAAAATAAAGAAGCCAGATATGTTTTAATATCAAGAAGTTACTCCGAATCAAACTAGAGCTATCTGTATAAAATGTGTATTTGGATAGGTGCACTGAAAGTCTTTTGAGGGTACATAAGGTCATGCGTAGCTAATGAGCCTGGGAAATGTTTAGTTTACATTGGAAGAGATCTCCACTATTATTTATTCTAAATCCATTATTTTTCCATTAAGGACACTGAGACTCAGAAATGATAAGCCATTTGCCCAAGTCAAAAAGCTTTTTAAAAGCAGTATCTATGACATGAATCCAGGCATCTAGTTCCCAAGTTTGAGAAATAGTGCAATATCTAATGCGCACACACACACACACACACACACACACACACACACACACTTTGTAAGGCTTTTTCTGCAAATAAAGAGCTAATAATATATTACATGTAACCCCAACACAAAAATCCCCTTAGAAATTTGTAGATATTTACTTTCTTAGACATAAAAAATTAAAAACTGTGGCAGAGACTCTTTAACCTAATAACATACATAACTCTAATGTTCAGGTAAAGGATTAAGACTTGTAAGGACATTGAAGAATAGAAAAGTAACCTTGAATCTTAAGAAAGAGGAAAGAAATTACTAAACATACTCAGTTACATGAACAGCTATTTTTCAAGGTGGATCAGCTCGATAAAAATTATGACCTTTTTCTGTACCTTATTTTATTTTCTAGACCTAAAAATATTGCCAGTGCCTGAGGCGTAAGTCAGAGTGAACTTTCATTATCACTCCAGAGACTTGGCACTTTCCTCATTAGGCTCCATAGTACCTGACTGAGTGACCTTGTTTGGTGAGAAGACACAGATGGAGTCTGTCAGTAAATCTTGTTAATGTAACAAGTATTCCTACTGTTAGATGAGTGTTGCACCTGATACTGGCATTTCTTCCCTTAGTAAACAACCCCTATCCTCTTTCCAACATGGATCTCTTCTCTCATGCCATCAGGTTTTTCAGCTTTAGCTTGTTTTAAGGATTATCTAAAAGAATGTCTCTTGCTGTGAAGGGGAGATGCTCTCTCTTTCCTAGTAACAAACTCTTGCTGGCTTTTGAAAGATGTAAAGATGACAATAAATGTGGCAAACATAAACCTAAGCCAAGTAGACTGTCTCCATGCTAGAAAGCCCTTCAGGTGAAAAATAAGGCTTATTACCAGGTAACCACTGCCCTAATTTCTTCCTGTTATCTTGTTTTGCAATATGAAAGATAAAACTAGAAGAGAGTAGGTGTTCTCAGTATTGGGGAAGAAAGATTGGGATATGCTTTGGTGCATATAATTGTAAGGGAGTTTTACAGTGGCAGGTTGTATCACAAACTTTGGATAAAGCACTTAACAATATCAATATCCTTTCTTATAAAATTCACTAAAAATACTAAAAATAATAGCTGGCTCTGTCCATTTGGGCTGCCATAACAAAGCACCACAAACTGAGCAGCTTATAAACAACAGAAATTTATTTCTCATAGTTCTGGAAGCTGGAAGTCCAAGACCAAGCTGCCAGCATGGTCAGGTGAGAGCCCTACTCTAGATGATAGAGTTCTTTTTGCCTTATATGGTGGAAAGGAAGAGGTATTCTCTGCAGCCTCTTTTATAAGGCATTAATCTCTTTCAAGAGACTTCTACATTGGTGACTTCAATACCTCCTAAGGGCCTTACTTACTAACTATCATCGTTGGGGGGTGGTGAGGATTTCAACATATGAATTTTGGGAGGACACAAACATTCAGACTGTAGCGATAATCTCTCAAGTCTAGTGAGAGACCAAGTGAAAGGATTTGAAATAAATTTATTTATAAAGTATAAACCCGTATACTTATATATACTTATACATATAAAAATTTGAAGCAAAAACAGTCACAGATGCAGTTAGGAGCATACTTTGAAACTTTGTAGATATTTAATATAAAATATTTTACTTAAAATGAAAATTTTTGAAACAAATTTAGAAGACATCTGCAAGACACGGCAGACTATAATAATTTTGCAAATAATAGTAATAACTCATATGAGAAAAGTCTAAACTTAGCTAAACTTTTATTTGTGTTTTCATTTAAGATAACTGAAAAAAATAATTATGTTTCTATAATTTTTTAGTAAGGATCTAGTCTCCTGTACTGAATGAAAAGTACTGCACTAAAATAAACACTGAAGGCCATGAGGGTGTCTGCATATTGATGAGTCTGGTAAAAAGAATAAGCGCTTTTTTTCTTTTTTTTTTCCTGAACCCAGAATGACCCAGACACTGAGGTCAAATGAAGAGATATAAAGTATAAAGTTGGGATATTAAAATGTTCTTCACCATATTCTTATAATGAGGCAGAAATTAAATCAAAGGTTTTGATAAATTGTGAGAAGGTTAGCATTCTCAGTGAACTCTAAATGATTAAAGTTAAACCTTAAACAAGGCATTTCAAACAGAAGGATATTACATTTGTAAGTAACTGATACTTTGACATAAAGGGCTTTAATGAGGTCTTATTACAAATGTGACTTTATTTCTTCAAATTCATCAACACTTTATAAGTGTAAAAGAAAATACATGCTAAATATTGGGAATACCTAATTTGATATCCAAGAAAAGAAACAGACTTGTGGCAAAATGCCAAGATTGACCTCCAGATTTATATAAAATTATGCTGAATATACAGAACATGTTGTTTGCTTAACTGTATCACATACATGCAATTCCTGTGGCTTTTCAGAATGGCCATATAGGTGCAGTTGAAATAAATCCTCAGTGAAGTGCTGACAGAATTCAAGTATGTCCTCAGTTATTCATTAACTTCATTTGGATAGGTTTAATTTTTATTTTTTAAAAGATTTTATTTATTTGAGAGAGAGAGAAAGAGAGAGCAAATGAGAGAGCAAAGGGGGAAGCAGAGGAAGAAGGATAAGCAGACTCCCTTCTGAGCAGGGAGCCAACACAGGGCTTAATCCCAGGACCCAGGGATCATGGCCTAAACGAAAGGTTAACTGAGCCACCCAGGTGCCCCTGGTTGAACATGGTCTAAATGTGGGATATAGATTAAATGCAAAGAAACACATTTTAAGAAGACATATTTCTAGGTTAATCTTCAAAATATATAATATGCTCTGAAATCCTCTTGTCTCTCTCCAATGCTAACTCAATCCTAGCTACCTTACTGGTTTTAATTAAAATTTACATCCATCATGTCTTTTTTTGCTCCAACTTTCTTATTTTTTAAATATGTTCCCTCAAGCCATTGCTGAGTATGGCACTCCATATTTTAAAAATAGCTTTTTAGAGCTATAATTCACATACCATAAATTTCACCCATCTAAACTGTACAATTCAATGGTTTTTAGTGTATTCGGAACTGTGCAAGCATCAACACAATCTAATTTTAGACAACTTTTGGTCATCCCCAGAGAAATGTACACATTAGCTATCACTCATCTTTTTATTTTTTTTTAAGATTTTATTTATTTATTTATTTGAGAGAGAGATCACAAGTAGGCAGAGAGGCAGGCAGAAGGAGAGGGGGAAGCAGTCTCCCTGCCAAGCAGAGAGCCCGAAGGGGGGCTTGATCCCAGGACCCTGAGATCATGACCTAAGCAGAAGGCAGAGGCTTAACCCACTAAGCCACCCAGGCACCCCTATCACTCATCTTTTATAGAGAAATATCCATTTGTTCCAGCATCATTTCTTGAAAAAATTGTTCTTTTACCATTGAGTTTTGTGGGCACTCTTTTCAAAAATTTACTGAACATAAATTAAAAGGCTTATTTCTGGGGGCGCCTGGGTGGCTCAGTGGGTTAAAGCCTCTGCCCTCGGCTCAGGTCATGATCTCAGGGTCCTGGGATCGAGCTCTCTGCTTAGTGGGGAGCCTGCTTTCCCCTCTCTCTCTCTGCCTGCCTCTCTGCCTACTTGTGATCTCTCTCTCAAATAAATAAATAAAAAATCTTTAAAAAAAAATAAAGGCTTATTTCTGGGTTCTCAGTTCTGTTCCATAGATCTGTACATCTATGCTTATGCAAGTAGTACACTACCTTGATTACTATAGTATTGTAATATTAAAATTAAGAAGTATGAGTTCAGTTTTATTGTTTTCAAGGCTGTTTTGGCTAATGTTAATAGTTGACATTCACAGATAACTTTTTTAAGTTTTTATTTAAATTCCAATTAGTCAACATACTGTATAATATTAGTTTCATGTGTACAGGGTAGTGATTCAACACCTCTATACAAGATCTGGTACTCCTCATAAGTGCCCTCTTAATCCCCATCACCTATTTCACCCATCCTCCAACCCACTTCCCCTGGGTAACGATCAGTTTGTTTTCTATAGTTAAGCGTGTATTTCTTGGTTTGTCTCTCTTTTTATTCCCCTTTGCTCATTTGTTTCATTTATTAAATTCCACATATGAGGGAGATCATATGGTACTGGTTTTTCTGTGACTGAGATATTTCATTTATCATAATACTCTCTACGTCCATCCATGTTGCAAATGGCAAGATTTCATTCTTTTTTATGTCTGAGTAATTTTATTGTGTGTATATACAGTATCTTCTTTATCCATTCATCAGTTGATGGACACTTGAGTTGTTTCCATAGTTTGGCTATTATAAATAATACTATTATAAGTTGGGGTGCATGTATCACTTTGAATTAGTATTTTTGTATTCTTTGGGTAAATACCCAGTAGTGTAATTGCTGGACCATCTGGTAGTAGTCTTTTTAACAGGAAACTCCATACTGTTTTCGAGAGTGGCTGCACCAGATTGCATTCCCACAACAGCACAAGAGGGTTCCTTTTTTACTACATCCTTACCAATAAGTGTTTGTTGTGTGTGTGTGTGTGTGTGTGTGTGTGTGTGTGTGTTTATTTTAGGATTAGATTGTCAATGTCTTTGATAGAAATTATGTTAAATCTATACATCATTTGGGGGATTATTGCTCTCTTGACAACATTAAGTCTTCCTATCCATGGATATGGGATATTATTAGATATATTTAAGCATTTAATTTTTTTCAATAATGTTTTGTGGTTTTGAGTACAAAATTTGTCATTTTTCTTGTTAAATGTGTTTCTAATTATTATTATTATTATTTTGTTGGTAAGGATGTGAAAAATACTACTACAAATTTAAGCTGTTTATTTTATAAATAGTTTACAATGTAACTATTTGATATAATATTGGTGCTGACTAATTAATTATAAGAATAATTTAATTGATTGTAACAAATCCTGTGATAATGTTGTATTGATAATCAAACGCACTGAGGATTTATATCAAAACCACTACCAGTGTTTTTCTAAAGTAGTTAATTATCCAGAAGAAAAAGTAGCCCTAATTAATAATTGACCTATTGTTGAATTAAATCCAACTATTGACACTAATTGTGAGGTTAAGGAATGGTACTTGAGGGAGGTAAAATAATTATTAGCTTTTTGCATGATGACAACTAAATCTGTGTTTACTTTTTTTTCCCAAATATGTTTATTTTATTTTTTCAGTGTTACAAGATTAATTGTTCATGCACCACACCCAGTGCTCCATGCAATATGTGCCCTCCTCAATACCCACCACCAG
>CM053605.1:33894372-33909887 GCA_028646535.1 Procyon lotor
ATCTTTGAGGGGCCATTATTCCATCTATCAGAGCACTTATTCTGTCATAAGAAATAACTACTTTCTCCATGGTCATGATGATAATATACTTTATTTTTATGATATTTTATATATAAAATATCCAACCCCAACCATCTTGCCAAATTCATTTATTGGAATTAGTTGGTTTTTTCATTTGTTTTAACTTTTTTTGAATTTCACAAATGATGTCATTCATAAGGAGAGTTAAATTTCTGAATTTTTATCCACATCTCTATTTTTCTTATCATACTACACAAAAACTTCATTAAAACATTGAATATTAGATGTGAAAGTGGGCATCTTTGCCTGTTTTCTGATGTGAGGTAAAAAGGATACTTCATTTAGCATTAGATTTATGTTAGCTATAGATTTTTAAATAATTTTTCAAATTAAGTTATCTTATTCTATGACTTTTATTACAATATGCTCTATTACTAAGTCATTTTTCACATTTTTGTGATTATATTTTTGTTCTTAAATAACTATTTTTTAGAAGTTTTGGGGTCTTTTTTTTCCCCCATAAATGATATGAAGATAGTATTTAGGAAGAAAAACAAATTTATTCTTCAGAGATTCTTCTGGTTGATCTAAGAATTAAATTGACATGAGACAGATTAACAGGAGAAAATCAAGTTTAATTTCCCCAGATACTTGAGAGATTCAAAGACAGAAAGGTAAAATGAGATATACATACATCCTGAGCTAAGGAAAGGGATGGGTGGCTGGGGCTTCAAAGGGAAGAAGGTGGTTCACAGAGCAGTAAGTTCAGATATTTGATAATTAGATATTTGCCCTGCTATACAGATCCCATAGATGGGATATTCAAGTAAAATTTTTCTCTGGTAATAACTCTAATTGTGGGAAAGATCCCAATTTAGATTCTTCTAGATAGATAAGGGAGGGGCAAAAATTTCTCTTGAGCCTACAGTATCTTATGTGCCTTCAGCTCAAAATGGTCCACATGCCAAGTGGTGTATTTTGGGAAGACTTGCTGTGAACTCCTTCAACCTCATAATCAGTTTCCTATATTATTGATATTTTAAATTATTACTTTGCATTTTTATAATAAACATATTGATACAATATTTTTAATTAAAAACATATTTTATTCAGATTTCCTTAACATTTCCAATGTTATACCTAACATTGCTTTCATTTGCAAAATTCTGTCCGAGATATCATATTACATTTAGTTGTCCTATCTTCTTCTCTTCTTTCCTTGAAGGTTTTCTCAGACTTCCTTTGTTTATGACCTTGACGATTTTGAGGCCTAATTGCAAACTATTTTGTAAAATGATGCTAATTGGGATTTGTCCCATGTTTTTCTCATCATTAGACAAGGTTTGGGTTTGAGAGAGAAGAGTACATGGGTAAAGTGCCATTTACATCTCATAATGTCAGAGGAACATAGTATCAACATGACATATCACTTTGGATGTGGACTTTCATCACCTGGCCAAGGTATTTTCATGTTTCTCCACTGAAAAGTTACCTATTTGCCCCCTTTCCATATTGCACTCCAGGAAAGAAATTACTATGTGCAGACAACATTTAAGGAGTGAGGAATTTGCTCCACTTGAGGGCAGATCTTGAACTACTTGGAACTCTTCTGCAAAGGAGACTTTTCTTTTATCATTGTTCTTAAATATTAAAGCAACCTTGTATTGTCCGGATAAACCACATTTGTTTATGTATTACTGGTTTTATTTTGTTATTATTTTGTTAAAGAATTTTAAGATACTGTTAATGAGAGATATTGCTTTATTCATTTATTTCTTGTGATGTTTTTGTCTGGTTTAGTATCAGGGATATGCTATATTAAAAATGACAAGTTGAAGGAATATATGTGAAATTTGTATCATTTCAACTTTAGAGGTTTGATACAATTTACCAGTTAAGCCATCTAAGATTAGCATTTCTTTTGGGAAATTATGGTTGTATGTTTAATCGATTTAATTCATAAAGGAGGTTTTTTTGTTTGTTTGTTTTTTGTTTTAATGTTGTCTGTTCTAATTTGTTGAATATATTGGCCTGAAAATTCTAAATACGTTCTCATTGAATGGAATCTCCATGGTGCCCTGCAAAGATATCCTCTTCCTGGTGTTTTTGCTTTTATGTAATCCCCTCCTTTTGATTGTGGGATCAATTTGGTGACTCTCTTCTAACAGATGAAGCATAGCTGTTTATTCTTTATGTTTAGTAAAAATTCCACATTACTCTAACTTCAAACTCTAAATTATACTACTGAATTTCTAAGCAATTTTTGAATAATCCTACCTTCAACCAGAATGTTACATAGCAAAAAATTGAGAACCTCAAAATTTTAGGGTATAAAATAAATTGAGAAAGAATATGTATATAATTATAGTTATATAATTTTATATAAAAATGATTTTATTAAGTTTTATGCATGACATTTTTAAAAACAATTCTATTTTTTAAATCTTTTTTTTATTTTTTTCTTCTTAGTTTTTGGTAGCAAATGTATTTGCAAAGAACAGATGTGTGACCTTCTGCAGCATTCTCAATTTAGCCCTAATGAAAAGCACTGTCAAATAACAAAACATTTTGATTGTGTAATTAAATAAAAGCTCATGTCTTTCTTGATGTGTTAACACATTTAGTTATCTTTCTATCTCCAAAGTTATACTCTACTTTCTAAGATACGAAGGCAAGTAGCAACCTCACCTGTTGCCAGTATAGTTAAATAAATATCATTAAGCAAAACTTTTTATATCAAATATTATTTATTTTAAAATAAAATTATAGGGGCACCTGGGTGGCTCAGTGGTTAAGGCCTCTGCCTTCAGCTCAGGTCATGATCTTAGGGTCTTGCGATCCAGCCCCACATCAGGCTCTCTGCTCAGCAGCGAACCTGCTTCCTCTTCTCTTTCTGCCTGTCTCTCTACTTGTGATCACTTTCTCTATGTCAAATAAATAAATAAAATTTAAAAAAAAAAGAAGAAAAAAAAAGAAAAACTTTAAAATAAAATTATATTGTTATTTCAAGGAAGTTTTTATTTGAGATATTCAATTCATTTAAAATTATAGATTCTAGAAATGCAAATTAAAAAAGTAAATAATAGGGGTGCCTGGGTGGCTCAGTGGGTTAAAGTCTCTGCCTTCGGCTCTGGTCATGATCTCAGGGTCCTGGGATCCAGCCCCGCATCAGGCTCTCTGTTCAGCAGGGAGCCTGCTTCCCCCTCTCTCTCTGCCTGCCTCTCTGCCTACTTGTGATCTCTCTCTCTCTTTCCATATCAAATAAATAAATAAAATCCTCAAAAAAATAAATAATAAAAGAAAGTAATAAAATAAATGTCTACAAAATAACTTAATAGGATAGGATACTAGTATATTTGAACTCTACCATCAAATAAGTACTTTACCACTACCTTTTTTTCCCCCGAAAAAACTCCATGGTTTTACTACATAATAATCCGTCCTAGACATTTTATTTTTAGGTTTTGGAAATTTTTGAAATGTATATAAACTCTATGTATTTCTCTTTTTGCTTTTTGTTTTGTTTTATTTTATTTGGCACAATCCCTATTTTGAAGGAACTCACCCATGTCAATGCATGTAGCTATAGTTTCTTAATTATGCTTCTGCAGAGTATTTCATTATGTGATTATATTATAAGATTTTAAAACAATTGGAGATTTCTAGTTCTTACTCTTACAAATAATACTGATATGAACATAGGTGAACTTGTCCATGGAGCTCATGTATAAGAGTTTTCTGGGTAAATACCTAGAAATAAGGTTGATGGATTATTGTACTAGTTTATACTCCATCTAAACTTTTATTAAAAAAAAAAACCAAACCTGTTGCTTTACATCTTCATCAAAACCTAACATTATAACTTTCAAAACTTTTGGACAATTGGTTAAGATTAAATAATATATTATATTTTTTATTTTCTATTTTAGTGATTACTAATAAGGTTGATTACCTTTATGAGAAGTTTATTGCCTGATTTTCCAAATTCTGGGAGGTGCTTTTTACTTTGACCTCATGGATTTGTATATATTTTAATTATTTTTAGGACTTCTTTATAATTTCAGGATATTAACCATTAGTCAACTCTAAGCATTCTATGTTTTTCCAGGTTACAGCTTTTCTATTTACTTCATTTTGGTGTTTTTGATTCACTAGCATTCCAATCTTTAGTTTGGGTCAAAATTTATTTACTAAAAAAATTGGTTTATGGATTTTGCACTGTGTTTAAGAAACCCCTCATCACTTGAGATTTTGATGTCAATATTCAAGCCTTTATTTCAATTAGAAAAGATTTTGTGTAGGGCATAAAATGATGACTGAATATTACTTTTGAGTTATTAATAAAACGAACATTTTTTTCTAAATTTATTAAGTATTTCCTCATTTACCTAGTGTTCTAACTCCATTTTTCTCATATGTCAGATTTTCATAGCTCTGTATCTCTGTATTTTTTTCTCAAGGTGGTAGAATATGCAATCCCCAAATATGCCATTTTGACATAAGGGTTATTTTGAGCTAAACACTGTTGAAAAATAGCACTTGCAAGAAAGTCATTTCATACATCTTCTTTTTCTCTAACTTATTATACACATCTCTTAATTGTCCCTTAATGTATTAAGTGGTTTCTACCTTAGGTATTTTACATATGCTGTTCCCTCTCTCTGGGAGACCTTTCCCAGTTATCCTCATTTATCATTCCTTCATTTGTTTCAGGTGTTTGTTCACATGTCATTTACCCAGTGAGTAATTCATTGATAAAATAGTATTAGATTTTATGTTTATCTCATTGATTACCTTGGAGAATATAGCATTAGTACAATGAAAAGCATGGAAGTTATATTATTTACCTCTTCTTATGTAATTTTCTTTTCAAATTTAATTTGGCTATTCCATTTAAACATTTTATAGCAAAAGACTAGATGCCATATAGAATTAGCTTTTGAACATTTAATTTTATCATACATTTTTCACTTTTACCAAACATTGGGTCCAAGATTACATAAATACAGATTTGGAGTACATCAAAATTTTAAGCAAATAAAATCATGCTTAAGTGGTGAAAAAAATTGACATGCATATACAGTAGCAATATTAACAGCAAAATTACATTATATGTGGTACATTCAATTTGATTTGTAATTTTTTATTTACATTCTATCCATGACTCCAATTGAAAGTAATTCAGTACTAAGGAAATTAGTAACTTTTATAACTAAATATAGTGGAGATTCTGTGGTCTAATCATTACTACCACGCTCCTGTAAAGCCCCTCAGCTCACTGGCTGGGTCCCTGTGTCTTCCTTTCCCACATTTCCTTGTGTGGCTTATCAAGCCTGATATATTCTGACCTGTGTCTTATCACTCTCATCTCATCTACTGTTTTCTCTCCCTCCTCCTCTGTCTAGACTTCTTTAGTTTCTGAGGACAATCTGTGGATGTTTACGTTACTGATTCCATAGACAATGAACGTTCTTCCATATGAATCAGTCATTGTTGACACTATTTAACTATCTAGAGAACAGTTAAACTCTTACCCTGAGGGGGCTTTTCTGATTATCCAGTCAGTTTCTAACATTTTACAATATTTTATTTCTCTTAGCACAAAATACTTTTTCACTGTTTGAGAAGGTGAATTTACTTTGAAAACAATGAACTTAACGTTTACTTACCTTCCTTTACTTATTTTTGTGTTCCACACTAGTCCTGCTAATGACTTGCGACCTAAAAATGTTTCCATGTCGTCATGTATTTTTTTCTAAGTTTTTATTGAAATTCCAGTTAGTTAACATATAATGTAATATTAGTTTCAGATGTACAATATAGTGTTTCAACATTCCATATAACACCGAGTACTCATTAAGTGCCCTCCTTAAGCCCCATCACCTATTTAACTCAACCCTTCACGCCTCTCCTTTCTGGTAACAGTCAGATTCTTCTCTATAGTTAAGAGTCTGTTTCTTGATTTGCTTCTCTCTTTTTTCTCCTTTGTTCATTCATTTTGTTTCTTAAATTCCACATGTGTTATGATGGCTAAATTATGGAACTATATATATAATGGAAGATTACTCAGCCATAAAAAACAGAATTTTGCCATTTACAAAACATGGTTAGAGCTAAAGAGTATAATGCTAAGCAAAGTAAGCCAGAGAAAGACATGTTTATGAATTTTTGTAAAATTAATCAAATGTTTTGGTTAGACTGTTATCCTGTTACTTTCTGACTTCTGTCACAGTTACTTTTTGTATCAGATACAGTTGAAGTGACCACCTTCACTTGATATGTTTAAGTGGAATTTAGTTTGATTTAATGAGAGATATTGGTGTGGTTCCAAACACTTTCATGTATATTTGGTTTACTTGTAAGCATCCTGATATACGAGTAACTTCTACAAATACTTTGCACACAATACAGGCTCACCCAGACTCCTGGCAAAAATATGCAGGACAGGTTAGGCTGTTTTCCTAATATTACTTGTCTTATGACACAAAGTATAGAAAAGATGTGAGTGGTGGAGAAGAAAAATCCTCCATTGTGGAAAAAGCTTTTTGTCATCAGACATATAAAACCGTAAGCATAGTTAAAGCATATAAGCTTAGTTAAAATGAAATTTTTCTTCTCATAGGAATATATCTAATAATATAATATATAGCATTATGTAAAAAGTATCTCTAAAATTTTGTTGGAATCATGCAAAAGAAAACATCAATATTCTGGTGTTTATAATAGAATAATATGGAGCAGTATTCAACTAGGAGTTAAGTCTGTCAGTGAAAGTACATGGTTTATGTATCCTAGCATACTAGATTGGTCTTTAGTATCTGATAAATTATCTTAACGTTGTCTAGGGTACTACATGGAGCAACCCACAAAATTATTATTCTTTTTAAGCTTTTATTTGTTTATTTATTTGAGAGAGAGCATGAGTGGGGGCAGGGGCAAAGGAAGAAGCAGACTCCCTGCTGAGTTGGGTGCCAGACACAGGGCTACATCCCAGGACCTAAGGATCATAACCAGAGCCAAAGACAGACAATTAACTGACTGAGCCACCCTGGTACCCAACACACAAAATTATAATAAGCATAGTAAAAATCCCTTGAAGGAGCAATTGTCACAGTTAAAAAACTCCTACACATATTAATTAGTAAGCCGTTGTACAAACATTCATAGTGTCAAGTTTTCATTCATTTAAAAAAAAAATTTAAAGGATTTTATTTATTTATTTGACACAGAAAGAAAAAGAGTACAAGTAGCAGAGGGAGAGGGAGAAGCAGGCTCCCCATTGAGCAGGGAGCCTGACATGGAGCTGGATCCCAGGACCCTGGCACTATCACCTGAACCAAAGACAGACATTTAACTGACTGAGCCGTCCAGGTACCCTGACTTTTTATTCATTTGAATTGCTTATATGTATGACTGAAATTTAATTTAATTTAATTTAATTTAATTTAATTTAATTTAATTATTTTATTTTATTATTTTATTTTATTTTATTTTTTTATTTTCTTGAGAGAGTGAGTGCACAAGGAGGGGGTTATGAGCAGAGGGAGAGAAAGGGAAAATCTTAAGCAGATTCCTTGCCTAATGTATAGCCCAATGCAAGGCTTAATCTCACAACCTTAAGATCATGACCTGAGCCAAAACCAATAGTCAGCTTAGCTGACTGCATCACCCAGGCTATTTTTAATATGAAAGGAGACCAGATTCGATAGATGACATAGAATTTAAGCTTAAAGAAGAAGACTGATAGGCCCTGAAAATGGCAAAAATTCTTATTTAACACAAGTGACTATAAAAGCTAAATACATGAGAATGAGAAAAATACAAAGAAATACATATATTGTACACAATAATAGAATTTTTTAAAGTTTTGTATGAGGATACTCTCCAAGACTAAATGAAAAAGAAGAAAAAAAGTAAAAAGCACAATTTATCATTAATAGAGAATATAAAAATGTTAGCAGTAGCTTCATTTTGAGAAATTTATTGACTTTGAAAAGTCGCATATTCTTTCATTATGGCCTGTTGTGATGAATAATAATTTATACCAATCCTATATCTAATGAAAGATATCTTGTTTGTTAAAATCAGTGATTTTAATTTGATCCTCCAGCAGGATATGCAGTGAATGAGAGATGCTTCTCAAACACAGAATAAAATAATGATAAAATAAAAATACACTTCCAGAATATCATGAGTTTGTAAACTGCTTTTATTTATTTGTTGTTTTAATTTTTATTTTTTGAATAGTTTTTAAAATGTTTGGAATAAATTTATTTCTTTTTCTTTTTCAAATTTTTATTTTAATTCTAGTTAGTTAATATATCATGTAGTATTAGTTTTAGTACTAAAATTTAGTGTTTCATCCCTTATATGTAACACCCAATGCTCAATACCAAAGTTCCCTCCTTAATACCCATCACCCATCTATTCCCTCCCCTGCCTACCTCCCCTCTAGTGACCCTGTTTGTTCTCTATAGGTAAGAGTCTCTTATGGTTTGCTTCTCCTTTTCTCTCTCTTTTTTTTTTTCCTCTTGCTCTATGTTCACATGTTTTGTTTCTTAGATCCACATATGAGTGAAATCCTATATTTGTCTTGCTTTGACTGACTTATTTCACTTAGGCTTATACACTCTAGCTCCATCTATGTCATTGTAAATGGCAAGATTTCATTCTTTTATGGTATCTGTTTCCATTCATCAGTGGATGGACACTTGGGCTCTTTCTGTAATTTGGCTATTGTTGATGATGCTGGTATAAACATCAAGGTTCATGTGTGCCTTCAAATTCATATTTTTGTATTCTTTGGGTAAATATCTAATAGAGCAATTCCTGGGTTATAGGGTATTTCTATTTTTTAACTTTTTGAGGAATCTTCATATTGTTTTCCAGAGTGACTACACTATAGTTTGCATTCCCACCAAGAGTATAAGAGGGTTCCTCTTTCTCCATGTCCTTGCCAACATCTGTAGTTTCCTCTGTTGTCAATTTTAGCCATTCTGACAAATGTGAGGTTGTATCACACTGTAGTTTGGAATTTGTATTACCCTGATGATGAGTGATGTTGAGCGTCTTTTCTTGTGAAGCATCTTTTCATATGTCTCTTTGGAAAAATGTATATTCATGTATTCTGCCCATTTCTTAGTTGGATTATTTGTTTTTTGGGTGTTGAGTTTGTTATGTTCTTTATAGATTTTGGATATTAACCCATTATCGTATGTGTTATTTGCAAATATCTTCTCCCATTTGGTAGTTTGCCTTTTGGTTTTGTTCCCTTCACTGTGCAGAAGCTTTTTGTCTTGGTGAAGTCCAATAGTTCATTTTTGCTTTTGTTTCCCTTGCCTCTAGCAACATGTCTAGTAAGATGTTATTACAGTCAAGGTCAAAGAGGTTGCTGCCTTTTTTCCTCTCTAGGATTTTGATGGTTTTCTGTCACATATTTAGGTCTTTAATCCATTTTGAATTTATTTTTGTGTGTGTTGTAAGAGAGTAGTCCAGTTTCATTCTTCTGCATGTTGCTGTCCAGTATTCCCAACATCATTCGTTGAAGAGGCTCTCTTTTTACCATTGGAAATTGTAAACTGATTTTATCAAGATAGGAAATATTTTAAGTAATTTGCAGACAAAATGAGTTTAGAAAGAACCTTCAAGAGGTAGGAAGACTCCTAAGAATACGGAAGGTTGTGCTTATTTGGATGATACATTAATCAAGCATAATTCACTAGACCAATATCTTTAAGAATGAATAAAAGAAAAGATTCAACATTATTTTGAAAACCTAAAGAATACTTATTGTGATAATTACTCTTACTTTGATAGCAAAAGAAATTTCTCCAAAAGTGATGGTTTCAGAATAACAAAATTTAAATAAATGCTGCATCTGATAAATTGTTGCATGAACATTTGGAAAACTATTAAACTGGAAAAAGGGGTTTATTTGTCCCCAAGAATTAATAAAAATTATGGAAAAATAAAAAATTAATTGATATAGCAAAAAGAAATCAGCAATAAAATGACTTTGTACACAAAATTCTGACCAGTTGGAGAGTCTTGTGACCTATTATTTAACAGAAAACTCAATGAGTGGTTTTTAAAATTTTCATTAAAGAAAACTATCTGTGACTTGATTCAACCAAAGTCTAGATGACTATGGTTTGCTTTTGAACAATATTCTCTGCCAATCAAGTGTCAAAAAAACTGTTTTGAAAGGTGATAAGAAAGGGCTGATGCACTTTTTAAACCTTTATAATCATGCATAATATGTGTTATGCACAGCTCATTGTTTAAACCTTGTTGAAGAAAATGCACAGCTTCTGAAGTTGTTGACTACTTTGGTATTTTGAAATAATTATGTGTAATTTTCAGTTCAGTGATAGAACGAGTATTTTAAACACACTTGAAGTTGAATTTTTAATGGGTAAATGTAATGATAGAGTTTGCATGTTTTAAAGTTCTCCAAATCTTACAATATGCATAAGGCAGCATTTTAAAGACTCAAACTTATATTTTTAAAGATTTGGAAGAGAAACACAAATTCAAATGAGATGCAAAATGTTTATTCAAGATGTGGATAAAGCTAAAATATTTTTTAAGATCAATTTGGCAAGAATTTGGTATATTTTGATGAAATAAGTGAGAAATTGAAGAATTATAATTTACATATACATAAATGGTAGTATTTTGATTCATTGTTTTATTTATTTATCATAGAACTGACAGAAAATTTCAAATAAAAATATAATGGGAAAATATAAAGCAGAAGTGATAAAATCAACAATAACAGAAATAGGAATTATTTTGAAGTTGAGAGGCAAAAAGAAGCAAATCATTTTTATATAACAAAAAACTCAGTAATTCATTGAAGACAAGAGATACATTTGAATAATGAATATTGGATCGTGTGTAAACAATAGAAAAATATTTAAGTTTGTTACTGATTTGACACAAAACACATCAATGAACATAATATACAGTCATGATAATCCACTCTGTAATGAAACATCAAAAACAAACTGGTTTGAGAGAGTTGTCAATTCCAAGAAGATTTAAGTTTTTAGGCACAAAAATTTTTGAGACAAAAGTATAATTCATATATGAAAAATAACTAGATTGCCCCTACAGACTGCTATAACAAAATACCATAGACTATGTAGCTTATGAAAAATATAAATTTATTTCACACAGTTCTGGGCACTGGGAAATCCTAGAGCAAGGTGCCAGCATGGTTAGGTTCTTGTTGAGAGCCCTCTTTTTGTTGCAGAACCAACAGTTTCACTCTGTCCTCACATGGTGGAAGGGGTGAAAGACATAGGTATCTCTCAGTCTTTATAAGGGCATTGAACTAATTCATGAGGCTTCTGCCCTCTGACCTATGCACCTCCCAAAGACACTACCTCTTAATACACCACATGGGGGCTTAGAATTTTAACATACAAATTTTGGGGAACACAAATATTGAGACTATAGCACCTATTCTAAAATTTTCCCATAATCATAGCCTAACATTTATAATAATAAGTTCTAAAATTGAAAGAAACTTTTCCAAAGTATAAATACTGCTGCTATTACTATTATTATTAATGCTTTTAAATTTGCTGTACAAAGAAAAGCTGATTATTTTGTGCCCTCTATTTTGAAAATAATATTGGAAAATTTTTGGCATATATAGAGACATTCCAAGAATATGTGAAGCCTCTTTCCACATCCTCGCCAACACCTGTTGTTTCTTGTGTTGTTGATTTTAACCATTCTGACAGGTGTGAAGTGATATCTCATTTTAGTTTTGATTTGTACTTCCCTGATGATCGGTGATGTTGTGCATCTCTTCTTGTGTCTCTTTGCTATCTCTATGTTTTCTTTTTAAAAATGTGTATTCATGTCTTCTCATTTTTAAATTGGATTATTCATTATTTTTTTGGTATTGAGCTTTGTAAGTTTTTCCCTTATATATTTGGGATACTAACCCTTTATCAGATATCTCCATTTGCAAATATCCTCCCCATTCCAAAGGTTGCCTTTTAGTTTTGTTGATTGTTTCCTCTGCTGTGTAGAAGCTTTTTGTTTTGAATAAGGGGAACCCTCTTGCACTATTTGTTGGAACTGGTGCAGTTACTCTGGAAAATAGTATGGAAGTTCCTCAAAAATTAAAAGTAGAGGTACCTGGGTAGCTTAGTTGGTTAAGTGTTAGACTCTTGATTTCAGGTCAGGTCTGATCTGATGACATGGAGCCCCATGTTGGGCTCTGTACTGGAAATGGAGCCTGCTTGGGATTCCCTCTTTCCCTTTCTCCCTCTCCCTCTGCCCCTCCCCAATCTAAAAAAAAAAAAAAAGTTAAAGATAGAACTATGCTATGGTCCAGCAATTGCACTACTGGATATTTACCCAAAGAATACAAAAATACTAATTTGAAGGGACACATTCACCCTGATGATTATAATAGCATTATCAACAACAGCCAAATTATGGAAAGAGCCCAAATGTCCATCAGCTGATGAATATATTGTTCCATATGATGGAATTATACTCAGCCATCAAAAAGAATGAAATCTTGCCATTTGCAATTACACAGATTGAGCTAGAGAGTATAATGCTAAGCAAAATAAGTCAGTCAGAGGAAGAGAAATACCATATGATTTCAGTCATGTGTGGAATTCAAGGAACAAAACAAATGAGCAAAGGGAAAAAGAGAAAGAGGCAAACCAAGACACAGACTCTTAACTATAGAGAACAAACTGTTAGGTACCATAGGGGAATGGATGGGGAGATGGCTGAAATAGGTGATGGGGATTAAGGAGCACACTTGCTGTGATGAGCACTGGGTGATGTATGGAATTGTTGAATCAGTATATTGTATATCTGAAACTAACATAACACTGTATGTTAACCATCTGGATTTAAATAAAAAACTTAAAAATAAATATGACTATTAAGAATAAGAAATATAAAAACAGGGTTGTTATGGTTAATGATGATGCTAATGATGTTGTTATTACTTTGCATTTTCTGTGGCCAAAAAATCGAAGTTGACTGATCATTTTAATTTTTGATTTCAGAACTGTATCCTTTTAATACTGTGTATCCTCTTAATACTTTCAAGTACTTTTTTTTTTTTAAAGATTTTATTTATTTATTTGAGAAAGAGACAGAGAAAGTGAGAGAAAAAGCATGAGCAGGGGGAGGGGCAGAGGGAGAAGCAGACTTGCCACTGAGCTGGGAGAATGATGCAGGGCTCTATCCCTGGACTCCTGGATCATGACCTGAGCTGAAGGCAGACATTTAACTAACTGAGCCACTCAAGTAATTTTCTGAAATGAAGTATTCGCTAACTAGAAAAAGAATAATGTAGCACCTCCTTAAATATCTATATTCTTTATCTTAAATCATGAATAAAAAGTACTGTGATAGAAAAGGTCGGAAAGATTGGTAGAGAAGTAAGGCACCTGGGTGGCTCGGTCAATTAAGCATCCAGTTCTTGATTTCAGCTTATGTTATGATCTCAGGGTTGTGAGGTCAAGTCCTGAGTCTGGCTCAGAACTTGATATGGAACTTGCTTAAGATTCTCTCTCTCCTTGTCTCTCTGCCCCTCCCCCGTCCCTCTCAAAAAAAAAAAAAAATATATATATATATATATATTTATATATATTGGTAGAGAAATAAGAGGTTTAATGAATAAAGAACATTTTACATTGAGTGGATATGTGGAAAATTATTTGGTGATTGAACATTTGAAACTAGATGAAAAGTAAAACGTTAACAGAAAACAAAATGAAATTGGAATCATTGTTTAATTCCTCAGTGGAAACTAATATTACAGTCTAGTTTAATTCACAAAATGGTATAACTTTTATTTTCATTTTTGATAAATGTTATGGATTTAATTGTGTCCCCTTATAATTCATATATTGATGTCCTGATCCCCAATGTGATGGTAGTTAGAGGTCAGCCATCTGCAAGCCAAGGTGAGTGATCTCAGGAAAAACCAAACCTGTTGCCAGTGTTTGGTGGCATTCATTGTGGATTTCTCTAGAATGATGAGAAAATAAATTTCTGTTGTGTAAACTACCCAGTTTGTGATATTTTGTTATGATAGCCTTAGCAAACTAATACAATAGCAATAAATTTCATTAATTAAATTTTGTTCTGCTTTCTGTGATATCTTCTGTTGTAAATGAAATGTGCACACTGAAATATGTTGTATCTTGAGAGCTAAAAGTTGCTTCTGTTAGTCTCCATGAAGCTCGTTGAATAATTGCAGAATGCTAATAACTATCTGGAAAGTGTCCTGATTGCTCATAAAAATATATCGTGGTGAGTTTTAGAAAGGAAGATATGTCTTATAGATTTTATATGTAAGTGAAACAAACAAAAAATCATGCTATATTTATACCTTTGACAAAAGCAGTTTATACCTTTTCATTATATGTGGAAGGACTGAAATTTATTTTTAAAGCCTCCTTTTTTATTCTTTTTGCAAATCATATTTTAATTACAGATAATAATTTTAACATAGTATTAAATAAAATTTTATTGTTAATTTCTTTTTAATTAACTTTCAGAAACAACTCTGAATGCTAAGCTTGCCTGTCATTGATTAATGTTTTAGTCTAATAATTCTACAGGCTTTTGGGTAAAGGTGATTAGATATAGAATGTGAAATACATGCTAATTCCTTAAGAATTAACCGTATTAGTGGTGGTGGTGATGGGTTGGGTGAGCCTGGTGGTGGGTATTAAGGAGGGCACGTATTGCATGGAGCACTGGGTGTGGTGCATGAACAATAAACCTTGTAAAACTGAAAAAATAAAATAAACATATTTGGGGGGAAAAAAAAGAATTAACCATATTAGTAGTAACCAACCAATGAGAAAAAGTATACCTTGATAAATATTTCAGTCTGTTAAGAAAAATGGCTTTATAATATCTAATACATGCATCATTTTTTAAAAGATTTATTTATTTGAGAGAGAGAGAGAAGGAGAGAGTGAACACATAAGGGAAGGAGCAAAGGGAGAGAATCTCCAAGCAGACTCTCCACTGAGCATGATGCCTACAAGGGGCTTGATGTCAAAACCCTGAGATCATGACCTGAGCCAAACCAAGAGTCAGATGCTTAACTGACTAAGCCACCCAGGTGCCCCTACATGTATCATTTTTAAATTCACTATTGTATATTATATTGATTATGTTGATTCAATATGACATAAAAGTAACCAGTCAATCCCATGCTGTTTTTTATTAGAAAAATTGAGCAGATAGTTCAGATAATTCCCATATATGCCTGCAATCAGTGTGCTCTAGTATTAACATTATGTATTTTAGTGTGGTATACTTACTACAACTAATGAAGCAATACTAATATATTATTACTGAAAGTCCATAGTTTTTTCATATTGCCTTAGTTTTGTTCTTTTTCTGTTCCAGCATCTCACTCAAAAAGCCATGTTATATTTAGTTATCATGTCTTTTTAGGCTTCATATGGCTGAAGCCATTTCTCAGA
>CM053605.1:33910387-33929298 GCA_028646535.1 Procyon lotor
CAAGTTATTTAGGTCAGCACATTTTCTCCCAACACCTTTAGTGAGATTATTCTCCCACTACTTTTAGTGAGATTATTTCATACATTTTTAATACAATTAGATTGTCTTGATACAGTTTGCATTCTTTCCTGGGATCTCCAGATGTCTGAAGTGATTTTTTTTTTTTAAGTAGCAAACTTTATGTTGTACTTTTTATAGGTTTTGACAAAGACATAATATCCAGAAGAGAAAGCACCAGGTCCACATGTTTTCACTGGTGATTCTACCAAACATTTAAGGGAGAAACAATACAAACTTTGTACTGTCTTTTCCATGAAAGAGAAAGAAACACTTTCTAACTTATTTTATGAGGACAGTATTACCCTAATACTAAAACCAGGGGTGCCTCGGTGGCTTAGTCAGTTAAGCGCTGATTCTTGATTTCGGCTCAGGTTATGATCTCAGGGTTTTGGGGTTGAGCCCTGTGTCAGGCTCTGCCCTCAGCATGGAGTCTGCTTGGGATTATCTCTCTCTTTCTGTCTCTGCCTTTCTCTCTCTCCAGTGCATAAATAAATCTTTAAATTTTAAAAAATAAAACCAGATTAAGGTATTATAAGACAAACAACAAAGTAATATCTCTTATGAACATAGATGCAAACCCTCAACACAATATTGGCAAATAGAGCACAAGGATATATAAACATAATTATACATTAGACCAAGTAGGATTTATTTGAAAATCACATTAACATTAAAAAATGAATCATTGCAATCCAACACCTGAACCAGCTAAACTTATTTGATGATATCCCTTGATGCAGAAAAATAATTAATCAAATCCAATACTGATTCACGATAAAAACTCTCAGAAAACTAGGAATAGAGGGACATTTCCTCAAGTTGATAAAGAATATCTACAAAATACTTACCACAAATGTCATATGGTGAAAGATAGAATACTTTTCTCCTAAGATTAGAAGGCAAGCATGTTTTCTCCTCTTCACTTCTCTTCAACATTGTCCTGGAAGTTTTAGCCAGCTTAATAAGTCAAGAAAAGGAAATATGAAACATCAAAGTGCTCACGCTTGACACCAAAAGCAAATAAGTTAATTATTTGAATTAATAAATTAATTCAAATAAATTTAAAAAGAGAAATTTAAGTTTATTAAATTAAAAATTAAAAGCTATGAAAAAATAGATAATTATATGCAGAATATGTAAAGAGATCTTATATCTTAGCAATAGACTGGCAAAATAATTTCAAAGACAATTCACGAAAATGATGTATGAACTTATAGCAATTCAAATAAGCTCAACATTATTAGTCATCAGTGAATGCAGATTAAAGCCACAATAGGATAGATACCATGACCCACTCACTCGAAAGGCAAAATTAAAAAGACTGATAGTAACAAGTATGGGGGAAGGTGTGAAACAATTGGGATTCTCACATATTTCTAGTCAGTACTTTAAATGATAAAACCACTTTGGAAAACAGTTTGTCAGTTTATAATGTTAAACGTATCTTTGAGTGGTATTGATCAACTGGTTCCAGTCCTAGGTATTGACCCAAAAGAAATGAAAATATATACATATCTACATTAAGACTTGGGCAGAAATCATAACAGCTTCACCTATAGTTGACTGTTTTTTCGTTTAACAGATGAGTGGATGAACATGTTACAGTGTATACACACAATGAAGTACTTCTCAATATTGAAAGGATGGTGATACATGTATCTACCTAGATGGATTGCAAAAGCACACTGAACAAAAAACAAAGGTACCAAACAGTACATATTGTATGATTCCATTTATATGAAATTTTTAATAAGTAAAACAATATATAGTAACAAATAACTTCAGTGTTTTTCTGGTGTCAGGGGATTGGGAGTATATGCATAAGTGGCTTTTGGTGTGATAGAAATATTTTAAATCGGGGCGCCTGGGTGGCTCAGTCATTAAGCGTCTGCCTTCGGCCCAGGTCAGATCCCAGGGGCCTGGGATCGAGCCCCGCGTCGGGCTCTCTGCTCTGCAGGAAGTCTGCTTCTCCCGCTTGTGTTCCTCTGCTTGTGTTCCCTCTCTCGCCATGTTTCTCTCTGTCAAATAAATAAAATCTTAAAAAAAAAAAAAAAGAAATATTTTAAATCTTATATGTGGTGGTGGTCACACACACATTTGTATATATTTGTCAAAACTCATAGAACTCTACACTTAAAACTGGTCTTTATATTCCATGAAAATTATGACTCAATAAAGGTAAGTTTAAAAAAGAAAAAAAACCTGGGGGCGCCGGGGTGGCTCAGAAGCCCAAAGCTTCTGCCTTGGGCTCAGGTCATGGTCTCTGGGTCCTGGGATCCAGCCCTGCATCGGGCTGTCTGCTCAGCAGGGAGCCTGCTTCTCCCCCTCTCTCTGCCTGCCTCTCTGCCTACTTGTGATCTCTCTCTCTCTCTGTCAAATAAATAAAATCTTTAAAAAAAAAAGCCTGTATTACATGGTTGTTCTAAAGAAAAGATTCACAACTGCTGTGTTTTTTATTTTGAAGGGGAAAAACACTTTATTGATATTATAAAGTAAAAACCTAGTGAAAATAAAGGGAAAGGAAATATGCACATAGCTGAGGGCAATAGTAAGCACTAAAGGGGAAAGAGTTAAGTCAAATCGGGTACTTCCAACGTGCAGCCTCATTAGCTGGGAAAGCTCCATGGAGACAGCCAGGAGGGAGTCCTGATAGAGAGGTCTGCAGAGCATCCTCCCCTCAGGTGAGACTTCCAACTGACCATTTCCATAAGGACCATATTTTTTTTTTAAGATTTTATTATTTATTTGACAGAGAGAGACACAATGAGAGAGGGAACATAAGCAGGGGGAGTCGAGGAGGAGAAGCAGGCTTCTCACTGAGCAGGGAGCCTGATGCAGGGCTGGATCCCAGGACCCTGGAATCATGACCTGAGTCTAAGGCAGATGCTTAACAACTGAGCCACCCAGCAAGAGTCACATTTATTGGACAAATGATGGGCTCTGAAATTAAACATTTGTTTGCCCGCATGCAGTGTGCTTCGAGCTTCATTCCTATGTTATCTTGTCTTTACACTTCAAGGAGCCTGGGCTAGGTGTGCTTGCCTCCCCTCCCAGATTCCATTCTAGGGGTCCAGCCCAGCCTGGAACCAGAGGGGATGTGAGGCAAAATTTATAGCTCTTAGCATCCTGACCAGAAGGGCCAGTTCTGACCTGGAGGCCAGCCAATGTCAACTAACCAGGCTTCTGAGGTCACTCATACAGCACAACATTCTTTAGGTCAGGGGTGGTCACTTATGTAGGACAAATCACTGAGACCTCCATCCATATAGTACAATGGTTTAAGATACCATGGCTTTGAAAATAATGGACTTAAAAGGTAAAAGGTTAGCTCAATTCTGGACACTGTCATCTGTGAATTTCTGATAGATGCAGGGAGTTAGGACTTCTGATCTATGCCGCATAGGAAATGATTAGGGTATGGATATAGATTTGGTAAACTTCAAAATGCTATGTTATTTGAGCCCAAGGAAATATATAATACTGTCTATAGAGAATGATTTTAATGTGATGCTTGGCCCTCCCACAATCCTCTGACAACAGTGTATCCATGATTGAGCAGCCTAATTCCCAGAGCTACCACATACTCAGCAGAGGCACCTGAATGCCATAATCTCAAAATAGTCACGACATGTGCACAGCTGACCACCTCCAACCAGCACAGTGCCTATTTAACTGTCAAACTCAGGTTTTGCCAGCTAATAAACCACATTCAGGGTAATTCCAGATCTTTAGGCTTAAAGGGAATATCCCATTTGTTCTCCCTTGAAATTTATACTCTAGAGCCTCCTTGGACTTTTTTCACTCTGTATTCAAGCTCTAGCCTCTAGGAGTGTGTTTATATTAGGTGTGTATGTATGTATATGCATGCATTTAGACAGTGAAACAAGGACAGAACTCAAGCACATTTAAGGCATAAAGCTCAGAGAATAAAGGAACAATGAAATCGGACATATGGATAAGAAAATGAGAACCATGGCAAAAATTGTTCTCAGGGATGGAGTGGTTCCATATTAAATATGAAAATCCTGAAAATATTTCAGTGTATTTGGCACTTAGATGCTAATTACTGAAGCTATTTAATATTGAATTGGATTAAATAATGAGCATGAAACCATGAAATAATGACAATTGGTGTCAGTAATTATTTGAGGATAATAGAAAAAGTTGTTAACTATAAAAGCTTGAGGAAGATTGCTTGAAAACAAGTGGAAATATAGCCTGAGAAGGACGGTAAGGGCATGTATTAGAAGCATGGTCATGATGGGAATGAGAAGTGAAATCCCAGCACTAAGTGCTGAGTGACTGACTGCTGGTTGTGTGACCAACCTCTGACTATGATAGATATCTTTGATATCCTTGGAAAATAAATATTTCTCATAGGATCTTCAGTTTTCAATTGGAAAATATACTTTACATGAAGTACTTGATTAAAGGGAAGATACTAGTTTAACATCATTGATTCTAATCCCTTGTTTATTCTAAAAGTGAATTTATTCATCTTTTTTTAAATTCAAATTCAATTAATTAACAGATAGTGAATTATTAGTTTCAGAGGTAGAGGTTGGTGATTCATCAGTCTTATATAACACCCGGTGCTAATGTAACATTATGTGCTCACCTTAATATCCACACTCAGTTACCCCATTCCCCCATCCCTCCAGCAACCCTCAGTTTGTTTCCTATGCTTAAGAGCCTCTTATGGTTTGCCTCCCTCTCTGATTTCGTATTGTTTTATTTTTTCCTCTCATCTTTATTTCTGGTGTTTTTCTAAACATGGACGGAAACAAAAACTAGCAAGCAGGCAAAGAGAAACAGATAAACATCACTTTTTTCAGAGAATAGTCCCTTCTGATTTTATTGTTTTCCAAAAGGAAAATATTTTTTCTCTTTCAATTTTAGCTCTACATCTTTAGAAATCATGTTTGTTTTTATTCAAAGTTTGCTATGAATGTCCCTCAAATATCTATGATGCCCAGGGCCTTCAAAAACAATTCTACTTCTGCCCAAGTTTGAAGTTTTGTAAATCTTAGCTTTAGAAATGAAACTTTTAAAGAGCAATCAACAAATATTGAAAATAAATATAAATCACTTACACTGTGCAGAGTAAGTTTTTTTCAGTATGTAAAGTGATTTTGTCTTAAAGTCAATAGCATAAACAAGAGGGAATTTATTCAGATAAGTGTGTAAGAAAGCCTCCCTCCCACAAAAAAAATTTCCAAGCAAGACTGGTCAGGTTCATCAAAGATGAGTTTCTTATAGGTTGCAAATCCTACCAGATAGAACCTGCACTTGGGAAAAAATGATGTCTGTTATTTTACTTTTCTCTGCTGAACTACAGAGTAACTACATGTTTGCTGTTGAATGGATGAGGAAGGATTTATTGTTAAACACTTTGAGTATCATAAGATAAAGTGCTCTGTTGGACTATATGTACACCATCCTGCCACTTTCCCTCTTATTAAAGACAATTCTGACAGTCCAGTCAGGATTTTCTGAGGTTTGGAGAAGTGAAAAATACTCCTCACATTGCCTTCACTTGCAGAGGGCGTAGACATTCAGGCACCCCACTAACATCTGTCCAAATATAGCCTCAGGATTGCCAACTTTCTATAGCAGAAACTGTGAACTACGTTCTTAATATGCAATTGAGGTTTTTCAGAGAGTTAAAGTGTGTGGGCTTTTCATGCACACATATATTAAAATTTATATCAATGTATGTTCAGAGAGATTCCTTAAATGCTCTCTTTTAGTTATCATTTATGATCAAAGCAAGCATGCAATGAGCACTTACTTTATACCAGTCACTGTGCTAAGCATTTAACATACCTTATCTCACCTAGTGCAGCAACCGTATAAGGAATTATCTCAGAGTTACAGATGAAACATGCCAAATTACATAGTCAATCTTTTGGAGTCATTATTTATAATTAAGACCAAATATACTTCAAAACACTAAAGCAATACGCATTTCAGGCAAGTGTAATAATGAGAAATCTAAAAATATTTAGTTTTGAATATATTATTAAGTTAATAAGGCAGATTTTATTTATTTATTTACTAAATATTTTAATTTATTTATTTGACAGAGAGAGAGAGAGATTACAAGTAGGCAGAGAGGCAGGCAGAGAGAGAGGGGGAGGCAGGCTCCCTACTGAGCAGAGAGCCTGATATGAGGCTGGATCCCAGGACCCTGAGATCATGACCTGAGCCGAAGGCAGAGGCTTTAACTCAGTGAGCCACCCAGGTGCCTTAAGAAAGCAGATTTTAAAAATGGTCATGATAGATTTTCAGTCTTTGGTTTGTTATTAGTAAAGTAATATAAAGCAGTAGTGATCCAAAATATTCCCTTGGTTAAGGTGAGTTAGGCTTATATGTAAAAACACTAGTCAAAAGTGAATCCCTTTTTCTGATGTAGCATCCTCCCTCCCCTATCAGTGATAATCTGTAAGAAGTCCATTTCTGAGGTTAGAAGGATAGACAGGCTAGGGAGAAAAACATGGACCACAACTATGTTCTTCTTATCCAAATCATGTTGTGAGACCGCATTCAATTTGCATTCCTCTTCAAATGAGTTCTTGAGACTCAGAGTCCAAGAAGAGGCTTAGCTTGAACTGAGAACTGTCACTCATATCACAATTCCAGCCAGCCACCAACACCCTCAGAGAGGATCTCCAGAAGTTGAGTGCCATTTAAAACCAACATGGTCTTTGTTCCTAGGAGAATGTAGATAATGAATGGCACTACTTTCTATCTGTCACATCCCTACTAATAGGTTTCTGCTTTCAAAGCTGAATGTTTGGTTGTTTAATTTGTGCTTTCTTGTTTCTTGTTCGTTTTTATTTTTGTTTTTTTAATTAATTTGTGTTTTCTGGGCTGTGTAGTTAAAGGTACCCATGGGAGTTGGGGGAGAACATACTGCTAACAATTGGGCATAACCCTTTCCACAAGCTTATTGGGTCATGCAGGTAAGGTATGGGCCGGTGTCCTACCAGTAGAAATCAAGGCCAGAGTCTTGAAACTACTGTGGTGACTCTTGAGATCCTAGGCTTCACTTCAGTGCTTAAGACCAAGAACAGAGTGGCCTATGTCTTAGAGAAGACAGCCCTAGTTGCTTAGGGTCCCATGTGACTTGTCTCCAGATTTGGGATGTGTCATAGGTCAAAAACAATCTTGATTAACTCTTTATCTCAAACACTAAGCCTGCAAACTTATTCTTCCAATCAGTTTCAGACAACACAGAATGATAGGAAGCACTTGCAAAATGCTGCTGGGTAACTGCAAATTCCTGAATGAATAAGTCAACAAGAATATTTTTATCATGTCTCTTCGGACTCAATTTTTAAATTATTAAAATCCAATTGGTCTTTAACAGAAAGTATGTTGTACTCATGAACCAACTGAAAATATGCAGTATTTTATAAATTCTGCTTTATAAGTTTCTCTTTTCATCTTACATTGCTATCTCTTGTCTTTCTAAATTATTACATTATATCTGATAAAGTTTCAGAAAGAGAAAGAAAATGTTTCTGTGTATGGTTATGTTATATATAAAAATTTTGTCTTATGGGACGCCTGGGTGCCTCAGTTGGTTAAGCAGCTGCCTTCGGCTCAAGTCATGATCCCAGGGTCCTGGGATCGAGTCCCACATCGGGCTCTCTGCTCAGCGGGGAGCCTGCTTCACCCTCTGCCTCTGCCTGCCTCTCTGCCTGCTTATGTTCTCTCTCTCTGACAAATAAATAAATAAAAATCTTAAAAAAAAAAAAAGTTGTCTTATGTCATCTATTTCCTTGCTTTATTATATTTTAATTGAAATATTCAACTTAAACCTCAAACTAGGAAAGAAAATATTCTCATGTTGAGTCCTTTATAAAAAACTATATAAAGGACATACTCCCAAGAAGTAGACCCAATACTAATAATTTTCAGATACACAGATAATTTATACAGTGCTGAGGTCTGGGCAAAATTTGCTGAATAAGGGCCTTATCTCTGAATATACTGTCAGTTTGTATAATATATAAGTTGCAATAGTAGCACGTGATGGTTTCTTCATGGGAGACACATATTTGAAAACTTTTGCCAAAAAGAGAAATAATTTTGTTATGTAGGAAGTGCATAGCCCTGGTAGAAGTAACATGATTTTTAAGCCAGCCACATCGATACCTGAGAGCAATTAATAAATTGTCTCCAGCCTCATTTTTCTTCTCTACTTCAAGTTCTACCTCTTGACCTTATATTCATCCTATTCCCTCATTACTGCAACATGTAGAATGTCATCGGCATACTAACATTATACAAGACTACATCTATTAGAATTCTAAATGCAGTTAGAATTCTCTTTCAGGGCCAGGAGTGTGTGCAAACCTTGTAAACTTCAAAGTCCTTATTGAATATTATGTTTCCCTATGGATGTCTAAAACATGTTAATTCTAATGATGTGCTATGGGTAATTAGATAGGAAAGGAAAATAAATTGTGAAATAGTTTCCATGAAAGATAACTAAATATTTGGAAATTTTGAGTTTTAGAAGAAAATATATGCTTGTGAGAATTTTGTTTTTTTGTATAAAGCAAATTTTGTATAAAATAAAAGGTTTTTGTATAAAAACATTAAATGGAAAAGATCAACATATGAAATTCAGAAAATAATTAAAATTTCTCTCATAGAAATATAGTTAGATGCATGAGGGGGGCATTTAAAAATAAATGTTAGAATCAACCATTATTTCAGGGTATATTTTTGGACAAAACACAATCTTTAAAATGGGATGGAGTTTGTTTCATAAATAACATTTTTGCTATTTTACTCTCAAGAACTTCACATTCTTCAGTGGGAGGTAACAGTGAGTAAAACTAAGCATAAAATTCTTTCTAATTCCAGTGATTATTTTGTGCAATCAGACTAAATAATATTTTCCCTGTGACTTTAGTCAGTATATTTTCATCTTTTCAAAAATAATTTTTAACTAATATTTAGATATCTGTTTTAGAGCATATTTTTTTCCTTTAAAAAGTGTTTGTGTTTCTGTTTTTAATATAAAACCTCCCCAAAAACTTACATCAATTTCTTTGTCAATTAAACTGAAAAACTATAAAAATGATCAAACTGCTTTTTTACATAATCAATCAACAAACAATGTTCCACCCACTTATTTTTTCATCACTTTATGTACTTTGTTGTCAGGTTGACTGACAGTAACAATAATAAAACAACAAAGCATAGATAAATACCAGAGTAGAGAAATTGAAACAGGAAACCCATATTTTCCTGGGGCCCTCACAGGCCGTTCACTAACAATAAGAATGATGAATATGATAACATGCATATCAATGAATTTTCAACACCACTTTACGTTTTGTTCACACTCGTATTTATCCAGCTGATTAAGGCAATTTGCATAATTTAGAGGTAATTTCTTTCTGAAAGCTATGATAAAATGCTCTGATTGCAGTATGTCGAACTCTTCACACATGCAGATTTTTTCAAGGAAGCCTAGAAATGAGCTGGAAGAAAAAGGTAAAAATATTTGTAGACCCCCAAAGCAATTTTTTCTTCAAAAATCCATGTTTGTTTTTCACCTCCTTAAGTCTTTAAGACCTAAAAGCTCATATAACAAAGGTATTATTTTAATAATAGGAGCGCCCGGATAGCTTAATCTGTTAAGCCTCAGACTCTTGATTTCAACTTTCAGGGTCATGAAATCAAGCCCTGCATTGGGCTCAATACTAAGTAGGGAGTCTGCCTGAGATTCTCTCTCTCCCTCTCCTTCTGCAACCCCCCAAAATAAATAAATGAATCTTTAAAAAAAATCAAATAATAGCCCAACAGTTCATTTTGTGCTCTTGTGTGTGAGTATGTCCGGGAGTATCTACATTTCCTGGTATTTATGCCCTTGTATTATCCCTTTCTTTTTGACCTTGGGCTGCATCTGGTTTTATTAACTCATTTCTAACACATAGAATATTGCAGATGTTATGGGATGTTAATTCTCAGATTAGGTAATACAAAAGATTTTTGCTTCTGCCTTGAGAGATTCCTTTCTCAATCTTCCCTGAATTCCACATTCTTGAGGAAGTAAACTGCCAGGTTATGTGCAACCATACATAGAAAGACTCATACGACAAAGAATTGATGTCTACAGCCCATAGCTAGAGAGGACCCAAGGCCTACCATTTGCCATATGAATGAATCTGTTGCTGGGTGGGCCAGGGAGACCTCAGGCCCTGAGGCCTTGACCCAGCCATTGTAAAAGATGTCTTGAAGGTTTTGGCTTTTTATGAGAAAGAATTCAAAGACAGACACAACACTACAGATGAGCAGTGCAAGCAGGAAAGTTTATTAAAGTGAAAATACACTCTGGATATGGGACAGAGGGTAATCTCAAGAGAGAGAGCTGTATGCCCTGGGTTCGGGTTTGGGTTTGGGTTTCTATCTTTTATTGAGAGTTTTTAACTAGGAGGTAGTATAACTTGAGACAGGGATTTCTTGGAAGCAGTGTTTCATGCCTTTTCTTTCTTAGTCAGTCAGGGTTTTCCTGTCATGATATTCACCTTCTTAGGCCTGTCTGGTTTGATCTGGCTTCTTGTGGTTTTGAAAGTCAGGACAGGACTCTGACTTTCTCCATAGCTGCCATGACTTCCCCTTTGCTGGCCTCCAGGCATTCTGACTGACTGCCTCTAACAAATTTAAAAGTGACCCTCCCCCGTTGAGCTTTCTTATAAGACTAGCTTGGCTGTGAGTTTTATGGGTTCTTGAACTAGAAGCACTTGTTTAATTTGTGCTTTGTGAGGATTCTTGACTCATAGAAACTGTGATATAATAAATACTTATTGTTTTCAACTGCTAAGTTTGGGGGTAATTTTTTGCTCACCAATAGGTAGTTAGATTATCTATTATCTATACAGATACAGAGAAATGGATGATACAGTGATTTTATTCTTTTAAAAATTTTTCCTCTATTCTTTTATTCTTTATTTTCATTGTCATTTGCAAGGCTGTGAAGTGATAAGGCCAATAGATTTTCTCCAAATCTTGTCTGAGTAACTTTGGAGAAGGTTCTTCAAATAATTGTGCCTATAAGGTATATAAAATGGTCTTGAACTTCCATTCTGGGCCTACATAAATTTCTCACCTTAGAAATTACCAGAAATGATTATTCCAGATAAGATTTTGTATAGAGTATATGCAGAGACCTGCCTTGCAGTGGTACTCCTCGAATTCTCCATTTTCACAGTCTGTCAAATTACTTTTCTCCTATGATTTTTCCTTTAATTTAGGCACTGAGCTGGAGTTTGGGGGATTTTTTTTTTTTTTTAATAGAATGTGGTCTCCAAACACTTGTGGATGGTAAATATTAGTTTAAGTTAAAATTTTGAAGTACCTGAATTTATCTTAGTACTAATCTATTGGTTTTTAAACCCCTTACTTTACTTATGAAAATATGAACCCTTTCACTGATGCTGCGGGCTTGAAGACTTCCTGTTCTCTTCGTAATTTCAGTGTTTCAGTCTCTTTAATCTACTTGCCTCCACCTAGATATTCAAGATAGTCTGATATACACTTTCTTCTCACAGGTATCTGATGAAGACTCTTGAATTGAGTTAAAAATCAGTAGTACAGTAATGTGTTACCTCATGTAATATTTGCCCAATTCATTCACATAACACTTGATGACAAGACACTAGACATCTGTGCTAGTTATGAATCTAAGTAAATCCTTATGAATTTCAGGGATAGCAAAAACCTTCAGGAGATATAATTTGTAGGAAATGGAAATATTCCCTAATTTACTCAAATTGTATCAATTATGACCATACTAACTACTGGGACTAAAAGAAGAACACCATCATGGGCATTGTAGAAAGCTGCAGTAGATAGACTCAACTGACATACTTTCACTTTTCAACTTTTTCCCTAAATAACCTGTCCTATGAAAAGTTATATTTCTGTAATTGTTGTTGCCATAACAAATGAAATAGCATAGCAAAAGTTATCTAGATTGAGATAAAAGACCAGTGTAATTCCATATTTTAGAGTACATTAGAGTTCATTAAGGTGAACTTCCTTAATCTGGTTTTTATAGAAGCATTTGTTTATACATTTCTTATTTAGTTGCTCTTATCCAAGAGAATCTTGTTTAGAGAAAAAATTTATTATTGCAGCCTACAAATCTGAATAAATGTTGTTCCAGAGTCTTTACCTTGATGGCCTAAAATCTCACTTCTAAGTCATAGTAGGTTAAAGAGAACTTGGACTTCTTGAAGTTTATTTTTATTTTTATTTTTTTTAAGATTTTATTTATTTATTTGACAGGGAGAGAGAGATCACAGGTAGGTAGAGAGGCAGGCAGAGAGAGGGGGGAAAGCAGGCTCCCTGCTGAGCAAAGAGCCCGATGCAGGGCTAGATCCCAGGATCCTGAGATCATGACCTGAGCCGAAGACAGAGGCTTTAACCCACTGAGCCACCCAGGTGCCCCACTTCTTGGAATTTAGCCAGTACTTAGGATTAAGTCATTTGTGTCTATAATCATTGTAGTTGCAAATGCCAAAGGGACATAAGGAAATAGCTTGTATGTCACCAAAATTAAAGAAAACAACACAATCTGATGGACTGCAGTTTTGTCTGAGTTTTCTTGATAATTGCTCCTTATTGTTTTCAAAACCTCACATTTCCTTTAAAAGACTCAGTGGTCTAGTAACACATCCTTTTCTATCACACATCTTCACCCTGTGCCTGGACTCGAACAGCTCTGGTAAAAGTGAGACTGAACTTGAAATTCTTTTGTATGTCTTTTTTTTCTCCTGGGACAAGTTTAGGGTTTCAACTTAACAAAGAAAAACTTCAGCTGCATTATATGCTTAAAAGATATATAAGAAATTAAGTTTCAGTAACAATTTTTTTTTTTTAATTTTTATTTATTTGAGAGACAGAGAGAAAGTGAGAGCATGAGAGGAGCGAAGGTCAGAGAGAGAAGCAGACTCCCTACGGAGCTGGGAGCCCGATGCGGGGACTCAATCCTGGGACTCCAGGATCATGACCTGGGCCGAAAGCAGTTGCTTAACCCACTGAACCACCCAGGCGCCCCTCAGTAACAAATTTTGATGAAAAGGACAAATAGAGGCACCTGGGTGGCTCAGTGGGTTAAAACCTCTGCCTTCAGCTCAGGTCATGATCTCAGGGTCCTGGGATCGAGCCCCGCATATGGCTCTCTGCTCAGCGGGGAGCCTGCTTCCCTCTCTCCCTCTGCCTGCCTGTCTGCCTACTTGTGATCTCTCTCTCTGTCAAATAAATCAATAAAATATTTTTAAAAAATTAAAATTTTAAACAAATAAAAAGGACAAATATAATGTGAAAACTGGTACTAATAATAGGATAAAGTAGCTGATGGTTATTTTTATCTGAACTATATTTTGGATCATTTTAAAGAGTGATATAATAGTCAAACAGATTACACTAGATACTCATAGACAATAGAAAATGGAATATATATAACCCCTGATCTAACTAGAGGCAGTTTTCACTGTTATTAAGAATTAAAACAAACAAAATTCATTGGGCCTTTGTAATGAAAGGTAAGAAGTAATAAGTCTTATTATAGATTTATAGTCTGGTAGCAATTAAACCAATAATTAAGAAGGTAGTGTGTCATTGAAGGAGATATTTAAGTCACTGTAGAAATATAAAACAATGAAACCTAGTTAAATCTACTGTAAAATTTTTCAAGAATAGCAGAAATTTATTCTGGCCCTTAAATATTAATGTTTTCCTCCTCATAGTGTAGTTATAAAATTCTTAAAGACAGTGTAGAATCTCATCTAATAATGTTATCAACTCTCTAGTATATACCATATATTCTCTAATGTTTCTCTAGACAGAAAAGGGAATTGCTTCATAATAAAAAGAATACTTGTTGCTAAATAAATCAAAATTGAATTTTTTTCGATGCTGTCCATTAAAAACAAAGTTCAGATTTTACTATGTGTCTTTTTTTAACATTTACTTTGTGTCTTAATAGTTTTTCATCACTGCAGCACTTCTTCAAATTAGCAATGATATTGTCTTAATATTCAGAAAAAGTTTGTTCTGAGTTTCACGTTTTTTGTAACTAAAGTTTAATTGGAAATTGTTTTGACCTCTACTCCTTAAGAAATCTCTCCCATAAAGAAGAGTAGTGTGTGCATACAAATCGGTTTTTTGCATACAAATGGGTACTTGAGATTGTATTATTTCATTTATAGTATCTATATTAATACAAATAGGAGCAGAACATTGACTGATCCCCATTATTTCAAAAGACCTTTTATTATTCCCTTTCAAAATTTATATTTTAAGTACTAACAAGTAATTGTTGTGTTTGATATTATATGTAATTTGAATTTGCTATTTAGAAATAGAAATAACAAGTGTGCTCATAATTCAACTCTGTTATGAAGAAATAACAACCATATCTGAGACATTTGATTGAAAAAGATTCAGTAATCTGTTTTACTCAGAATGGATAGATTTAATTAGCTTTTCTGTATGTAGACATTAAAACAGAATTCAGGGGGCGTGTTTTCCTACTTCAAAATATTTCTAAGACTTATATGGAAAAATAACTTAGTTGGAAAAGAATTACTATAGAAATATGACAAAAAAAAAAGAACCAATTCAGGAACGTAAAAATAATCAGGTACAGAAAAAAATATGAGTTCCAATATAAAGAAATTTGCTTTCTTAAATATGACTGTGTTTAAGATATTTATTACATTATTATATATGTGCAAGTAAGTATTTGTGAGTTACCTATACTTCCACCTTTTATAAAACACATCCTTTTAAAGATTTATTTATTTATTTGAGAGAGAGAGAGAGAGAGCACATGCATGCAAGGCGAGGAGAGGCAGAGGGAGAGGAAGAAGGAGAGAATCTCAAGCAGACTCCCTGATGAGTGTGGAGCACCATCTGGGGCTCCATCACATGACCCTGAGATCATGACCTGAGCTGAAATCAAGAGTCAGCCCTTTAACCAACTGAGCCACCAAGACACCCCACATGCTTGTGTTTTGAGTGACTTTAACCTCGTCTTTTTCCCTGTACTCCAAATACTATATTATCTAACTAAAGTTTATGTTTCCTAAATTTAGAAACTTTATCTGAGGGAAACTAGAAAGAAAGGGATGTGGGAAGACATACAGTAATAGGGTTTTGTGGGAGGCATAACTTTTGAAATTTAATTGCCAGGTATTGAAACAAAGACAAGAGATAGAGATACCAGCAATTTCTTCTGTGATTTGGCCAAGTTGCTCCACAAGAAGTCATGATAATAATAGAAATTAGATTGGGAAATATAAATAATCTCTAATTGTTCAGATATGAGAGATTTTACCAGCATCTGATTAGACTTAATGTGGGGACAAGTTAAATGCAGAAATTAAGTCTTAACATTGATCAAAAATGACTATGTCTTATTTTGAACTAACATTCAAAACGTTAATGTTAGGTGAACTAATTTTATTAGATGTAGGTGAAAAAAAATAGGGAGCATAAAATAAACATGAATATGATTCTGAAAGATAAATAGCATTTCTGAAATCATATTTGTTACAGAAACTAAAGACATGGACAAAATTAAATTTTTCACTGAGACCCTGAGAAAGAATTAGAAGGATAAAAAGGAGTAGGCAAGGATGAGATAGAATAAAATGATGAATATGCAAGGTAATAGCATGATGCAAAGAGTACAGGCTGAGAAAGGAAACAATTAGTTAAGAAAAATGTTCAGAAAAATTCAAATGGCAACTGTATGTTGGTCTAGAAAAGCCAGATGCAATACAGAACTAACATCATGAATTGTTTGTTGTATGAGATTACAGAATAGGCAGAACTAATTCATAGTGACAGAAGCATAAAAATGATCACCATGTGCTGGGGTAGCGGGAATTTAGTTCAAAAAAGTATGAGAGAACTTTTGGGAGGAGAAAAATGTCCAGTATTTTGATTGTGTAATGTTTACACAGGCATACTACCCATTTGGTGTAATGCATTGAACTCTTTGAAGGAATATTTTTAATTGTATATAAGTTATTTATTAGTAAATTTGTTGAAAAGTGACAAGATAAAACATATGTATGGATAAGTCTAAAATGTGTCAGGAAATAAAGATAATAGAAATAAAGACATGATTAAAGGGGAGGAAAATATTTAAGTGCTAAAATAATGTGAATATATGTCAGTTAGGTTTTACCATATTTTGAAATGAGATCACTCTCCTGAAAAATTTCATGTTAAATGGTAAAAATAAAAACATAAAATTTTAAAATTTAAGCATCAGGAAGTGTTTAATACCTTATCACTTCAGAAGAAATCATGCTGACTTATTGTAGTCAATGCTTAATTACAATAGAATATTTTATTTTGAATAGAAGCAACTAAGTTCTCATCTGATTACCACAAAAATACATTTTTTGTCTGGTAAGGAATCAGAAAATAACCAGTCTTAATGTCTTGAAAATGTTTTTTGAGTATATGAAAATGGATTGTAATTTATGAATCATGAAATTGCAGAAGAGAAAATCTGATGGTGAATATAAAAATCAGTTAAGTAATTTATATATGATTATGAAAATCAATGCAAATATTGAAATTAATTCTTAAAATTGAATGCTTAAAATGCTATCTAAATTAGTATAATCTGGTTTAAATTCCATATTGTAATAAACTATAATTTTTATCAGATTATCATATTCATGATTTAATATTAAAAACCACTGCTATGAGCCAAATATATGTTATTGTTAAGGTACAACTAAGAAAAAATGTCTAATTATAAATATGGCAGATATTATAGCTGAAAAATCAGGAAAGTTGGTAGGTGAGAGGTACCTATTTATGACTACTTTCTATCAAACATAAAAAGGAGTAATCATATTATAAATACAACTGGTTGTTAAACAATGGCAAAATCTCAGTCTGTTTTGATGCATAGCTAGAAGTAATGATAGAGTCAATAGCCAGTGGTGGGGCAACTTCTCTGTTCTTTGTGGGCAGTATGTGTGGAAAATCACCAATTTCATAGCTGCTTCAAAGGGTCCAATGGAATGAAATGGATTGAATCCCAAAAAGCATGAGGAAGATTCTCCCATAACCTTGCAACACACTAATCCTAATAAAATTGGAAAATAATTGTTTTCCCCTTTGGTGAAGATGACAGAGCATGGCCTTTCTCAACTATACATAAAGTCC
Organism: Procyon lotor; assembly: GCA_028646535.1. Classification (NCBI taxonomy): domain Eukaryota; kingdom Metazoa; phylum Chordata; class Mammalia; order Carnivora; family Procyonidae; genus Procyon; species Procyon lotor. The sequence goes on from CM053605.1 coordinate 33,927,671, forward strand.
ATACACAAGGAACTCATTAATCTGTAATTTCCAGCACATACTCATATGCAATTGTAGTCGATGGGAGAAGAAAGATCACCTTTCTTACTGCCTGCTGAACTACAACTACCTAGAAAAATACAGTAGTTTGAATTGATTACTTGTTTTATGTGATGATAGTTTTCAGGATGATTGAATACATAGATATATAGTCAAAGAAAGATTATCACTTAGCACAAGGGCTCTCTATTGAGCAATGGATCATCTGGGGGAATAAGAAATATTGGGGCCAAAATCCACATCCAGAGATTCTAATTTAATTGGTCATAGCATAGCAAGGCTGTGAATTGTTAAAAATCCTTCAGTTGTTCCAATAAACAGTTAATGCTACAAACCATACTGGTTTTACATTCAGGGTAACTATTGACAGATATGATTTTAGTGCCATTTTATTGCCTGTAAGGTGACTGTTAACTGTGTATTGTCTCTATTCCTTTCTGGTCTATGTTACTTTTAGACTCTGTCTTTCCTTAGAGGACCCCTTTCAATATTTCCTATTATAGGGCTGGTTTGCTGTTCGCAAATTCTTTAGTTTTTGTTTGCCCTGGAAGCTTTTTATCTCTTTTTTTATTTTCAGTGACAGCATAGCTGGATATAATATTCTTGGCTGTGTATTTTTCTCATTTTGTGCTCTGAATATATCATGCCAGTCCTTTCTGGCCTGCCAGGTCTCTGTAGATAGGTCTGCTGTCAGTCAAATATTTCTGCCTTTGAATGTTACAGACGTTTTGTCCCAAGCGGCTTTCAGGATTTTCTCTTTGTCACTAAGACTTGTAAGTCTTACTATTAGATGACAGGGTGTGGGCCTATTTTTACTGATTTTGAGGGGGGTTCTCTGTGCTTCATGGATTTTGGTGCTTGTTTTCTTTATCAAATTTGGGAAATTCTCTACATTAATTTGCTCCAATATACCTTCCTCCCCTCTCTCTCTCTCTTCTTCTTCTGGGATCCCAATTATTCTAATATTGTTGAGTCTTTTGGTATCACTTATCTCTTGAATTCTCCCCTCATAGTCCAGTAGTTGTTTGTCTCTCTTTTGCTCAGCTTCTTTATTCTCTGTCATTTGGTCTTCTATATGACGAATTCTCTCTTCTGCCTCATTTATCCTAGCAGTAAGAGCCTCCATTTTTTATTGCACCTCATTAATAGCTTTTTTTTTTAATTTCAACTTGGTTAGATTTTATTTATTTTATTTCTCCTGAAAGGGATTTTATTTCTCCAGAAGGGGATTCTCTAATATTTTCTATGCTTTTTTTGAGCCCAGCTAGCACCTTGATGATTGTCATTTTGATCTCTATTTCTGACATATTACTAATGTCCATATTGATTAGGTCCCTAGCCTTCGGTACTGCCTTTTTTTCTTTTTCTTTTCTTTTCTTCTTTTTTTTGTGGTGAGTTTTTCTGCCTTGTCATTTTATCCAGGTAAGAATAGATGAATGAAAGAAGAAAATACTAAAAGGGTAGCAATGACCCCAGAGAAATATACACTAACCAAATCATAAGAAAGTGAAAACCTGTGGTTGAAGAAGGGTGGAGGGCAGAGAAGAAGAAGAAAGAAAAGAAAAAAAATTATATATATATATATATAT
>CM053605.1:33929798-33945458 GCA_028646535.1 Procyon lotor
GATGAGCACTGAGTGTTATATGTAACTAATGAATCATTGAACACTACATCAAAAACTAATGATGTACTATCTGTTGGTTAGTTGAACATAAAAATAAACCCTAATTTATAAAGTTTTGCAAAGTTGATGCCACTTCTTCTCATCTCTGTCTGATAAAAGTAAAATGATGGACATTTATTTTTAAATTGATAAATACCAGAAATTGTTTAGTGTAGAATATAGTAATATATATTATCTTCAGCCATGTTTGCCATTAGACTGGTCATGTGCAGGCTGCTATAAAATCAAGGAGATAAAATTTTCTATGATATGTCCTGTTATTTCTATTTAAAGAAATTTTAGAATATCCTTAAATTGTCAAAGTGGACTTGATAGCATGTATATTAATTGGCTGGAACATGAAATTAGGAATCACTTTCAACTTTTGATTCCTGGGTTTTAAATTTAAGATAGCCACATTATAAGGATAGGTCTAGTTAAAAGCAGTGGTTTTAGGATCAACCTTCTAGAACCACATTCTCATTAAACCAAATAAAAAACAGGATAAAAACTTCACCCTGCTCAAGAAGCTCACCTTTTTAACAAGGTATTTTCTTGACCAGAAAGGTTTATCCACCTCAAACGTGGTCACCTTTGACCTTCTCTATAAAATTATAAGAGTTTGATGGGGTGGGTTCCTTCTAAAACCCATGTTTGGACTAAGCACCCCTCTCTGAAATGATGAGAACTGGGTGGGTGGGGGGCTGTGGCTCTGCTACTTCACTGCACAGTTCTGCCTACCCATCCACCCAATGATGACACTTTTCACTCACACCACTTGTTGCCAGTGATCTGATTCTAAGGCCATTCAGCACTATCCTGGTATTAAAATCATTAACCTACAATACTCTAAAATAAAATACTTAACAGCATTAATAATTATCATGTTAAAATTTGAGGAATATTAGCAAAACTATTTTTTATAACTTTTATAGTATTTTCCATTTTTAATGCAATAATTTTTCTTCCCCTGAAAAGCAAAAGAAAAATATTGCTAATTTGGCTTTGCAAAAAGCAATTTCACCAAAATGAAGTTTATCAATAATTTGTTAAATAGAATTCAATGTGAGAAGGGTCCAATATTGGTATTATATAATCTCTGAACATTTGCCTGCAGTTTAGCCATTTTCCTTGCTATATTTAATTTATATTGCAAGGAGGTCAAGTGGGAAAATGCTCACTTGCAATCAGATTTACTGTTCTTCAGATCGTGCCTGTTATTCCAGCCATGGAACAATCTAGTCTGTGTTCTCTTGGCAACAATTTAACCATATTCAGGCAGAGCTATTTTGGTGCATGTATGTGTTCATGTGTATGTGTCCTTCCATTATTTTCTTTTCTTTTCAGAATTTTTTTTTCAGTCATTTATAAAGCACTTTTCTATTAACGTAAAATTTGGCAATTTTAGTTTATTCTGTGATGTACATCCATGCATGACCTCACAAATACTACCAAAGTTTGGTTTGCTTATACTGACCAAACTAGTGATCTTCCCAAATTTTATTTCATGTACAAGTAAAATAAAATGTTAGCAGACACTCACAGTATACATGCTTTTATACATGAGTTATATGTGATTATCTACTAAGATAAAGGCATTATAAGACATTCAAATACATTTATACTACATTCAAAAGAGAAAATTTAATAGGATACACACACAGAAATGCACACACACACACACACACACACACACACACACATATATAAGTTTTATTTTCTTACCCTACCATTTACAGCATGGCATTAAATGTATGCACCTCATTGCCTGCTATTAGAGTGGTTTATAATTACTGCTGAGGTTGCTTTTCTGCATTGCATGTAGCTGTTAGGTTTGCAAGACATGAACAACAGGTTACTGGAAAATGTATTGCAAGAAAGAAAGTTACCTTGAGTGCAGACCTCTTATCTGTCAATCATAATTGTGGGCTCACATCACTTAATCTTTACAAATTTCTATTAAGATGCTGTATTTACTCATAGTTTACAGCTTAAGAAAAAGTAACTTGGAATTTTTCCCAAAGAAATAGAAGAGTTATAAAGCTAGGTTCTTGTTGATGATAAAGCCTACTATCTTAACCTTCACTGTTTGGACCTTCAAGTAAATGAAGCCTTTGTCCCAGTTATATGGAAAAAAATGTTCATACGTGGACTGCTGAGGATATTTTCCAAGTGACCTCCTACATATGTGCATCCTCCTAATGTTCCTCCGCAGCTCTGCCTTTGGATACTTTGTTCTTTGAATAAGAGAAGGGGATACATGATACACTCAGGTTAAGCTGTTAAGACAGCTCTATGTTCATTTATGTGTACTTGGATGACTTTAACTGTCATCTCTTTCTGGGTAATGAAATGCTGGTCCCCTCATAGTGTTTTCCAATCACCCTTAGGCAAGAGAGAGCTGTCTCAGAAAGAGGTGAATTAAAATTGATAGTTCAATGTTGGCATTTTTCAGCCTTCCCTTTCAGGGGAAAATGAGTGATTTACCAGGATCAGATCACAGTTGTTTAATTGAGTTAATAATCACTTGGTGACAATTAACAAATGCTCAAATTGTACAAATATTTAAGTGAGTGCTATTCCTCATTTTTTCTTCAAAATAATTCTCCAGGAAAAAAAACACCCCAAAAATTCAATCGATAATTTTTTTAAAAAATAAAAATGGATTATGTATATTTTTGGAAAGTTTTGAGTTAATGAAAGATAAAGATTAATCTAGGATACCAGTCTTGGACAACTTCCAGTCATCGATGTGGCTATTTTTCTCCCTATTTGAATGTTTTTTTCCTTAAAAACAATATGAAGTCATTTACAAAGGAAATATATTCAGTTTATCATATGACTTCCTGAAAGCCATGTTCAAAATTGGACAGCAGAGGAAAAACATTTTTAGGAAGCCTAAAAGTGTAAACCAAATATTTTAATTTCAGCCAATCTGACTTTTAAGGATCAGGCTTTTAAAAAAACTGTTTTAAACATGCAAGATCTACAGAAATAATTTCCTTATCAGTCTTTTCTTAGAACATATTAGGGAACAAACTTTATCAAGTAAAAATTGCTTAGTAAAAATATGGCAGATGTTAATGACTTTAGATAATAATTGTGATTATTAGCCTAGAAGAGTAAAAGGTGTAGATTTTATATGCACTGGTAAAGTATAATAACCTAATATTTAAAAAATAAAGAGAAATTACTTTTAAATATTAATATATGGAGGTCAAAGTAAAGCAAAAAGTAATATAAATATATTTAAAAAGAAAAAGGAAAGAAACAAGGCAAACAACCTACCCTAAATTCAAATCAAAAAAGATCAAGTGACACAAAACTATAATAAGGAGTTATTCTGCTAATGACATACATTTGTTATAATAATGTAACCATTATGAATATCTGTTCACACTCTAATACCAAAGAGCCTTTGTAAATTGTAAACTACATGATATGGAAGATAAACAAAAAATAAATTAATATTAATAGATTTTGGATTTCATTCTCATTCTACAGCAGATCAGTGGATTAGCATCAAAGAGACAGATAGAAGGTCATCGACAGAACATGAAAATTATGGTAACTCTTTAGAAAGATAGGCTTGGATGTCAGCAATCCACTCTTGAAAATTTTAATGCTCACTGAAATCCTAATTCTCACTATTCTTTTTTGTTTTTTTAAAGATTTTATTTATTTGACAGAGAGAAGCACAGCAAGAGAGGGAACACAAGCAGAGGGAATGGTAGCAGGAGAAGCAGGCTCCCTGCTGAGCAGAGAATCCAATGTGGGGGTCGATCCCAGGACCCTGGGATCATGACATGGGCCGAAGGCAGACGCTTAACGACTGAGCCACCCAGGCGCCCCAATTGCCACTATTCTTGATAGGTAAAATTAAAATTTAATTTACATCAATATGAATCTTCCGGCTAATTACCTAAAATATAAACAAAATGAAGTATTCACACTAACACACACAGATAGATGATAGATATAGATAGATGATAGATAGATAGATAGATAGATAGATAATAGATAATTGATAGATGACAGATAGGTAGACATAGATATTTAAGTGAATTTGTGCTTAACAAATGTTCATTTTAGGAAGTATAAGACAATACATCTCTTTCTTCCACCAGACAATCTGTATGTTTGTTAAAACATAGTAGTGTGCTATAATGCTATGATGCCTCCTTTAACAACACCCAAAATGTGCATTCCCTTGATGAACAATATTTGCAATTTTTAAAACATCAACGTATGATTCTAATTTTTCCAACAACTTTAATTAAAAAGCTTAACAATTTTCACTTATAAATATTGGAAATAGAGAAAATAGTCTATGAAGCTCAACTGTTAAAAACCTCTGTATTGTATGATAAGTATGTTAACCCAGAGAAAAATATTTAATTTGGTCCTTGTCTTAGTCAGTCTAGGATGCTACAACAAAGCAATATACTAAGTAGCTTATAAACTACAGAGATTTATTTCTTATAGTTCAGGATGCTGAAAGTCCAAGATCTTGGTTGGCTTCTACGGGAGCCCTCTTTCAGGTTGCAGAATGAAGACCTCTCATTATATCATCATATTCTGGAAAGAGAGCTAGCTACCTGTCTAACCTCTTTTTATAGGGATAATAATTTTACTCCTGAGTGTGCCACCCTCATGACCTTTTATTTTCCAAAGGCCTCACCTCCCAAAACCATCACACTAGGATTAGCAGTTCAACATACACATTTTGGGGGAGCACGAACTTGTAAGACATGCAAACTTTCTTAGTTTTTATACTTTGTTATTTGTGTAAGTAAAGAGCTACATGACTTACCTTCATTTTCCAGCCAGCCAAATCTGCAAATTCATACAGTTTAAGCTTATTTACAAAAAGCCTTTTTGAAGACTACCTATAAACTGCTAAATCTCTTCTAACTAAATACTCCCTCCATTAAGTCCTGGCTAGTAAATCACATAAAATTGTTCAAAAGATCTGATTGAGGTCAGCACTGCTTGGCTTCCCTGAAGTGGGAGGGAAAAAAAAAATCACAGTAAGGTTGTTAACATTGTTCATCCCACCTTAAAAATAACAAGAATACAATAAACCCTTCTAATGGGAACTTAAAAACAATCAATTCTATTAAGCAAACTTTGTGTCAGAGGGAGAATTTAATTACAATTATGGCTTTTCTTTCTTTCTTTCTTTTTTTCTTTCTTTCTTTTTTTCTTTCTTTCTTTCTTTCTTTCTTTCTTTCTTTCTTTCTTTCTTTCTTTCTTTCTTTCTTTCTTTCTTTCATTTTCTTTCTTTCTCTTTCTTTCTCTTTTTTTTTTTTTAAGATTTATTTACTTACTTAGAGAGAGAGCATGCACGTGTGTGGAAGCCAGGGGAAGGGCAGAAGGAAAGGGAGAAGAGAATCTCAAGCAGGCTCCCTGGTGAGTATAGACCAGACAAGGGGCTGCATCTGATTACCCTGGGAACATAACCTGAGCAGAAATCAAAAGTTGGAGGCTTAACTGACTGAGCCATCCAGGAGCCCTAATTATGGCATTTCTTAAAACTACTTATAATGAAAATATACAATCTTGGTATAAATAGGTCAATTAAATCCAAAATCTAAGGGAACATGTAGTTTTAAATAACTAGAAAAATGAAAATAAAAGTGCAGAAAGAAGTATATACATGATATTTGTAATAAAAAAAATTTAGAAAAAGAATCAAAATATAATTTTGAGGAACTTATAAGACAGGAAATGATAACCTTAAGACAGAGCTTAGTAATTTAAAAATCAAAACAGATGTAGATCTAATGAATATGCAACATAGAAAACCATTAGTTCTCCTAAGTGGGGCGGGGAGCAGGGAGGTGGGAGAAAGGAGAAATTTACAAAACAAATAATGAAAGAGGGAAAAACTGTCAAAATAGAAAGTATTTTGAATAAAATAAAAGGTTCTTCATACAAGTCTAGAAAAATAAGACAGAATATAGGTTAAATGGGGACATCTGGGTGGCTCAAGTGATTAAGCATTAGACTTTTGATTTAAGCTCAGTTCAGGATTTCAGGATCCTGAGATCAATCCCCACATTGGGCTCTGTGCTCAGCTGGGAGTCTGCTTGAGATTTTCTTTCTCTCCCTCTGCCTTCCTCCTCTTGGATCTCTCTCTCTCTCTCAAATAAATAAATCTTTAACAAAAAGGAATATATATTAAATGGATATTTTCTAGCAAAATGCAATTTATCAAAATAAACCCCACTAGAAATAGAAAGTTTAAACTTACCAATTGCATAGAAGACATAGAAAAAATTTTAAGAAACTGGGCTTGAAAAATTACCACCACAAAATATTTTGTAGGAGTCATCTATCAAACCTTCAAATACCATGTAATTCCATTACCACTTAACCTATACCAATGTATGAGGAAAAAAAAACAAAAACCAACCACTTTTTATGTAGAGAGTATATCATTAATACCAAGATTTAAGAAAGACTGTTTAAATGAAAAATTAAAAAAAGAAAATAATAAGAAATAAAATTATAGTTAAATCTAACTTATAAATAATAATTCATATCTTAAAGAAAAAAATCACAGTTATCTTTGTAGATGATAAAAAGGCTATCAACTAAATTTAAAACACATTTTTGATAAAAATACATAATGAGTTTTATAACATGATAAACCATCTAAACTTCAAATCAATACCCAGAACTATAAAACAAAATAAAACAAAACATTAAAGAATAAGGTAAGAATGTCTATTCTCACAAAGACCAGGATTGAGGGGAAAACAAAAACCAAAAACTCATGTCATCTCTATCACTCAACATGGGCTTATTTCTAGGATTTTTTTTCTTTTCTTTTTCTTTTTTTTTTTCCTAGCACATTTATGCATTTATCTTTGGTTTATCAACCATACTATTATAGTAGTATAATACATAGTTAATATATGATAGTACAGCACATTAATGTTCAGTTTATCAGCTCTGTTAACAAAATGGATCTTGCAGAGAGCATAACATCTCATCTGCTGACCCCAGTTATGATGACTGTAAGAACAGCTCACATGATTATGAACACTTCCTTAATACCAGACATGCCAAGTGCTTTATATATTGCTATTATTCCTCCCAACAACTCTGTTAATATTATCTGGCTTTCATCACAATATTATATTATTATCATATTGTTATAAATGAGTACATTGAAGCTTTGAGAAGTAATTTGCCAAAGTCTCAAAAGGCATCTTAATAACAGCTAATAATTTTTGAGTTTTTACTATAGATCTAACACCATTCTAAGCATTAAGTGTATTTTAATGCTTATAAAAATTTTATTTAAATTCAATTAAGTAACATATAATATATTATTAGTCACAGAGGTAAAGGTCAGTGATTCATCAGTGTTCATTATATTATATCATTTCACATGCCCTCCTCAATGACTATCACCCAGTTATCCCATCCCCCTTCCCACCTCACGTCCAGTTTTTTTACAATGATTAAGTCTCTTATGGTTTTTCTACATCTCTGATTTCATTTTGTTTTATTTTTTCTCTCTTCCCCTATGATTCTCTGTATTGTTTTTTAAATTCCACATGAGTGAGATTATTAAATTATCTTTCTCTGATTGACTTTTTTCACTTAGCATAATATCCTCTAGTTCCATCCACATTGTCTCAAATGACAAGATTTCTTTATTTTCTTTCTTTCTTCTTTCTTTCTTTTGATTGCTGAATAGTACTGCATTATTTATACACACACACACACACACACACACACCACATCTTCTTTATCCATTCATCTGTCAGTGGACATCTGGACTTTTTCCATAGTTTGGCTTTTGTGGACATTGTTGTTATAAACATTGGGGTGCAGGTGCCCCTTTGGATCACTACATTTGTATCTTCGGGGTAAATAACTAGTAGTGCAATTGCTGGGCCATAGAGTAGCTCTATTTTTAACTTTTTGAGGAACCTCCATACTGTTTTCTAGATTAGCTACACTAGGTTGCATTCCCACCAATAGTGTAAGGGGATTCCCCTTTGCATCCTCACCAACATCTGTCCTTTCTTGACTTGTTAATTTTAGCTATTCTGACTGGTGTGAGGTGGTATGTCTTTGTGGTTTTGATTTGTATTTCCCTTTTGCCAAGTGATGTTGAGCACTTTTTCATGTGTCTGTTAGCCATCTGTATGACTTTGGAAAAGGGTCTATTCATTAATTACTTAACTGGGTTATTTGATTTTTTTAACTAATGGTTGGATTTGGTTTGCTTATTTGTTGAGAATTTTTGCATCTATGTTCTTCTATAGAGATACTGGCCTGTAGTTCTATTTATTTTTTAGATTGTCTTTATCTGGTTTTAGCATCAGGGCATTGCAAGCCTCATAGAATAAATGTGGAAGATTGCCTTCTTCTTCCATTGTTTTAAGTAGTTTGGAAAAATAGGTATTTAGTCTTGTTTAAATATTTGGTAAATTCACTGTGAAACCATCTGGTCCTGGATTTTTGTTTGTTAGCAGTTTTGGTTGTTGTTGTTGTTGTTAGGAATTTTTTGATTACTGACTTAACTTCTTTGCTATTAATTGGTCTGTTCAAATTTCTATTTCTTTCTGATTCAGTTTTGGAAGGTTATATGTTTCTAAGAATTTATTGACTTATTCTAGATTGTCCAATTTATTGGCACATAATTTTTCATAGCATTCTCATAATCTTTGTATTTATGTAGTGTCAGCATTTCTCTTTCATTTTTTTTTAAGATTTTATTTTTTAAGTAATCTATACACTGAACATAGGCTTGAACTTACCACCCCAAGAACAAGAGTTCATGGCATACAGCAGTAATTTATACTATCATTCCACAAGAAAATATGTTTATCTCATTATGACATTTGATTCTGATAAAGAATTTTAGTCTGGTGAGAGACAGAATTTTATAATGAATGTCAACAGCAAGATTATATGATAATCTTGGGAATTTGATTTGTAGCCAAATATAATTGGCTCATGAAACTAGGAGCTCAATTTTTATCCCAGTATTTTAACATTATATTAACATTACTATTATACATTATTAACATTATTAATGTATTAACGTTATATTAACATTATTATTTTTCCAAATACTAAATCTAGCCACAATGCAATTTTAAAAACTCTATTGTATTTTTTTTCTGTTTTCTGAAATTTTACTTCTCTGCATTGACCCTATGACTATAAACACTCATCTGAGTATACAACAGCAGAAATAGCCAAAGCCAAACACTTATATATTAACAAACTAAATTTTAACAGCTTAATACATTAACATAGTGCAGATTGAGATACCATGGAATACAAAGAATATCCCAGGATTAGCTTTGAGATGCTGGGTAAGAAATATGTCCTTATATATTTTACTAAGTTATTATACAGTTGTTTCATCTTTTGAGAAGCTGAATTTTATGTGGGTTTGTTGAATAAACACTGAAGTCTTTTAGGTATGAGCTTTAAGGATTGATATATTTTCTATTCTTTACTAGTATCAAAAGTATAATAAAGACACATCTCCACAGTATGGCAGACACACACTGGGCAGAGAATGGCTATTGGAAATCTTTTTATTTTTACAGAGAGTACCTGAAAGATTTGTATTCAAGCTGTGCATCATTCATTGTGTGTTTTAAAATATATATAATGGCTAGAAGTGTGATACTTGATATTGAAAATATTTACTTACCAGCCAGTTTTTATTGAATATGTTTAGATATTTCTTCCTAGTTAGTAATAACAGTAAATAGAATAGTAGTAAAATCATTAGTAGTGAAATTTAACACTCTTGGATATGATTATTATAGAACTTACTCAATCTCTCATAATTATACCAGTATACTATAGTTATAAATGTATGGAAATAGATATAGATATAGCTTGAGATATAAATTTAGGCATAAGTACACCTTAAATATAGACATAATTGTATTTTATGATTATATATTCTATTAATACATTCTGATTATATTTTCTAACTATATATTATAATGGTGTAACATGTACACATGTGAGGGAGGAAAGTTTGCACAGGTTTTATGAGCACAATAGGAAAATTAAAAGAGATAATGCTTGTAGAGTTCTTATCCCTGAATTTATAAGTATTAATGATCAACATATGAAAAGTACTCTTAGAAATTTTTTTTCATAAAGGCTTTATTTTATAAAAAAATATATGCATTAACAAATTTTAATCTAAACAACAATTATTGCTTAGTTTCTTGGAGATTTAGAAAAAAGGAGTAAATGAATGTTACCAAATGACGGGGCTTGTTCTGTACTGAGGATTAGAATGCAATACTAGGAGTTCTGCTGTGCCCTTAAGGGCCATCCTGCTTCTGCAGTTACGAATGTTCCTCTGTAGAGATTGTTATAGACAGAATTGCTGTTGGGACAAACTCCATTTTGACTTTCCCTTCACCATATTCAAAATGGAAAGTGAATTAAACATAACCTCATTCCTAAGCAGTCTACACCTGGTCTTATTTTCTTCAAGCAGCAGTGCCACTTTGTATCTATGCAATACCTGGAGATGTATGCCCATACCTTTCATTGCCATCCTCTCTTCTTTACAATAGGAAAAAAAAAAAACATTTTAAAGCATTATACTATGTATATTCTCAAGTCTAGGAAATTACCCTTCAGTCTGTCTAAAATGTACAGGGGTAAATTTGTAAAATTCTATGGACAGCCACACAAAATCTTGGGTCTGTGTCACAGATGAACAAATATGCCAATAGCTTAGTATTAAAATCCCAATCTTTCTCTCCCTTTCTATCTCTCTCTCTCTTTCTCTCTCAAATTTCAATATACAGCCTCAGAGAAATTGTTCTACATTTCTGTAGAAAATTCTTGATTGATATTAGGATATACTTAATAAAGCTGTAAAATAATGTTTCATATGCCCAATTTAAAAAATAGCATTAGGGACACCTGGGTGGCTCAGTGGGTTAAAGCCTCTGCCTTTGGCTCAGGTCATGGTCTCAGGGTCCTGGGATCAAGCCCCGCATTGGGCTCTCTGCTCAGCAGGGAGCCTGCTTCCCCCTCTCTCTCTGCCTGCCTCTCTGCCTACTTGTGATCTCTCTCTCTCTGTCAAATAAATAAATAAAACCCTAAAATAAATAAATAAATAAATAAATAAATAAATAAATAAATAAATGATACAACAGCATTAATCCACAATTCTTGTTATGCAAAAACTGGGCCATGAGATTATAATATAATAATAGTATATTTCATGGCATTTTAGGGTAAATTTGTCAAATAATTTTGGCTTAGGAATTTTTTTTATATTTCTAATCCACTGTGGTCAGATACTTTTTAAAACATAATAAAATTATTAGGCAAAGTAAAGTAAAGAAAATACAATTCAATTTTAATTATTAGACACAACAGATATAAAAGTATATATGTATAGGTGTAAAATTTCACATTATAGAATATCATTAGAGAAAAATAATATAAGTAAATACAAAATGCCATACCTTGTTCATAATGTGCGCATAAGCATTTAGTAAAAAGTATTGGCATTACATTCATAAATGTTGTCACTTTGTAATTATAACTAAACAAAATACTACAAGAGGAGTAGCAATCCCCCGTGTAAGTACCTACATGTCAACCTTATACAAATATTGAGGATATCTGAATGTAAAGTATTGATTGTGACAAATGAGCTTATTGCTTTCTTGTTTACTATCCAATTTGTTAACTATTACATTGGATTGATAACATTAATTGTAAGAAATAACGTGTATTTATATTATTTGTATGTACTGTTTTAATAATATTCATGGAAGAGATTTATAAGCAATTTCAGCAATCAGTGGTTTATTATCCTTTCTCTAAATTAAACCAGGTACTGATTTTTGTAATGCATCTTTAATCATTTACTGGTAGCATATTCCAAAAAATCATTCTATAAAATTACAGTTAAACCACTTTAAAGGAGAGAAATAAGAAAATATTGGAACCATTACACTTCTGTATATTGATCTTCTATTGAAGAAAATTAAAATTCAGTGTGTTTTAAGGAGTTTAGTAATAGTGTTTTATAAGTGTGGAAGATCAAGAATATCCATGGGGGCACCTGGGTGGCTCACTAAGTTGAGTGTCTGACTCTTGATTTCGGCTGAGGTTATGATCTCAGGTCCTGGAATCAAGTCCCATGTTGGGCTCTGCACTCAGTGTATCATCTGCTTGTTCCTCTCCTACTGCTCCTCCCCTTGCTTGTGCTTGCTCTTTCTCTTTCTATATATATTTATCTATCTCTAAAATAAATAAAATTAAAAAAAAATATCCACTACTTCACTAATAAACTTTGTTTAATTATGGAACATGACAATGTTCTGCAGAAACTCTGTTCTTTACATAGAAGTTTTCCAACAATTAAAATCATCAATGATCAAACTGGGTACACCCATTCAAAGAGGGTCTGTGATTTTTCAATGGTAGATAAAAGAAAAGTTATAATATTAAAAGAATGGAGTTTCTGTAGATGAAAATAATCAGTAGCGTTCCAAGACTTTAAATGTGCATCTGTAGATTCAATAAACTACAAAGAAACACACTTTGTTAGCCATATTTCTTCCATGGATTGGACTCATATATTGTTACTCAGTTCTCCTTGTATTTTGGGCATTGGTGTTCTTGGAAAAGTAGTTGAGTTTTGTCACAGTATTACAAACATTTCAAGTAAACATTTTTGGTACAGACTTCCACTAATATTTTCACAAGCCAGTAGAGTATTTTGCATGTATGCTACCGTATCATTGAAAGATTTTATGTATTTATTTGGGAGAAAGAGAGAGAGCAAACGCTCACATGAGGAGGGGGAGGGGCAGAAGGAGTAGCAGACTCTCCACTGAGCAAGGAGCCCCATGGGATCATGACCTGAGCCAAAGACAGATGTTTAACTGACTGAGCCACCTGGACATCTCTTACTGTAGCATTTAAATTCAAAAAGGATTTCAAAGACTTTTTTTACATTTTTGGAACTTAATTCTTTATGATTTGTCTGTAAATGCTGCTGAAGTTTGATGTTTTTGCCACTTCGTTGGCTAGTCTGTAAGAAAGCATTTAGTGTTGTTTTTAGCACTTCATTTATGGTTACAAACCAAAACAATATATGGGGCTATCACATTCTGGATAAAACCAGTGCATTTTGATATTTAAGTTTTCAAAATCACTCCTATCTTCATCTTTTGGTTTACTATAACATCATACTCAGAAATGCATGTATCTTTTTTCCCTTTTTTTCTTTTGACAATACTGGTGGATTGCAGTTCGCTTTATTAAAGAAAGAATTTAGGGGCACCGGGATGACATGGTTAAAGCCTCTACCTTCAGCTCAGGTCATGATCTCAGGGTCCTTGGATGAGCCCCAGATTGGATTGGGTTCTCTGCTCAGCAGAGTGCCTGCTTCCCCCTCTCTCTGAGTGCCTCTCTGCCTACTTGTGATCTCTCTATGTCAAATAAATAAATGAAATCTTTAAGAAAATAAAGACAGAATTTAAATTAAATAGTATTTTGCTTATCTATCTTTGAGATTTTTTGAAAAAATTTAAAATTTTAACTAAATTAACTTTCTTTTTCTTTCTTTTTTTTTCTTCCTCAATTCCAGTGTAGTTAACATATAGTAATATATAGTGTTGTATTAGTTTCAAGTGTGCTATATAGTGATTGAACAGTTCCATATATTACTCTGTGCTCATTAAGATAAATATACTCAGTACTCTTCACCTTTCACCCATTCCGCCCCCCTCACTTCTCTTCTGGTAATCATCTGCTTATTCTTTATACTTAAAAGTCTGTTTTTTGGTTTGTCTTTCTGTTTGTCTTTCTTTTTTTCTTTGTTCATTTGTTTTGTTTCTTAAATTTCACATATGAGTGAAATCATATGGTATTTTTCTTTTTCTGACTTATTTTGCTTAGCATTATACTTTCTAGATCAATCCATGTCATTGCAAATGGCACTATTTCATTCTGAATAATATTCCATTATGTATATACATACCACTTCTTTATACTTTCTAATGATGGACACTTGGACTGTTTCCATAATTTGGCTATTGTGAATAATGCTGCAGTAAACATAAAGGTGCATATATATGCTTTCAAATTAATGTTTTTGTATTCTTTGGGTAAATATCCCATAGTGAGATTACTGAATCATAGAGTAGTTCTATTTTTAATTTTTGAGGAACCTCTATACTATTTTGCACAGTGGCTGCACCCAGTTTGTATTTACACCAACAGAGCATGAGGATTCATTTTTCTCTGCATCCTCATCAACCCTTGTTGTTTCTTGTGTTTTTTATTTTAGCCATTCTGACAGATGTGAGGTGATATCTCATTGTGGTTTTGATTTGCATTTCCCCCATGGATGAGTGATGTTGAGCATCTTTCCATATGCCTGTTGGCCATCTGAATGTTTTCATTGGAGAAATGTATTTTCATGTCTTCTGCCCATTTTAACTGAATTATTATTATTATTACTTTTTTTGGGTGTTGAGTTTTATAAGTTCCTTATGTCTTTTAGATACTAGTTCCATTTTGGATATGTCATTCGCAAATTCTCTTATTCAGTAGGCTATTCTTTGATTTTGTTGATTGTTTCCTTTGCTGCACAGAAGTTTTTTATTTTGATGTCCCAACAGATTATGTTTGCTTTTCTTTCCCTTGCCTCAGGAGACATATCTAGGAAGATGTTGTTATGGCCAATGTCAGAGAAATTGCTGCCTGTGCTCTATTCCAGGATTTTTATGGTTTCAGTTCTCAGATTTAGATACTTAATCCATATGGATTGCTTTTTGTGTATGGTGTAAGAAAGTGGTCTAGTTTCCTTCTTTTGTGTATTTCTATCCTGTTTCCCAGCACCATTTATTGAAAAGACTGTCTTTTTCCCATTACACATTCTTGCCTCCTTCATCAAATATTAATTTTCCACATAATTATGGGTTGGTTTCTGGGCTTTCTGTTCTGTTCTGTTGGTTAGTATATCTATTTTGTGCCAGCACCATAGTGTTTTGATCACTGCTGCTTTGTAGTATATCTTGAAGTTTGGAATTGTGATACCTGATCCTTTGTTTTTCTTTTTCAAGTTTGCTTTGTCTATTCAGGGTATTTTGTGGTTCCATACAAACTTTAGGGTTGTGTGTCCTAGTTCTGTGAAAACTTCTGTTGATATTTTGATAAGGATTGCATTAAATCTGTGGATTACTTTGAATAGTATGGACTTTTTAACAATATTTATCTTTGTATATATGAAAAATCCACTTTTTGTACTTATTTTGTCATAGATATTAAATAAAAGCAGTTTATAAAATAGCACCAATGCAGTGAATATTTTAGTAGTTCTAGAAAACCTTTGATTAGTCTTAACTTTATAAGCCTTAATTCCTAAATACTATATGTTCAGTGAAATATTGCCTACCCTTTACTTTTCCTTTTCTTTATATTCTGTCTGAATGTATCTTGTAAGTTTAGATCTAAGATCCACTTTAAATTAAGTTTTTGAATATGGTGTGAAGTAAAATCAAGATTCTTTTTCCTATGGTTATCTAGTTATTCCAGAAAACTTTTGGAAAGACTTTCCTTCCTCTATTTGATGCTTTT
>CM053605.1:33954505-33981110 GCA_028646535.1 Procyon lotor
TGAGTTCTAGTTTCATGGCACTGTGGTCTGAAAATATGCAGGGAATGATCCCAATCTTGATACTGATTGAGACCTGATTTGTGACCCAGAATGTGATCTTTTCTGGAGAATGTTCCATGTGCGCTCGGGAGGAATGTGTATTCTGTTGCTTTGGGATGGAATGTTCTGAATATATCTGTGATGTCCATCACATTCTGATACTCTGTGTCTTTTGATTGGGGAATTTAGCCCATTTACATTCAGGGTAACTATTGACAGATATGAATTTAGTGTCATTTTATTGCCTGTAAGGTGACTGTTAACTGTATATTGTCTCTGTTCCTTTCTCATCTATGTTCCTTTTAGGATCTCTCTATGCTTAGAGGACCCCTCAAGATTTCCTATAGGGCTAGTTTGGTGTTTGCATATTCTTTCAGTTTTTGTTTGTTCTGGAAGCTTTTTATCTCTCCATCTGTTTTCAACGACAGCCTAGCTGGATATAGTATTCTTGGCTGCATATTTTTCTTGTTTAGTTCTCTGAATATATCATGCCAGTCCTTTCTGGCCTGCCAGGTCTCTGTGGATAGGTCTGCTGTCAATCTAATATTTCTTCCTTCGTATGTTACAGATTTCTTGTCCCAAACTGCTTTCAGGATTTTCTCTTTGTCACTAAGACTTATAAGTTTTACTATTAGATGATGGGGTGTAGACCTATTTTTATTGATTTTGAGGGAAGTTCTCTATGCCTCCTGGATTTTGATGCTTGTTCCCTTCGCCAGATTATGGAAATTCTCTACAATAATTTGCTCCAATATACCTTCTTCTTTCTCTCTTTCTTCTTCTTCTGGGATCCCAATTATTCTAATACTGTGTCTTATGATATCACTTATCTTTCAAATTCTCCCCTCATGGTCCAATAGTTGTTTGTCTCTCTTTTTCTCAGCTTCTTTATTCTCCATCATTTGGTCTTCTATATCCCTAATTCTCTCTTCTGCCTCATTTATCCCAGCAGTAAGAACCTCCATTTTGACTGTACCTCATTAATACTTTTTTTTTTAAATTTCAACTTGATTAGATTTTAGTCTTTTATTTCTCCAGAAAGAGATTTTATTTCTCCAGAAAGGGATTCTCTAATATTTTCTATGCTTTTTATGAGCCCAGCTAGCACCTTGATAATTGTCATTTGAACTCTAGTTCTGACATATTACTAATGTCCATATTGATTAGGTCCCTAGCCATTGGTACTTCATCTTGTTCTTTTTTTTGTGGTGAGTCTTTCTGCCTTGTCATTTTATTGAGATAAGAATAGGTGAATGAGAAAGCAAAATACTAAAAGGGTAGCAAGGACCCCAGAAAAATCAGAATAGAGCTGAAACCAGGGGTTGAATAAAAAGGGGGAGGAGAAAAAGAGAAAAAAAAATAAAATAAAAGAGAAAAAGAAAAAAAAAATATGTACATATATATTAGATTTGTGATTTGAACAGACTCCCACACCTAATCTAATTTTGGGTGTTTTTGGTCTGTTAAAAGAAACTACCTCCCAAAATTTTAAAGAAAGAAAAAACTTATAGATATACTAAAGTAAGGGTAAACACTATGTAGGGATGGAATATGAGTGTAAAGATGAAAACTTAAAAAAAATCTAAAAAAGGGATTGATAAGAGGTTGGTTGAAAAAAGAGGAAAAAAAAAAGATTAAAAGAACAAAGAATGTGATCCAGCTGGAGACTGAATCCAAGCCGTGTACTAGATTTAGGGTATATTTGGATCTATTAGAAGAAATTGTATCCCAAAGTTTTAAAGAAAAAAAAAAACCTATATATATCAAAAAATAATGTTAAATACAATGAGGGGATAAAATATGATTGTAACAGTGAAAATTAGAAAAGATTTTTAAAAAGGTATTGATAAGATACAAGTTAA
Organism: Procyon lotor; assembly: GCA_028646535.1. Lineage (NCBI taxonomy): Eukaryota > Metazoa > Chordata > Mammalia > Carnivora > Procyonidae > Procyon > Procyon lotor. The sequence continues at coordinate 33,956,407 of CM053605.1, forward strand.
AAAACCAAAACACCAAAATAGGAAAGAGGAAAAATAAAAGAAAAGAAAAAAAAAAAAAGGAAAATACAAAAAAACAAAATTAAAAAAATTCAAATCTGAAAGCCTAAAGGATCATGGTGGAAAAAAAGCCATAAATTCTATGTGTTTGGTTTTTTTTTTCCCGAACTTCGGAGTTCCGCAGTTTTCACTGATTGATGAACTTGGTCTTGGGCTGATGTTCTTGCTGATCTTCTGTGGGAGGGGCCTGTTGCTGTGATTCTTAAATGATTTTGCCCAAGGCAGAATTCCACCGCCCTTGCCAGGGGACGGGCCAAGCAATTTGCTCATGTTTGCTCTTGGGAGCCTTTGTTCCCTGAACAATTTCCATCCGGCCCTGGAGTCTGGGAATGAAAATGGTGGCCTCCCAGTCTCCAGCTGGGAGGAACCAATTGCTGGGGGCCCCATTTCTCAGTGTGTGCTCAGAGAAAGGAAGTCAATCATTCCTGTCTCGCTGGTCTCCAGCTGTGCTCCTAGCTCACCGGGTCTGTGACTGAGTGTTTCTGTCTCTGGCGCTCAGCCCCCTTTGGAATCTCCAAACCCAGCCGATTCCTGCTGTGTGCTCCTTCACTGCTCCTCCCGGAGGAGGAAAAAAGGGATCTTTCTGGAGCTTCCCCTTGTGGGATCCCTGCTCAAAGAGGAGGGACCTGAATGTGCCTTGGATCATGGTCTAAGGTAAGCCTGAGCTGATAGCCCACTGCATGGCTCTGTCTCTGGTGTTGGCTTCCCCAGTCTGAAACCTGGGGGCTCTGCCACCTCAGACACCTCCATTCTCCCTGTGACCCCATGGGTCCTGAAACTACACTGTCTCTGTGAGGACTCCACCCCCTGCTTAGCCTCTGGAATGATGTCCCTCAGTGGAGCAGACTTCTAAAAGTTCTTATTTTGTGTTCCGCTGCCCTGTGGCTGCCAGGAACTGGCCCCTCCCCCCACAGTCCCTCTTCTCATCGCTTTGGATTCACTTTTCCACACATCCCACCTTCTGGAAAGTGGTTGATTTTCTGCTCCTAGAATTGTTGTTCTTCCTCTCATCTATCTCCTGTTGAGTTTGCAGGCATTTAGAATGGTTTGATAACTCTCTAGCTGAACTTCTGGGATCTGACGCTATCTCAGCCTCCTACTCCCCTGCTATCTTGCTCCTCCACAAGTAAAATAGTTTCCTTTATCACCCCTATATACAAAGGCTTAGAATAATCCCCATAGAGTAAACTTTTTGGATTACTTTAACAATTTTGCAGTCTCTATACTTCTCCAGTATGCTGAGTAGCACTTTACATTAACTTCATTTTAGGCAGCCTGGCTGTATTCCAGTGGCTGTCAAGTCTGCAAAGATGGCTGGGATTTGAGGATCTTTTCATGATTTATTAAATATGTGTTTCTCAAGATTCTGCAAGCTTTACCCTTTGTTAAACACATCAACAAAAATCGGAGAGAAAGCTAACAATTCTAATCCCTAAATCCCATTTTTAAAAGTATAGTTTCAGAAAATTGCATGATCAAATTTCATTAAGGGTGAAATATGACACAGCCATAAATGAAGGTTATATCTCCTATTGAGAATATCATTCCTCTTTGTTTTCAGTGTGTCTTCTGGAATCTTTAAGGAAATTGCCAGGGAAATCTTTTTTGTTTTTCCTAAGATTTTGTTTATTTACTTGTCAGAGAAAGAGAGTGCATGAGCAGGGGGAGCAACAGGCAGAGCAGGCAGAGGGAGAAGCAGGATTCTTGCTAATCAAGGAGCCTGGTGCATGACTCAGTCCCAGGACCCTGAGATCATGACCCAGGCCAAAGGCAGATGCTTAACTTACTGAGCCACCCAGGCATCCCAAGTCAGGGATATCTTGCTTTCTATTTAATCTATATCAATATGGCCTTGAGAGTCATGTTGTTGTCTCTGTTCTTTCTTTTGGTTTAAATTAAATATCAAATATAGGGACACCTGGGCTCATCTGGTTAAGCATCTGCTTTAGGCTTGGGATCCAACTTCCTGCTCAACTGGAAGCGAGCTCTCCTTCTCCTTCTGCCTGATGCTCTCTTTCACTCTCTCTGTCAAATAAATAAAATCTTTAAAAAGATAAATCTCAAATGTATAGTTTGTATTATTATATTATCATTATATTACTCAATGTGTCCTCTATAGTCCTTGAAGAAATAAATTTAAATTGGGAAACTAACAAAACAAAACATAATTTCCTATTGATTTTTGAAAGATCACTAGAGTAGATATATATTGTTATATATTTGTCAAGCCTATAGAACATACAACACCATGAGTGGACTCTGATGTAAACTATGGACTTTGAAGGCTAATTATATGTCAGTGTAGGTTCATCAGTTGTAACAAAGGTTTACTCTGGTAGGGATATTGATAATAAAGGAGATCATGCATGTGTGGGGTAGGAAGTGTAGGGGATATCTTTATATCTTCCCCTTAAATTTGTTGCTAAAACTATTCTAAAAAAAGTTAACAAAAAAAGGCCACCTGAGTTATTTGGTTCTATTTCCAATTTTAAATTTCAGATATAAATTTTGTTCTCCTTTGATACAGCTTTGTTCAACCAGTATTTTAAAATATTTTATTGTGAAATACTTCAAATATGTAGAAATCTTTATAAGCATACCATAAGTATCCACATGCCAATGAGCAAGTTTTAAAAATTAATATTTGACTTTTAAACTCAAGCCTTAATTCATTTTGGAAAAAAACATTTCATATTCAGTTCATCCCTTATATTATACCTCTGTAATGTGTCTTTGTCACACAGGAGAGACTACTTGTCTGAAATGATACTGTATATTAACATATCCAAGAGAACTGTAGAATTTTTTGAATTTCTAGGTTAATTTCTAGATAAATTTATTTATAGATTTGTAGATTGGGAAAAATTCTCATAATTTAAAGTTTGAATATTAGTATTCATCATATCCATTCATGTTTGCCTCATTTTTATTCTTCAAAATAGTTTGTAATTTTCTCCAGGGAGATTTTGCACATCTTTTTTATAGATTTATTCCTAGATAATTGATAAATTACACTTGTAATAGTATGTATATATTTTTTCCTATTGTATTTTCTAAATGCATAATTCTGTGTCATACATAGGATCACTGACATATAACTAACTCCACAGAGTTTAAATGTAAAATAAGCTTTATTAGATAAATTTCCAGGCAGAGAACTAGCAAAGCACTCACCATTCCACAGATTCTCATTACCCCAAAAGACTTGTGCTTATCATATCATAAGCCATCATATCAGGATGCACCATAGAGAAAAATGCCAGGAAAGGACTCACCTTAACAGTCCTACAAAGGGGAGCAAGTAAAACTTCTCATCCAGAATATGAAATTCTTAGGAAGAAAGAATTACAAAGCAGAGTACTGATAGTAGCCACTGTGTGACTGACACAATTGGAAACTGATGAGTTGGTTTGTTTGTTTGTTTGTTTTTTTGTTTATTTATTTATTATCACAAGTAGTCAGAGAGGTAGGCAGAGAGAGAGGAGGAAGCAGGCTCCCTGCTAAGCAGAGAGCCCAACGGGGCTCGATCCCAGGACCCTGAGATCATGACCTGAGCTGAAGGCAGAGACTTTAACCCAGTGAGCTACCCAGGCACCCTGATGAGGTAGTTTAAATGGGAGACTAAAGAAGCCTCCTTTGCCATCTGGAGTTATCTTCCCTTATGAGGAATAAAACTGGTGTCATTTGTTATTATGTTTATATTGTATCCAGGAACCTTACTATACTCTTAGTAAATTATTTTGTCTCTATATTTTTTGGTGTTATACTTAAACAGTTATATAATCTGTTATTTATATATATTCTATATTATATAGAATATATATAATTATTATATATTATATAGAATATATATATTTATATAAACAGTTATATAATAATATGGATTGTTTCCCTTTCACTATTAGCTGTCTCACTTGTCTTGTCCTTGCCTCCATAAGCGTGTGTCTTGACTTAATGTTTAAATATGGTGTTTGCTATAGCTTTGTGTTGAAGATATTTATCACTTTTTTTTTTTTAAGAGAGAGACCACATGTGGAGGGGTGCAGTTGAGAGGGGCATATGGAGAAGGAGAGAGAGAATCTTAAGCAGGCTCCACACCATGCAGGGATCCTGACACAGAGCTCAGTTTCACAACCCTGAGATCATGCCTGAGCCCAAATCAAAGCCAGTTGCTTAACCAACTAAGCTACCCAAGTACCCCAATATTTATCATTTTAATGAAGTTTCCTTTCATTTTTAGATTGCTAAAAGTTGTTTTATTTTAAATACATTGATTAAGGTACAATTTTATCAAATTTTTTTGTTTGCGCACCAGTGTTATCTTTACCATCATATAGATATTAAATTGATTCCTCATTCTGATATAAGTCATCTTATTCATTGTCTGTGTTTTTTTACAGCATTCTATTTGATTGGCTAATGTGTTATGTGAAATGTTTGCACCTATGTTTATTTGTGAGAGGAGTTTGAAATTTAAGTCTCTGGTATTTCCATTCTCCACTGAGTTTTCATATCAAAATTTACTCATCCTCAAAAGAAATAAGTAGAGCTTTTCTATTGGTATGATATTTTATTTCATATTTAATGCTCATTGATACACTGAGATTTTATCTTTCTCTTTCTGTCTTTTTTTAATTTATATATTCTAAGGCACACCTGGGTAGCTCAGTCAGTTAAGTATCTGCCTTCAGCTCAGTTCATGATACCAGGGTCCTGGGATCAAGTTCCAGATCCGGCTCCTTGCTCAGTAGGGAGCCTGCTTCTCCCTCTGCCTGCTACTTGCCCTGTTTCTGCACTCTCTCCCCCTCTCTCTCTCTCTTTCTCTCTCTCTGATAAATTAAATTTAAAAAATCTTTAATTTATATTTTCTAAAATATGTGCTATTTTAGAAAATAATTGGCAAAAAGTTGTTCAGTGTATTATTTAAAGATCACCCTTGCCTATCTTAGGATTCTCGAAGCATTTTTAAATAAGATCTATTAAGGTTTAAAAGGATACACAAGAATGATGGTGAGGGATGAAAGAAAGACTGAAAGTTACCCTTTTGTAGATCAAGTGTGCAGTCACTTAAGTGAAGAAAGACAGTCAGAGGACTTAGCAACAATTTCTGCTTCAGAGAAACAAACACATCTTGATAAAATCCCTATGAAGATTCCTAGCAGCTTGATTGTGGTGTGGATCTCATTGGGCCTTGTATTCATTTTGTTGAGGTTTCTCTTATCCTTGCAATCCATCCAATTACTTCTGAAATTTTTGGCTTTGTCTTTATTCCAAGTGCAGACAAGAAACCCAGCACATTCCTGAGTGCATAGGTAGAGATGTTGGGACCAGAGAGTGGGTAGGGGGAGACAGTCATTTTACCATGGTCATACCCTTACGTCAATCTTAAGTTCACACCTGCTTAAGATTTATTTTAGAGTTTGTCACCTTTAATGGCCTTCTTAAAAATAGCTTATATGTCATTAATCTCTTCTGTTATTTTCCTATTTATTAATTTTTACTTTTTTATTTCAATATTTCTTTTCCTTTAAACTCTAATCTATCACTTTATGTCTAACTTCTTAAATTTAACTATAAACACAATTTTGTTCAGTATTTTGTTTTCAAAATATATAATCTGCAAACAGATTATTTGAATTCTCCTTTTTAGTTCTTATGCCCAAAATTGCTTTCTCTGATTAACTGAATTGATTAATAATGCCCATACAGAGTTAAATAGTCATGGAGATAGTAGCATTTTTACTTTATTTCTAAGCTTTCTGAATATGTCAAAGGGACACAGGGTCTGAACTGAAGGAGATTCACAGGCCAAATCTGTCATAATTTGATCATCAACATTATGCTGATGGTAATGAATTATACTGTATAGCAAAAAATAATTTGGGGGTATATAATGAATTGAAAAAACAGAAAGTGGGAAAAATGCTTCTTTACAGCAGAAGGTCAAATATAATAAATGTAGGAATAATGAAAAAATTGAAAAAACATCATTTTTCAACTTCTAAGGAAATCATTGATTCAAGCAAATGTCATCAGTGGGTACCAAAACAATTGAAGGCTCTTAGTGTACAGGGTATCATATTCTCAAGTTATCAGCCTTTAGTGTGGCCTGTTTGGTGGGATATTTCAAAAAATATTTCCTCAAGCAATTCTAATGTCTTCCAGGGTTGAGAAACACACACGAGACTTTTGAGTTAATGTGCACATTGTTAAAACAAGAGTAGAATACAAGAGAAAGCTATCTTATGGTAGATTTCTCAGTTCTGTTGCTGTTAAAGAAGAAATGTTCTTTCTGAATCTTTCCTTCAGTGCTCCTTTCTTTGAGTTCTTTTTTTTTTTTTTTTTTTTTGGCTCTTTTTTATGAGGAAACTGGTAATATTTAGAGAGTTAACAGAAGTTCTTAGAGACCTGGGAGGAGAGGTTAATTTGCTTGCAGTTGAAGTGTAGTTAGCCTTAGATATGCTTTAGTGAAGGTATAAGGAATTTTCAAATCCAGCCTAGATCATCATCAGCCAAAAATGAGGACACAAACATCAAAATGGTACTTTTATTGGCTTGTCCTCTAATGCTTTCTCTAGAACTTGTAGGCTTATGCTGTCAGTGAGTGACTAGATGTGTATATCAATATAACTAATGTTGAACATAGATATCCACATAGTATTTGGTGTTATAGTTGTTATTGTTATCGTGACTTCCATTCAAATTATAGCTCGCATATTCCTTAGTCAATCTCTGTGTTGCTGCCTTTAAAAGTACAGAAACAAAAAGGATCCTGACTTCTCTGTAGAGTCAATAAAGGAAATCTGTATAAAACTTTTTACATTGTTTTGTGAAAAGAAATTACGCTTTTAAATTTCACCTATTTTATAGTTGATAACTTATATATTAGGAGTGGTAAAATTACTGATATATGTAATGATTTATAGTAGAAAAAGCATTTTCATAGGAATTGACAAAGAATCTGATTTTCAGATGGTGTCATGAGTTAACCAGTAGAAATTACAGTACTCTTTCTACTAATTTTTTGTTCTGAATAATATATCCTATGCTCATTGAATGGCACCAAACTACTTTATCTGCTTTACAGATATTTTATTTTTTTTAAAGATTTTTATTTATTTATTTGACAGAGAGAGAGAGATCACAAGTAGGCAGAGAGAGAGAGAGCAAGAAGAAGGCTCCCTGAGCTCAAGGCAGAGGCATTTTTTTTTTTAAGATTTTATTTATTTGACAGAGAGAAACACAGTGAGAGGGAACACAAGCAGAGGAATGGTAGTGGGAGGAGGAGGCTTCCTGCCAAGTAGGCAGCCTGATGCAGGGCTTGATCACAGGACCCTGGGATCATGACCTGATGCTTAACGACTGAGCCACCCAGGAGAAGGCAGAGGCTTTAACCCACTGAACCACCCAGGTGCCCCATACAGATGTTTTAACTATACAGTGTTCTTGGTATGCTTTGATACATGGCGAACCCATGTAAAAAAATATAAGCAAATACTATAAAATCACAAGTTTTAAAAAATAACTCAAATATATGTAGTTTATCTTAATTAAACAGTAAATCTCAAAGGCAATAGTAAAGAGTTGCACCAATTAGATTTCTTTCAAGAGAAACTACTTGAGGGGATCTAGATTAGATATCTGACAGCCTTCAGCTGCCACTCCTAGGAATACTGAAGCCATGCTTTCCCTGGGTGATTAACTCCTCGCCAATGACTGAACAAGATGAGGGTGCTATGGCGAGAATATTTCTTCAATAGCAAAGTTTTGCTTGGGATCTCTCCTTTGGCCTAGCCAAGACTTATAATTAAACAGTGGTCCGAGGCTCTCCCTACTCAAACTTCCTTTCCTTGTTCCTTTCACAGGTGTCAGAACTGCAGTTCAGCTTGGAGGCTCTCTCTGTGCCTAGTAATGTTCCTTCCCTTTTTATCCTTTTTCACTAATAGCTTCTTATATATCTATACCTGTCCAGGTATCTGATCCTTGGAGGATTCTAACTGAACTATAATATTGGTAATTATTAGAGAAAACGGGTGGTATTATGAGATTTGGAGACTGGCTTATTTATTGCTTAGCTGGAAATGAAGATCTCATTCTCAAAGAATATGCATCAGGGATAGTCCCTGGAAAAAATAGTAGTGGAACTTTTACATCTGGTTACTCCAGTAAATGTCTTGGTGAGAGGGAATACCCTTGTCAACATAATAATACAGACAAAAAAATGTGAAGATTTTTGTATCATATATTAATACCCATCAGAAAATATACAAAATGAAGGAGGCATTGAAAAACCAATTTGACAAACTGGCTCAGCCTTTGACACGAACCAGTCTTCATCATTGGCTTTCAGGAGCTGTCATGGTAGGAACATGAACAGAGTGGTCCTGTGGCAGGGACTGTGAAAACACATAGGCTCAATATCATGGACTCTTACTTACCACAACCAATCTAGCTATTGTTGTCTCCATGTCTATCCTATTAAACACAAAGATCCCAATATGATAGCAGTCCTTGTGAGGAGCATTGTCCCCTTGTTGGCAAACAGATTATGTTGTTTAGATTATCTTACGTCCTGAAATATCCAGCTATTTGTCTTCACGCAGAGAGATACTTATTTTCAGTGATGGTTTTCTTTTCCCTGATACTAAATCTTTAGCCATTACCACTATTCTGGGGGTTGCAGAATCTGGTCTTCAGGTATGGCAACTCACATAACATATCATCCCTCATGGGACCCATCATACAGTGAAGGTAGGGTAGGAGTTGGCCTATAATCTGGCCACATGCTCTATCCAGAGACAGGTGATCATAAAGGGTTAGAATGAACTGCTGAAGAAATAGCAGAAGCCCTGGAGCAGAGGTGATACTCTACAAGGATGGCATATCAATCCTCAGACACAATACAGGCACTGAATAATATATGTCTTTATATTATATATATAGTATATATATTATATTATATGTCTTTGTCCCTCTTAGGGAGAAAGCATGAGTCTGGAAACCAAGGATGAAAGTAGGAATAAACCCACTTACTTTATTTTCCAATGACCCAGTAGTGATCTTTGTGTTCCCTATATCTGTAATTTTAGACTCTGCATGATTGGAGGTCATGATACACAAAGGTGGTACCCTCTTACCCAGAAACACAATGACCGTTCTATTGAACTACAAGTTATATCTGCCACCAGGGCACACTGGGCATCCTGTCTCCAGAGACCACCATGGCCTTAGTATTATTACTAAGATCTCTGAGCCTTCAGGAATATCATTTTGGTTCATGCCATTAGAAGCTGCCAGGTTGATAACTAAGGATGAGAAGAGTTTCAGATGGATTATGCAGGAGGGAGAGAATATGTAGTATCAGTTGAAACCCTGAGGTTAATTTCAGCCATAGGAGTTGTGGTTTGTTTTACCAAAATATCCCAAATTTGAGTCTGTTTCTTTACTAATTGCCCTTTATTATGTTTTCTATGTTCACACTAATATTGATTTAGTAATGTGATTATTAATTACATTAATTAATTAATGTATTAATCTAGAGTTCCAGTTATTACAGAGTGATGTCTCAGTCCCATCTACTGATACACAGAGTCACTTGATTTTGAGGATTATTTTACATTCTAACCAGCCTAACCTTTAACATCATTCCAAACTCTCTGTCTTTTCCAATTACACTAGGGACTCTTATGCTTTCATGACTTTGTTCATTTTGTTTTCTCTACCTGCAGTTCAACCAAAATGGCGGGTAATGTTCTCCCTGTCAGAGTTTTGGTAAATGATGCGCCTTTTATTCCATTTTATTTTTAGAGATTGTATTTATAGATTTGTTTGTTTGTTTATGAGAAAGAGTGAGAGCAGTGGGAGGGGCAGAGGGAAGGAATCTCAAGCAGACTCCATGCTGAGCCTGGAGCCGGACCAGGGCTCCATCTCATGACCTTAGTAGGATCATGACCTGAGCTGAAATTAAGAGTTGGATGCTTAACCCACTGAGCCACTCGGGTGCCCCAGATGCTGCCCCTTTTAATGGCCACTGCCGTGGACTGTGGAGGACTGCCCTGGTGATGGATTATGAGACAATAGGGAAAATAAGAGGAGAAATTGAAGAGAAGAGTAGATTTCCACACTTTTGTCTGAACTTTAGGAGTTCTCTTTTCTACTTTTCAATGTAGAACTAAGAACCTTGTCCTTGAGCTCTTCCCACCAGCTGCACAATGCACACTTCAGAATTTCCCCAAATAAGCTCTGCTTTTATAATTTTTTGTATGTATGTGTTCATTCTTTTCTTTCCTTTTACTTTTTTCCAATGGGGAAAAACAGGTGAAATATGCTTATTTTCACTTATAGGAATTGGAACGCTATCCTGTACATTGTGAGTAGTTGTTTTGAGACTTAGTCCTGTTAAAGTCCTCTGGGGAATGTTCCAAATTTCATTTTAGCAGGCAGTCAACCTGGTTAGGTTCTGGATGCAAATTCCATCATTCTGTTGTGGTGACTAATTCAATGAGGAATTCTTTCTTAAAAAGGCCAACACACTGGGGCACTGGGTGGCTCAGTTGTTAAGCGTCTGGTGGCAGCTCAGGTCATGATCCCAGGATCCTGGGACTGAGCCCCACATTGGGCTCCCTGCTCAGTGGGAAGCCTGCTTCTCCCTCTCCCACTCCCCCTGCTTGTGTTCCCTCTCTTGCTGTATCTCTCTGTGTGAAATAAGTAAATAAAATATAAAAAAAAAAAAAAAAGATGAACACAGCTGATTTTAAAAAGGGTAAGAGAGGAGCGCCTGGGTGGCTCAGTGGGTTAAAGCCTCTGCCTTCGGCTGGGGTCATAATCTATCGGGCTGTCTGGTCCGCGGGGAGCCTGTTTCCTCTTCTCTCCCTGCCTGCCTCTCTGCCTACTTGTGATCTCTCTCTCTTTGTCAAATAAATAATTAAAACCTAAAAAAAAAAGAACCAAATTAAAAAAAGAGTAAGAGAGAAGGTACAAATCATAACATGAGGAATAAAAACAGAGCATAAAGCCACACTTACAGACATTAAACGGGTATTGGTATATATGAACAACATTATGCTAAAACATTTTTAATAACTATATCATATTAAAAAATCCTTAAAAACCTAACAAAATAGGGACATAAGAAAAAATAAACAGCTTTTATCTATTGAAGAGATAAAATAAGCAATTTAAAAATCTTACCTCAAAGATATCTGCGATAACTTTGTTTATGACATCATCAGATGGTTAGGAAATAATAGGAAAATTACACAAACATTGGCAGAAGGTAGGAAAAGATGGAAGATATGGCAGCTTGCATCATGGGACCAAAGCAACCTTGAGACCAACCAGAACATTTCAACAAAATTAAACTTTTAGCCAATTACTCTCAAATGTAGAAATAAACATCTGAAATGAAATACTAACCAGTCAAATCCACTGATATGTGAAATAGATTATATCTCATGACCAAGTTGCCACTATCCTAGAAATGCATTGTTTAATTATACATCTGTGTCCTTAATATTTATTTTAAATTTCAATGTAACACTTTTTTAAAGTATATATTTAATAAAATGATGAAAATTAATAAACTGCATTTATTTGATAGAGAAGCCTACTATTTCCTAGGCAATCCACCTAGAGGATTTATTTCCCCTCATAAATACAAAATGCCAAGTATTAACAATTGTTTGCCTCAATATTCTCTTATTTCATAGGCTTAAAAAGGGACACAGCATCCAATAGCTCTTTATATATATTGTTGATAGGAGTGTACATGACATATTTTGTATTCTAATTTTATTTTTAATCAATTTTAATTTTCTATAAATAACACATGCATTTGTATTCATTGTAGAAAGGAGTACAGAAATATATACTATATAATGTGAAATTCCTCTGGAACTCTTTTTATTCCAAATACATACAATTGTATGTGTTTAATCATCAAAATGAGTGAGATTTTTATCCTGTATTTGTTTCTAAATGAAGTTCTTCATTTTTTAAAACTCAAATAAAGTTCTAAATTTACTTTAAATTGCATTCAGCACATCATCATTTTTCTTGAAAATTTTTTGTATCAATTCAGGTAGATCTGTCCTCCCATTATGAATCACTGTATGCTTAATTTTCCAAAATATATTTATAATTATTCACCTATTAATGGCTGTACAGAATTTGTCAGTTTATTTTATCAACATTATATAATGATTCAATAACCATATATATATACACACGTCTATACATACATATACTTATGCCTATTTTAGGTTATAGTCATGCATTTGTCTATTTAAATTGGATGTATGGGGGCACCTGGGTGGCTCAGTGGGCTAAAGCCTCTGCCTTCAGCTCAGGTCATGATCTCAGGGTCCTGGGATGGAGCCCCACATCGGGCTCTCTGCTCAGCGGGGAGCCTGTTTCCCCCCTCTCTCTCTGCCTGCTTGTGATCTCTCTCTCTCTCTCTCTCTCTGTCATATAAATAAATAGAATTTAAATTGGATGTATGCTGCCATATTCTTCAAAAAATGTTTTAATATTTTGCATCCTCACAAATTAGTGTTCCCATTTCACCATATGTTTCTTGTAATTACATTTCAAAAGTTAGCAAACTTTTGGACAAAAAATATAATATTTTTTGAATTTGCACATCTCTTATTATTTTGTGATTGGATGTATTTCCATGAATATACTAGCTGTTTATAATTGTTTTATAATTTTTCATGCTATAATTTTCTAAACTTCAAAGGATAATCATGTCTGTATCCTCCACCTCCTCACTCTTTGCAAGGAAGAAGAAAAGCTGATTTTCTTACTTAGTTGTAAATATTTTTGAATCTGTTTTAATGGGCTATCAATGTCTAACTAAAGTCAGAATAAAAATCTGATATTTATGTGGACAGATAAGGAAGAAAAGTTACAGATAAGGAAGTTAATATTTCCTAGGTAATTTACCCTAGAGGATTTATGTCCCCTCATAAATGCAAAGCACTGAGTATTAGCAGTTGTTTACCTCAGTATACTCTTATTTTCATAGACTCACAAAGGGACATGGCATCCCGTACCTTGTTAAAATTCTATATAGTTAAGTATGTACATGGCATTATTTTTAATATTTTTGCCTTTTAATAAGTTTTAATATTCTATAAATAACACGTGTATGTGTATATGGGATGTAGTCAGGATTTAGGTGCATGAATTGAAAAGTGGATTACCACAAGGTGGATTGATACCAGACACTGAAGGATGATCCTGTTAGAAGTGTGCCACCAGCCTTAGGTGAGGGGGCATCTTTCACTTGGTTCCAGGGCCTCTTGGTTCTACACTGCAGTCAAGATAAAAACAGTTAATTGTTTCCTAGAAAGCCTGTAGAGAAATAGGTTGCATTCCTTTCATCACCACAGATGTGTGCATGTCACTTGCTTTGTGGCTTTGGGCATTTTCTCACTGTATTGGAGCCAAGCCTGTGTGGCTGCACCTGCCCTAGTGCCCATTGGCTTCCCTGGCTGCTACCCAGAGACTCCACATGATGCAATTTAGAGGTTTGAGGAGAGAATGTCCTCATTCATAGGGCAGATTTGGACCCACAAGAGGCAAGGAAAGGTAGGACACTGGTGGATTGTTTCTTCCCGTTTTACCTCTAAATGGACTTCACAGCAGTTTATAGAATCTTTATCCACTCCTCTAAGACTGACTGAACATCTCTACATACAGCAGGAGCAGTAATATACTCTCTGTCACATTTGCTCTCTTGCTTTCCCTGCCTCAATACCTGTTTCTTTCAGTTCTGCTTCCCTGGGATTGGACTACAATAGATGGGGTAGAAGTGTTTTTGTAATTTACCTGTGCTCTGAACCCAAGCTGAAGCAGTGCTTAAATATGGTCTCCACCATATCTATCTTTAGTCTGTATATGTTAATATCCATTTCACTGTATCTTTTTAATTTAGATTTAAAATTGACTACTTCCATTAATCTTAGTATTAAGACACATCCCAGGAGATAGTGAGACTATTTTCATTTGAGAAGGAGTGCAATTTCCTTTCACTATATATTATATGCTGTCTTCAGAATTCTAACGGAGAAATTAAAAGCTCCCCCTCCCACTGATAGTTTGAATATCTAAAGAATGTAGTCACTGAAGAGGTTGGATCACCAAGTAGCAGATAACAGGAGAGGGAAACAATTAGAAATTCAGTAGGCAGTGGGGGATAAACCTCCTACACCAACTTTTGTACTGCTAAATTCAGTCATATATACTTGAATCTAAATGTTCTCCTCCCCAGTGCTGAGCCTGGTGACTCATGCATACAAAAGTCAGTGTGCCAAACACACTTGGGCTTTTCATTTGTAACTTATAAACCACTTTTTAACTTTTCACATGCCTCATGGAAATCGATTTATTTTACAAATGCCACAGTATTTATGACTATTAAGCCTACAATTAAAGTTATATTCTCCATCAACAAGCTGGAAGATTGAAAATGGGAGAGAGAAGGGTGATTACTCTTTCTACCAGACCACACATTGGCATTTTAACACAATTTCTAAAAAACATTGAGGAGAGATTAGAGACTAAATACAGTTAATTTTGTACTGGGAATTTGTAATTAGAATCTCACTTAGACTTTGAGTAACTATGTGCCATAGGGTTGTGACTTACTTTTGCATACCTCAGTTTCCTCATTTGTAAAATGGACACAATAGTAGTGAGGAGGCACTGAAGATGAGATGATTGGGAAACATTAGAACTCTGCCTAGTGAAAACTAAGGAATATTTATTTAAGTTTTAACTATTATCAGTATTTGTTATAATTATTATTATAAGGCTCAATGACAGTAGGACTAATCGTGGACACTCAAAGAGTTGTTTAAGTCTAAATAAAACTAATACATCATAACTTTAAAATTACAGCAAAAAGATATTCAGTTTTCTCAAATTCTGGCACTAATTTTAGTACAAAATTAAATGAAAGCACAGACCAAGAACACTACTATTCTCATTGTCATAGCCTTACTCTTGAAAAATTATTTCAATGATAGCTATTAAATACAAATATTAGAACATCTGTAGAGAATTGAAATGGTCTAAAAATAAGTTATAATGATTATTGAGATAAATATATAATACAGATAATTGTAGCATATCCAAAACATACCATATATGGGTACATTGTTTTCTCAGTTGAAGTTTTATTACCTTTAAAACTAGACAGAAGAAAACACTTAAAAAAATTTCAATCAGTTGTATTTTGGTGACTTCATTTATAAACCATGTCAAGACTCTGAAAAAATGCCAAGTAAAGTTATTTATCATTTTGCATTTTTAAAATGGTGAAATGACTTTAAATCCTATCAGAATATATAAAGTGTAACAGAGAATATGATATTAAGAGGTTTCAGCAATCCTTCAACTTATTTTCAAATGAATTACATATGAAGTTAAATTCTGTTAATGAAAGTAATTAGATATGCTAAAATTTAAAAAAAATGACACGCAAGTAGGATTCCTAAATTCAAAACCAAAGTAGATAATATGCATGAGTAAAAATTAATATAATAAGGGAAATCAATCATGTTGCAATTTTTGAAGCATAAAATACATTAAAAAAATTGTATAATTTGAGAATAAACTGCAGATTATTTCACGATGCAGTCATCCATTTTACTCTTACAGTTGACCCAATCACTGTCCTCCATTTCACCACAAAGGTAACCATTAACTTGCAGATTACTTGTATGAATGGAATTACAAATATGTATTCTTTTGTATTTTATTTTTATTACTTATTATCATTAATTATGGCTTATGCATATTTTTGAATGAATACTGTTATATGAATATAGTAAAATATGTGTATTCCTTCTACTGTTGATAAATATCTGAATTGTTTTCAGTTGACTGCAAATGATACTTTGAACATTATAAAATATGGCTATATCAAAGTTTGACATATCAAAATAAAAACATGACATATCAAATACTGTGCTTTACAGGTTAAGCTGTTTTTAGAGAGAACAATGTATGATTGTCTTTCTTTTTATTATCATAATGATTTTTGATGGTCAATGCATAGGTCCATTATTTTATTAGGGATGAAAGAAGGTGATTTTCTAATTCTCCATGACTTCATTTTTTAGCTGAAATTATCTTAAAATAATACTTACTATCATTTATCCTTTCGTTGCACAGTACTATTTTTCATATGGAAAAGTTCAAAAATATTTAACTCATTTTCTTGTTTTCAAAATATTAATCTAGTTCAATAATTCAGTAACATTTTCCAATGTTTCATTAGTATTTTTAATGTCAGAGATTTTTAAAACACATTGGAAGTGTTTTAACCCATTACATCTATGATCCTAATGATCATTATTTCTTAATGGTTTATTTTTAAGATGATAATTTCTTAAATGCCCTGTAATTAAATCATCTTTCCTTTTGTTCAGTATTTTTTGTTTCCTGAGTAAGAAATCTTTGTCAATGCAAAATTCTTGAAGTTATTTTTTTTTGTCTACTAGAAGCACCAAGGGTTATTTTAAAATGTACTTCCTAGTTTCTACATATTCAGGGGTTTCTAGTTATCTTTTACACTATGAATACTAATTATGTGGTCACAGAACAGAATACTTTATGATTATAATCACTTGCAATTGGCAAAAGTTGCTCTGTGGCCCAGCATATAGTCATTTTTTATGTTTTATGTGAATCAAAAAAATATATGTTCTTTAAATTTTGAATGCATTGATATGTATATCTCATTATATCGTGTTATATATACAAATGTTTTCTTTTATTAGGTAACCGTGTGTTAAAAATCTTTCCTTGTGATTGTCTCTTTAACTTTTTAGTTCTGTCAACTTTTGCTTCATGTGAATTAGGCTATTTCATTATATGCACAATACTTAGAATTATTATATATTTCTGATGGACTGATTCCTTTACAGTTTTGAAATACTCCTTTTTGTACCAAAATTTAGCTCAAATCTTCTTATACATAAGAAAAATTTCTCAAAATGTTATATTTAGCGATATATATGTATGTGTATATATACACATACATACATATATATGTATATATACACATATATATCCTGAATTTCGCTATATATATATATAGCGCCTTATTTTTAAGTTAGTCTGAAAGTCTTCATCTTTTATTTGGAGCATCCAATCTAGTTATATAACATATATAACATATATATAACATATATTTCATATTAATATTTGTTTTCTGTAAATCCCCATTACTTTTTCTTTAGCTCTGTTTCCCCTTCATTTGATTTATTTGTTCTTTTCTATTTAAATCTTCCTCCTTATTGTGTGTGTGTGTGTTTTCACTATTCTTGTAGTTATACATACTCTTGCTATTTTTAAAGGATACAGAGTAATTTATATAATGTATTCTCACTAATATAAATTACCCTCTCATAAATTCCCATTGGGTTAAATACCTCAGAAGATATAAATCCTTTTTATACCACTCTGGTTTATGTACAAGTCATACATTATTTCAACTCTCCATCAAAAAGTATAATTATTGGGGTGCCTGGCTCAGTGGGTTAAGCCTCTGACTTCAGCTCAGGTCATGATCTCACCTCAGAGTCCTAAGGATCTAGCCCTGCATCAGGCTCTCTGCTCAGCAGGGAGCCTACTTCCTCCTCTCTGCCTGCCTCTTTGCCTACTTCTGATCTCTTTCTCTCTGTCAAATAAATAAATAAATAAAACCTTTAAAAAAAGTATAAGTATTGTTATACATATTTAATGTATATTTAAATTTCTCACACAATTTGCCTTTCCATTACTATTATTTTAATTGTCTTGCTTTCTTCTGGTATCTTTTCTATCCAAGATGACTTATCTATGTATGCAAGATGACTTTGCAGTATTTTACTTACTATGGTTCTAATGGGGATAAATTAGTTTTGTTTGCTAGAAAAAGTCCTTCTTTTTTCCTATGCTGGCAATTATATTTGTTGTTGAACAAAACATGCCATTTTTCCTCCCAGACTTGATTGTTTCTATTGACAAGTCATCTGTTATGGTTGTTACTTTGAAGATTTATATATATATATATATATATATTTTTTTCTCCTCTAGGAACTGCATATAAACTTTAGAATTCCTGGTATTTTTAAATTTGTAGTTTAATGACTTATTTACTTTGTAAAACCTGCAGCCATTATCTCTTTATATTTTTCATCCACTTCCTCCTTTTTTTCCTGTACTCCTGGAAATCTAAATAAATGTATATTGTAATGTTTCATCATATTGCAAAATGTTTTTTATGCTCTTTTCTGTTCCATTTTTTCTCTGTCCCTTTTCTTTTGCTATAATCCAGATCACTAATTTTCTCATAAGCTGTAACTAAAATACTGTTAAAGTCATCCATTGAAGTTTAACACATGACTTCTACAGTTTAATTATTTTTCTTGTTTTATAGTGTACCACTTTCATGCTAAGAATGTTTGTCTTTTAGTTACGTGACTATATAGAGGATAATTATTTCAAAGACCCTGTTTGATAACTCATTGTCTGGATGTCTTTCAACTGTTTATCCTGTGTGTCCCTTTTTTTTTTAATCACTACACTGTATATAACAAATCATATGCAATTTAATGTTCTAAATGGTGAAATCTCACTCCAGAGAAGATTTAAATTTAAATTTAAATCTTTAAATTAATAAGATTTAAATTTGCTCTGCATGACAAAGCATTGGCTAAGATCACAGGATTCCAAAATCTTTTTAATCTTTTTAATCTTACATGATTTGAACAAGAATTTCAGTCCCTGTGAGAGAGTACAGCTTTACAACTATGGTATAGCCATATGATCTCAAACCAAATTGAGGAATGTTTTCTTTTCTGCATTAGCTTTGCAGGCCATGACATGCATTTTCTTTTCTTAATCATAAGGTAATTAAAAGCTTAGCTTCTTAGTCTCAAGTAATGGACTCAGCTCTCTAGGTTTATTTCTTTCTGCTCTTATACCAGTGATTTTTTACTGATTCAGAGAAAATAAAGTTATGGCAATATCTGAGACACAAGTGGAAGGTTATTGCCTTTTTAAACTTTTGAACCAAACTTTAACAAATATTCTTATATTTTTAACTACTTTATTGAGATAGAATTCTGGTGACATAAAAGTTACCCTTTTAAAGTATATTCACTGTTGTGTGTGTGTGTGTGTGTGTGTGTGTGTGTGTGTGTGTGTATGTGCTAAGTTAATTCACAGAATTTTACAAACATCACCATTTAATTTTAGAATATATTCATCACATACCTCTCAAAAAGAATCTTGTATCTGTTCACAATCATTCTTCATTCTCAGCCACCATTTATTTTATCTCTACACAATCAGTAATTTCAGTCTCTATAGATTAACCTATTCTAGAAATTACATAAAATATCACTACATGTGATATTTTATCCGTGACTTCTTTCACTTAGTATAATGTTTTCAAGATTCATTTATGTCTTTGAGTGTGTCAGTACTTCATTTATTTTATTTCTAAATGATATTCCATAATATAAATGTACCATATTTTGTGTTCTCACTCATCAATTGATGAATACTTTGGTCATTTCTACTTTTGACTATTATGAACAGAATTACTATGAACATTGGTATACATGTTTGTATGTGGACATATGTTTTCACTTCTTTTGGGTATACGTCCAGCAGAGGAATTGGGGTCAGATGATAACACATATTTAATGATTTGAAGAAGTTCTAGAATGCTTTTCAAACTAACTGCCATTATACATTCACTCCAGCAGTTAAGAGAGTTCTCTATGCCCTTGCTAACTATAGTTTGTCAAGGTTCTCATTAAAAAATGTACCATAGACTGGATGGCTTAAACAGCAGAAGTTTGGGGGCGCCTGGGTGGCTCAGTCGTTATGCGTCTGCCTTCGGCTCAGGTCATGATCCCAGGGTCCTGGAATCGAGCCCCACATCGGGCTCCCTGCTCTGCGGGAAGCCTGCTTCTCCCGCTATCATTCTCTCTGCTTGTTTCCTCTCTCACAGTTTCTCTCTTTCAAATAAATAAAATCTTAAAAAAAAAAACAAAGTAAAAAAAAACAAAAACAAAAAAAAAAACAGCAGAAGTTTGTTTTCTCACAGTCATGAAGCTGTCCAAATCAAGGTGCCCAGCACAGTTGGCTTCCTCTGAGGCCTCTCTTCGTCACTTACTCATGGCCACCTTCTTGCCACCTCTTCACATGGTTGTCGCTTTCTACACACATGCATCTGTTATTTCACTCTGCATTATCTATAACCCAATTGATTTAAAGAAAACCAGTCATATTGGATTAGGGGCCACCCTTACAGCCACATTTTAATTTAAACCTTTAAAGGCCCTAATTCCAAATAATTTGCAGTTAGAGATACTCCCAGTTAGGGCTCCAATATGTGAATTTGGTAATTTGGTAGGGAAATATTAATCTTATAACACCAACATTGGTTACCATCTATCTCATTAGAGAAATCTTAGTGAGTGTGACTTGTTATTTCATTGTGGTTGTGATTTGAATTTCTTAATAACTAATGATGTGCAACTTCTCACGTGGTTATTGGACATTTGTTATTTTCTCAGAGAAATGTTTATTTGCATCCTTTCCATATTTATTAATTGACTTATTTGTCCTTTTATTTTTGAACTGTAAGAATTTTTTTCTATATCCTCTATGTAATTCAGTTTTGATGGAGGATATAGAAAAATATGTATATATTTATATATATATGAAATGTATAAATGTTTTCTTATATTCTGTGTTTTGCAATTTTATTTTCTTCATTATATTATTTCCAATGCACTTTAGAAATTTTGGTGAAGTCTAATTTAACTATGTCTTGTTTTATTTGGTTTTTATCCTTTGTGCGTTTGGTATTGTATCTCAGAAACCATTGCCTAACTCCAAGTTACAAAGATTTACTTCCATCTCTTCTCCTAAGGGTTTTATAATTTTAGCTTTTAGTCTAGGATCCATTAGGAGCTGATTATTGTGTGTGGTATGAAGGAGGGGCCCAGGTTTTATTTGTTGTTTGTTTGTATGTTTGTTTGCAGGTGGATATTCATTTGCCCCTGAATCATTTGTTGAAGATGATATTTTTTCCCCTTTAACTGTGGAAAACACAATATGCACCCATTCAATGACTGATGAGTCCATCAGAATGTCTCTTCCATTTCAGGGAGCTGGGGAGGAAGGACTCATCACTTATTATCTGAGCTCTCTGGAACAGTCTTACAAAGCGGGGGTGTGAGGGTGAGGGAAGGGGATTGTGTGCAGCCTCTAGTTTGAATACTATAGTCGTCCTCTCTTCTTACCAAGTTTCAGTAGTTTTGTTAAATATTTATTTATGTAAGCCTTTTAATCAATCTCCAGAGAATTTAATGATTATCTTTGCTGATTCTGACCAGCATAAAATTTTTACACAGTTCTGTTTTTATATATTAATTATTTGCATCAGTCTATCAACAAATATCTGAATATACATACATTAAATGTATTGAAATCCAAAAGCATCCCTAATTATTCATAACAACCAGGCAACTCACATAACTCACTAACCTAATTTAAAATGTTCCCTTTGGCAATGTATGTTGTTCCTCAGGCTACTATAAAAATAATAGGTTGATTAGCCAGTAGCAATGCCATGATTATAAATCAGTTATATGATAATTTAAATAAATAAAAAATATATGTAGAAAAGTATACCTAATTTAAATTCTGAGGATTTCCTCTGACAGAGGCAGCTCTCATTAGAAATGGCAAAGTCAGTTGGTAGACAGTGCCAAAATGACACAGACCGTGCATTCAAATACAGACAGTATGCTTGTATTTAATAAGCACAGCAGGTGAACAATTGGATATGAAAGGGAAATTAAATGGGCTGACCCAAGTGCTAAGACATTTATTGTGTAGCTCTGCACTTTCTATTCTATGATTACTGCAAAGCTCTTTTGTAAACCAATATAAAGGAACACTAGTAGAGCAATTGTGCATCAATTAAGTATTGTAGCCACAGGAGAAAACACAAATACATTTTTAAAGGAAGTCAAATTCAATCTGCTTTTATGTTCAGGCTGTTGTCCTCTCTAATTTTTTATACTTTATGCTGTGGATGTCTCTTGTGAACTGAGTATTTTCTTGCACTCAAGGCCATTTCTTGATGGTTGATAATACTGTGGAATGAAAAATTTCCAGGACTCGATATAATACTTTTCAATAGAACATACTTTCCAAAAGAAACATCTTGACCCTTTTGGTGTCATTTACATTACTAAGTATTCATTTGTTTTATTCTTTCATATATAGCTTAACATAGTTAAAACATCCAAATAAAACCTTTTTGTCACTACCTTGAATAAAGCATTTTTTTTTTAATTGTGAAAGCCACTATCTTAGGATAAACATGGTGAAAAGATCAAATGCTGTATTAAAGGAAAGACTATTATTTGGTGGGGAAGGAGGAAGAGAACATTTTGTGAAAAGATGGCAGTTTCCTCTGTGGTATTTTATTATCAGGTATCTGACCATTAGAAATAGATATATTATGAATCTAATGAAATAGTCAGGGGGTTACCCTAAAAGCATTCTGGCCATAATCCCACATTTTAAATGGAATGGAAAGGAAAGTAATTCATGTTTGAAGCAGGAAAAGCTAGTTGATCTCAGAGCACAGTGGAAGATATGAAAGCAGGACACAAGATGTCTCAGGTAATTATAAAGATGCATTTAGTCTCTAGTTACTTTTGACAAAGCTGTTTTTGTGATTTATGGCAGGTGCTTGTTTATAAACCCATTTTTGCACAGACACAGTGAAAAGCATTTATCATTCTGCTTGGCCTTCCTTATTAGATAAATGTCACATAAACATAACCTAAATCTGGAATCTTGCTAGTCTAGCACATAAGCTGGTGGCTTCTCTTTGAGTACCTTCATTTTTCTGTTGACCTCCTGCAGCCAGGGAGTATTTGACAGTGAGTATCCTTAGTCCCTGTGCTTTATTTACCAAACATGAAAAAAAAATCATTCATAATACCATAGGTCAGCAAAGTATTATTTATCAACAGGCAACTCAATATTGATTTTCATTTAAACATTTTACCCTGCAGCTGTTTTTGGTTAGTAATTGAGACTAACCAATATAAAAACTTTTATAGCTTAAGTTTTTGACAAAATGAAATTAATCAATAACAGTGTCAGCAACTTGAATACAAATATCAAACTGTCCATTCAAAAGATTAGAACATTAATTAATGTAATTTTTAAAATCTTGAGAAATTTTATTTCACATTTTATCATATTTTCTATGGATTTCCCCACTCCCCTGAGATTATCGTACTTTTAAAAATTGTCATTGTCTTCTTTGAAATATTATATTTATAATTCTTAATTGATATATGGAAATTTAGGGGTTTCAATGTGTCCTTTATTTAATGATTTATAATTTGATGTTAAATATGAGAAAGTATTATGAAATACTTTCATATTTGTGATAAGGATGTAATGCAAAATTAGTAATAAAAAGACAACTAGTAAATCTGTATAATACGTGACAAATAATGAAGATGAGTTATATATTAGGAACTTGAGATTGCATTAATTGTGCAAATGACACTGATGTATTAGTATGTTGATTATCCTATCTCCAAAAGAAAACCATTTAAAACATAGGGGCTAGAGGGTTGAGATAGTTGTTAAATGTTAAATGAGTAATTCTCATTTTCACTTAAGTTTTATAGCTACCTATATGATTTAATACATTAAACATTATGCATACATATTTTCTTGTGCAATTTTTAAATCTAAAATAGAGTATAAACTATATTTTTCCTTTTTTTTAACTATTTAAAAAGTAAAGACTCTCCTACTTATAAGCCCCATAATAACTCCTTAAAATTATTTTAGGCTAATAGTCGGAGATATTTTCAGCCATCTATTCATACAGACAGAAATTGCAGTGAAAGCTGGACAAAGATATTAAAGAAAATAAGTTTGAGAAGAAATATAAAAGCTTTGAAATGGGAGGACATTTGAATTTTACATTTGAGTCACTATATAAAATTATTTATTGAATAAGTGATATAGATTATAAACATTCGATATATACTATTTGTGCAATAGAATGCAACAGAACTTTTTTGTATACATTCCTTGGTTTTGTAAAGATTTTACTTATTTATTTGACAGAGACAACAAGAGAGCACAAGCAGAGGGAGCAGCAGAGGGAGAAGAAGCAGCAGGCTCCATGCTGAGTAGGGGGCCAGAAATGGGGCTTCATCCCAGGACTCTGGGCTTACGACCTGAGCCGAAGGCCGACACTTAACCAAATGAGTCACCTGGGTGCCCCTTCTGTATACATTCTTAATGCATTTATTATACAATAGCTACTTATTTCAAAATCTATTAATGTTTGTCATTATTGCCATAGGAAATATATTACTTTTGTTTATTCTTCTCTTTCCTTTTAGGACTTATAGTACTAAAAAAATCATTTCGAGGGGTGTGTGGGTGGCTTAGGATAAGTGGCTGCCTTTGACCCAGGTCATGATCTCCTGGAATTGAGCCCTACATGGGTTTCTCTGCTTAGCAGGGAGCCAGCTTCTCCTTCTCCCTCTGCCTTCCACTCCCTCTTCTTGTGCTTGCATGCT
>CM053605.1:33981610-34019163 GCA_028646535.1 Procyon lotor
AAATAAATAAATAAATAAATAAAATCTTAGTAAAAAATCATTTTGAGACCCCAAAAACCCATACAAAGGGCACTAAACAAGGAAGCAATAAAACAGGATTACAATCATCAGCATTTTTAAATTTAGTTACTCTTCACTCTTTTTACTTTTATTTATATATTTTTATTTAGGGCATTATATTAATGGGCCCCAAAAGAACACTGAGATCGTGCCCAGTCAAGAACTTAGAAATAAGATCCTCCACATGTCAGTAGTAAATTATAAATTTGCTCAGCACACCATGAGATCTCAGCTATGTAAAAATAATTTTCATTTGTATAATATCTACTAGTCCATCAAGATTTGACTATAATCAGATGTCAGTTCTTAACATTCCAAAGACCATTCAATTCAGAGTGAGGTTGCTAAATCAAAGGTCTACAGAAAGAAAGACTCACTGAGACAAATACCTTCAGACACGGACAGGTTTGAGAAGAAAATGACCTGCATCAAGGAATCTAATTCTTGGTCATGTCCCTATCAAAACTTCTACTATAATAATGAATGTTATATTAACTCAATATTATTAGTGACTTGATTAACATCTTCTCACAGGCAAGAGAAGTTTTTCACACAGTTTTACGTCCACATTCTCTAATATAAACTTGGCATATTACAGATATTTAATAAAATTTTTATTTGAGTTCTTATATCAGGAAAGGATTGGTAGATTATTATTACTGCTGAAATACAGACTTGAAATTCATTGCTTTAAAGCAGCAAACATTTATTTTTTGCTCACCTACCTTTAAATTAGATTGGAGTCACTTAAATCTAATTGGGCATAGCTGAACTTGGCTCTAAACTGCAGATGAAATTTGGGTTTTGTCCCATGTCTTTTTTTTCCTTGGAACAAAAGCTCCTAAGTTATCTTCCTGCAGCAAAACTCAGGAGTGTGAGAGTGCATCGTTGGGGTCAGTTCCATGTCCCAGAGCCACATGCGCGCACGCATGTGTGTGTGTGTGTGTGTGTGTGTACATACATTTAGAAACAGTTCTTTATCTCTAGACTTAATTATAGGTGATAGTTGTACATTCAGTTTCTGTGACACAATGCCCTTTAACTTTCTAGTAGCTATTTTCTAGAGCTAGGAAGATTCATAAGACACCTTCAGAGGTCCTAGAAAAGAATTATAGCCACAATCTTGATTTTATCTTCCTAGGAAGTTCTTCCTTAATGGCCATGATTTGATTATTTGCCACTTCTGAAATTTTTAGGCTATTCATCCTTCCTTTAAATTGTGTTTGTAAGCTGGACATTCCTTTTGGTGCTTTTATTTCCTGTTTTCCTGTATATAAACCAGTTGCTCTTCTAATATTTGGCCACAAAACTTACCCAATGCTACAGGTTTGTTAAATACATGTTCTCTATTTAAAAAAAAAAGGGGGGCACCTGGGTGGCTCAGTCGTTAAGCGTCTGCCTTCAGATCCCAGGGGTTTGGGATCGAGCCCCGCATCGGGCTCTCTGCTCTGCAGGAAGCCTGCTTCTCCCGCTACCATTCCCTCTGCTTGTGTTCCCTCTCTCGCTGTGTTTCTCTCTGTCAAATTAAAAAAAAAATCTTTAAAAATCTTAAAAAAAAATCTTTAAAAAAAATAATAAGACTATCTTTAGTTTTAGAATAATAGCCAAAACTGAGGGGAAGCTACAGGGATTTCCTATTACCATTTGCAGCACACAAGTGGCCTCCCCCATTATCAAAGACCCCACTGGAGTAGGACATTTGTTAAAATTCATGAACCTACACTGATACAAATGTATATTCTATGGGTTTGCACAAATGCATTAAAATAGGTATCTGTCATTATGGTATCATTGCCCTAAGAATCCTCTGTGATCTGTTTATTTATCCTATAGATAAATAAAAATAGGTATCTGTCATTATGGTATCATTGCCCTAAGAATCCTCTGTGATCTGTTTATTTATCCTATAGAGTTTCCACCTCTAAACTCTAGCAACCACAGATCTTTTTATTGTCCCTATAGTTTTGACTTATCCATAATGTCATATAATTGTAAATATATGGTATATTGCCTTTTCAAATTGACTTCTTTCAATTAGTAATGTGCATTTAAGTTTCCTCCCTATCTTTTTATACTTTTATAGTTCATTTCTTCTTAGCGCTGAATAACATTCCATTGCTTTGATGTACTACATTTTATTTGTCCATTCACCTGCTGAAGGACATCTTGGTTGCTTCCAAGTTTTGGCAGTTATGAATAAAACTGTTCTAAACATTCATGGACAAGTTTTTGAAAAATAAAAATAAAAAAATAAACATTCATGGACAAGTTTTTGTGTGGACACACATTTGCAATTCCTTGGGGTAAATACCAAAGACAGCCATTGCTGCATCATATGGTAAGAGGATGTTTAGTTTTGTAAGACAACACCGAAATGTATATACAAAGTAGCTATATCATTTTCCATTGTTTGCAGTGAATGAGAGTTTCTGGTGTTCCACATTCTTGTCAGCATTTGATGTGGTCAGTATTCCTGATTTTGGTCATTCTGGGATATATAGTAGTATATCATAGCTGTTTTAGTTTGCATTTCCCTGATGACTTGTAATGTGGACCATCTTTTCATGTGCTTATTTGCCATCTGTATGACTTCTCTGATGAAATGTCTGTTAAAATATTTGGCTCATTTTTTAATTGGCTTGTTTTTGTGTGTGTGTGAATTTTAAGAGTTCTATATATATTTTGGATAAGAGTACTTTATCATTTGTCTTTTGCAAATATTTTCTCTCCATCTGTGGCTTTTTTCCTCTTGAGATCGTCTTTGGTAGAGAAGTTTTTAATTTGAATGAACTCTAGCCTATCAGTTATTTCTTTCATTAGTTTGTGCTTTGGGCATGGTATGTAAATAGTTATTGGTACCCAAGGTCACCTAGGTATTCTTCAATATTATCTTCTAGGAATTTTATAGTTTGTGTTTTTACATTCATGTCTGTGATTCATTTTGAGAAGGTCTGTGTCTAGATTCTCTCTCTCACTCTTTCATTTTTTAAATGAAATTTTATTATTATTTTTTAGTGTGGATGTTTAGCTGTTTCAGCAACATTTGTAAAGCTATCTTTGCCCCACTGCATTGCCTTTTCTCCTTTTCAAAAATCAGTTGCCTGTACTTATGTGGATATTTTTCTGGTTTCTCTCTTTGGTTCCATTGATCTATTTATTCATTTTTTCCACTAATACCATGTGATCTTTATTACTCTACATTTATAGTAAGTCTCTTCAAATCAGGTAGTACTTCCTGACATTCCAACATTGGAATGTCAACTTCCAACATTGTTGTTCTCCTTCAATAGTGTTGACTATTCTGAGTATTTTGCCTCAGTATATAAGCTTTAAAATCCATTTGTTGACACCTACAAAGTAACTTTCTGGGACTTTGATTGGGATTGATTGAATAGATCAAGTTGGGGAGAATAGATATCTTGTCACTATTGAGTCTTTTTTTCCATGAACATTGAATATTTCTCCATATGTTTAGGTTTTTTTTTAATTTCTTTCATCAGTTTTGTACATTTCCTCATGTAAATCTTACACATATTTTGTTAAATTTTTTCCTAAGTGTTTCATTTTGGGGAATGCTTATGTAAATGATACTGTTTTTAATTTTGAATTCCAATGTGTTCATTGCTATTATATAAGAAAATGAACAATATACTATTTCATATTGTTTTATTTTTTCAAAATATTTATAAATTTTCTTGAGAATTCTTCTTGACTCATATATTCTTAGAAGTATGTTGCTTAATATCACATATTTTTTGATTTTCCAGTTATCTTTTTGTTTTTGACTTTTAGTTTAATTCCATTATGGTCTGAGAAAAGACATTGTGTAATTTCTATTATTTTAAATTTCTTAAGGTGTGTTTTATGAGCCAAAATGTGGTTTGTTTTAGTGAATATTACATTTTAATTTGAGAAACGTGTATTCAGTTGAATGAAGAAGTCTGTACATTTCCATTATATCCAGTTGAATGATGGTCTTATCTTTAAAACTAGTAGTAATAAGGCAAGGAAACACATTCTTCTTATGGGGCTGAGGGGTAGTGATAGGATAGTGAATATTTTCTAACTTACACAGCATCTATAGACATGGAATCAATTATTCACTCCCTGGTAGCCAGCTATGAAACTGAATTATATAAATTTATTTCCCTTCTCCTTCCTCCCCCCACAGGGAAACAATGTGAAAATCTGGGGTTATTTGTATTGTTTTCCATTAGCAATTATCTTCCTCACTATAAATTTGAAAGACCTAAAATTGGAAATAACTGAGATCATTTTTTTTTTAGATCATTTTTAAGTGTGCTTGGGTACTAAATTTTCTCTGATATTCCCAACAGGTTAGACAATGATAGATTTTGGGTTATATATTCCATGTTTTCTGAACAAAAGATGTATATAATGTTGCTTGCAGAAAGTAAGATCAAAAGGATTGCTGAGTGTTTCTTCAAATTTGAAAAATGTTCAGTCATTATTTCTCCAAATATTTTAAGTCCTTTTCTCTCTTTCTTCTCCTTGAAGGCAACGATTACACATATATTAGGCCTGTTGAAGTTGTTCCATATCTCAGTTGGTTCATAAATATTCCAATCTACATTAGCCAGTGAAATGTATAAATTTGTTATATCCCACTAAATATGATAACTTTCTATAATCAGAGATAATGAATATTAAAAGAAAACAAACACACATGCAAGCAGAATTTGAAAATGTTAACACTGCCTGAGCAACATCACATTTATTTTCACACCGTACTATTTGTTTTGATGCATTAGGTGTGTAGATTATATTATCTTGATGTTCTTCTTTAATAAAAAGAAAGAAAAATTATCCATTTTAATTAAATGTTGTTAATTTGAAGTAATTGAAACTATGGACCCAAAAAAGCAACTCAAAGTTATGTTAATCTTTAAAAACTGAGAAATTGCATTTAAAAGTTTTCCAGAGAAAATAAAATGTGACAGATCAGATTTTTGGTCTTAGACACAAATACAAAAATCTCAAAGAAGATAGTCATATAGCTAGCCTTGTGTCAAATGGCATTACATAAAAGTAATTGAGAACACAGTGGTAACTGTTTCGACTTTTTAAATAATTTATGTTAATAATTTCAAGATAATTACCACAAAATTTTATTGAATTTTTAAGTTAAAAAAATTAAAAGTTCTTGTAGTTAGGATTTCTGAAGTCTAAGGTTTAAGGCTATCAAGACTTCTCATTTTAATTGCCTCTCACTATGATTCTACATAAAAAAAAAATGTTACTTTATCTCAACTATGGTTTGAAATAACAGTAATTCAACCTCCGTAACTGCTATGAGTAATATACATTCCTTTATCATGCAGAAAAATTCATAATCTATATCTGCCCATCTTTTAGAAGCAATGTGAATTGGAAGTGTGAACTCATCACCTATTGTTTCTAGATTGTCTAGAATGAGAATCATTCCTTAAAAGAACTGTGATATGTTAAAAAAAATGCACATTATATAGTGTAAAAAGCACCATCCTCAGGTAACCATGTAATATTAAGGATTACAGAGCGTGTAATACAATGTAAAATCTATGTTGTCCCACCACTGTTCCAACTCTCAAACCCACTTTTGCCAAGTGATCATTGAGTCTGTATCAGAACATACCCAATTAGGGTAACTACCCATCATTGTCCAAGGCAGGCAATTCAATCATTAGACAACTCTGAGTGTAATTCAAGAAACTTTATGAAAAAATTAAATGTGACAGATAATTTTTATTGGTAAGTCTGTTATTCTTCCATTATTGAGATAATAATTATGTTTAGATATTCAACTCTCTGTCCTCATTTTAACCACTGGTTCACACAATCTAAAAATTTACAAAGGAGACTATTTGAGGACAGTTCTCTCACTCTCCTCAAAACACCTCTTGCCAAAACTGAAACCAAAACCAAAGCCAAAATCCAAATAAACAAACAAAGAAAAGAACAGAAAGGAAGAAAAAGAGAAAAGAAAGAAAAAAGAGAAATAAAGGGAAGGAATTCTTCCTCACTTTTTTAGGCAATATTGATTCCATTTGCTGTTCTTCACTGTTTTAATTTTTAGTTTAGTAACTGTCTTGAGCTTGAGTACATAAATTACATTCTAGACTTTTAACATATTTCTCAAAGCCCAGGTGATGATAAAACTATTCAGTTAATGATTCATATTTATATGTCTTAGCCATCCTCTAAGCTAAACATTGTTATATCTAGAAAGTGTGTGATTGTCTGGCATTCGAACATGTACTTAAATGTGAGCTACTAGATACAATAGCCTGAATTCTATGAGATGATAACTGAGGAAGAGAATTTGATTCAGAAGTGCGAATGACAATTTTTTCACAAGAATGTTTGCCTTTGCTGCATTAGCAAAATCAGGGTTGTTTGTTTCACTGAAAGTGGGAGAGCTTGGGTTTGTTTGTTTGTTTGTTTTTTTGCCTACTATATACTTATTGTTCCCAAATAATTTGGGTTTTTTTTAAGATTTTATTGATTTGACAGAGAGAGAGAGAATGAGGGAGCACAAGCAAGGGGTGCAGCAGGAAGAGGGAGAGGGAGAAACAGCAGGCTCCTTTCAGAGCAGTGAGCCTGATGCGAGGCTCCATCCCAGTACCCTGGGATCATGACCTAACCCAAGGCAGCTGCCAAAGGCAGCCCCTTAAATGACTGAGCCACCTAGGTGACCCATTCCCAAATAATTTAGAAAATATTAAAATTGTAATTGATTGTGTTATCAATTTCTATTTTTTATCCTAAGAATTGCAGTTAATATGTAGTTAGTTTGGACAATTTGAAATTCCAAAGTAAAAGATGTGATATAGGTGATATGTGTAAAAATTTTACCGGGACAACATTTTTTTTTAAAAAGATTTTATTTATTTATTTGACAGAAAGAGAGAGATTACAAGTAGGCAGAGAGACAGGCAGAGAGAGAGGGGGAAGCAGGCTTCCTGCTGAGCAGAGAGCCTGATGTGGGGCTTGATCCCAGGACCCTGAGATCAGGACCTGAGCCCAATGCAGAGGCTTTAACCCACTGAACCACCCAGGCGCCCCTACCAGGACAGAAAGTAATACAACATCACTTTATCTTTACCCCTCCTTGACGTATATTGGAAATATTACATGAAAGAAAAGGGAGGAGTCTTGGGAAAAATGGTTGATTAATTCTAACTGCCAATTGCCCATATTACTTTCTGTGTCTTATACAAAATTTTATCAGCATACAGTGATATCTAGTGTCCTCATGGACATTTTGAACACTATGTAGATTGTTGCATTAGAGTTCATAAACTCAGAAAAACATAGCTTGATGAAAGTTGCTTGTAAAAAAATAATAGATAAATATAAAATCTTTCAGCTTGCTCTCTCCTGTATTTGAATAGATAGTTGTTAGGGCAAGTGCCAGTTCACTTGAAGCACGTTACTCAGTCTGTCTTAGCAGTTTCACTCCAGTAATTAATAACTCCACAGTTACATACTTTTCAAGTGACCTAAAATTGACAACTAAAGTTACGATCATTTCTGGCATTTGAAACAAAGTGAAAACAAAATGGTTGATTCAAGTTTTCATGGCCCTTTCTCTTGAAATTCCTTTTCAGAATTACTATATAGCTATTACTATATAGCTTTATTTTTCTTTTAATATATTTTATAGTTGATAAATTTAGAAGATTAACATTTTGATGTATTTCAAGATAGTATAGTTGCCATCTAGTTAACAGAGATTTTTTTCAAAATGTTTCTCTCTATAAAACTATTTGGATAACATATATTTGTGGTAACATTTTAGAAATTTATTTTAGTTTTAAATATAGCAATTATAGCAATGATTATAATATTTACCTTAGATGTGATAAAAAAAACTTTTAAGAATTTATTTTTACTTTATCTAGGGGAAAATTGATTATACTAATATATATATGTAATTCTAAAATATTATTAAAATATAGTAATTATTAAATATAATATTATTAAAATGAATCATTGATTCAGTTATTGAATTTGTGTAATATTATAGTTCTAAGAACAATAAAAATTATTTATTTTAGGAACGCCTAAGTGGCTAAGTTGATTAAGTGGCTGCCTTAGGCTCAGGTCATGATCCAAGGGTCCTGGGATTGAGTCCCACATGGGACTCCTGCTCAACGGGGAGCCTGCTTCTTCCTCTGCCTGCCTCTCCTCCTGTTTGTGTTCTCTCTGTCTCTCTCTCTCTGACAAATAAATAAACAAAATC
Source organism: Procyon lotor (assembly GCA_028646535.1). NCBI lineage: Eukaryota > Metazoa > Chordata > Mammalia > Carnivora > Procyonidae > Procyon > Procyon lotor. The sequence goes on from CM053605.1 coordinate 33,989,916, forward strand.
TTTAAAAAATACTTACTTTAATAACTTTCCAAAAAAGATATCCAAGAGGAGCTATCTGACATAAAACTAATGGTTTTGATGATAAAGAATGGCAAAATAGGGAAATTGATTTCCAAACTTGCATTTTTGAAGGCCAATATGATGATTCTTATAGTGTTATTGATTAAATAAACACAAAATAATAACCAAACAGATAGAGAATGGAAATTAAGTGCCTACTATTGTATCAGGAATTCTTCTAGGTGGTGGGTATGAATATGTTTGAAAGCAAGGTAAATAAGGCCTCAACATTCATCAGTCTCACACTCTAGTGAAAAATATGCACACACATACAAAATTAATAAATTAACACACAAATTGTTTCTTAAATTCCATGTATCAGTGAAATCATTTGGTATTTGTTTCTCTGACTTTTTTTGCTTAGCATAATACACTCTAGCTCTATCCCCATCATTGCAAATGGCAAGATGTCATTCTTTTTGATGGCTGAGTTGTATTGCATTACATGCAATAAATCTCCTTTATCCATTCATTAGCTAATGGACATTTGGGCTCTTAACATAATTGGGTTATTGTTGCTAATGCTGCTATAAACACTGGGTGCATGTATTCCTTACAGAAATCAGTATTTAATCAGTATTTTTGTATCTTTTGGGTAAATACCTAGAAGTGCAATTGCTGGGTCACAGGGTAATTCTACTTTTAACTTTTTGAGGACTCTCCATACTGCTTTCCAAGAGTGGCTGCACCAAATTGCATTCCCATCAATAGGAATGGAAGAAGATATTTGCAAATGACATATCTGATAAAAGGTTAGTATCGAAAATATAGAAAGAACTTATTAAACTCAATGTCCCCAAATCAAATAATCCAGTTAAAAAATGGGCAAAAGACATGAATAGACATTTTTCCAAAGAAGACATAGATAGCTAACAGACACATGAAAAGATGCTCAACATCACTCAGCATCAGGGAAATACAAATCAAAACTACAATGAAATATCACCTCACGCCACCATGCTATTTTTAATTTTGGGAAATTCACCTTGATTATTTATCCATATTATTTAGGTTCCTTACTTTTTTTTAAACTTTCTCTCACATCATTAGACTCCTTTAAAGTGGGTAATGGCACTTCTATTTCCCAAATATCTTAATTTTTATTTTTATATTTTCTATTTACTTCTCTTTTCATTCATTCTCTATTACATACTTATATATGTATACATATATATGAAATAAATCTCAAAATATAAAAAAATAATTGCTCAGAGTATGAAGAAGTGTAATTGTGAGTAAGTATGGGTAAAAGTGGTAAGGTAACTTTTGATATTGCTAGTACATATATTTTTGATGAGTATGAGGCATAAACTGAGAAATTAATGATAAACTAGGGACAGCCAGGAGCAGTTTCTAAGTTTAAAAATTATTGAGAAGACTGATATTAGAAATTGTAGAAGAATAGGAGAAGGGAACATATGGGCATGAAAAATATTGCTCAGTTTTTCAAGGAATGAAAACGCTTTTTTTCCCCAAATTAGCATAAATTACTATAAATGCTAAAGAAGAGCCTGTTGTATTTTTAAGGGTTTGGATTATGAATACCAAGAGAGACACTGATCACGAAGTTGGGAGATAGATCCATTCATGGCAGTTCATGTTGCATGATCTCTTTAGTTGTTTCATAAGGTCATTAGACTGTTTTAATAGATGTGTATGCACTGGATCATTTTTATTGCACTCTATGATAATGGAAAGTTATTCAAAGTTTGTGGATGAATGCAAGGAAATTTATGTGGATTATTTATAATACCAGAGATCAAAAGTGGGTAATTGAGTTTTGTCATTTAGAGTGTGATTTATAGTAGAATGCATAAGAGATATATGCAGATTTATAGCTAATATAGTACTGCCAAATATAGCTTAAGATACAAGTTTGATTCTCCAAATCAGAGTAGACTATTATGTAAAATTAACTTGATGTATAAATATAAAATGCTATACACATTTATCCTCTTCAAAATAGCTGTTAAAATATAAAATGGTAAGACTTAAGACACAAATTTTGAAAACAATCTACTTTTTTTTTTTAAAGATTTTATTTATTTATTTGACAGAGAGAGAGAGATCACAAGCAGGCAGAGAGGCAGGCAGAGAGAGAGGGGGAAGCAGGCTCCCTGCAGAGCAGAAAGCCCGATGCATGCCTAGATCCCAAGACCTTGAGATCATGACCTGAGCCAAAGGCAGAGGATTTAACCCACTGAGTCACCCAGGCGCCTGTAAACAACCTACTTTTAATTAACTACATATATGTTATAAATATGCCAATTTATAGAAATTTGAATTGTAATTATAAATAAGCAGACCAGTCTTTTGCATGTTTCTATGCAATTTCTCAGGATTATCTATAAGGCAATACTTAATGAATATACTTCCCAATACTAAGTTGTCTAAGATATTAAAATATATTGACCTTAACATATATTGTAATTCAGGAGTCAGTTCAATTATGCATAATTACTGAAATACTGTACATGTAAATTTGGACAGAATTTAGAAGAACTTCATCTTAAAAAGTAAAGTGCTTATTTCAGCTATATCCTAAAATAATTCCCACAGTAATATTCTGAGTAAATATAACCTGTGTACACAGAATTAAATACCTGGGTAAAGTATAGATTTTTAAAGGATATAAGTATCTGCTTTGCATACAATATTAGTGTCCTCTGAGTATGAGACATAAGAGACTGATTGAAGAAAACCCATCTGTAAAAGTTAAAGGACAGGGAGGAAGCATAGTCAGTAAGAGGAGAACCTCAGGATACTAATTAATATTACAAAAACTTATGAATGTGTAAAACTCACTGGTAATTGTACATGTATCAGAATCAGCTTCTCTAGCATTCTTTCTTTGAGGTATAAAACTTCTGTATGCTATTGAAGTACAGTTGTTAGCTTAAAGTAGGATGTTACAAGTATAAGACATTTTATATAAGCCTCATGGTAATCACAAAAGAAAAACCTGTAGTAGATACACAAAAGATTATGATAAAGGAGTCAAAGCATTTTGATATAAAAACCCTTCAAATCATAGTAGGAGAAAGCAAGAGAGGAAAGAAGGAACAAAGTATCTACAAAACAGAAAATAACAAAATGGCAAACATGTTATCTCCCAATAATTACTTTAAATATAAATGGATTAAATTTTCCAATCGAAAGATAAAATAGATGAATGAATTAAAAAAAAAACAACAGATCCAGTGATATGCTGCCTACAAGAAATTCTCTTCACTTTTAAGGACACATATAGACTGAGAGTGAAGGGATAGAAAAAAGATATTTGAAACAAATGGTAATAAAAAGAATGAAGGGGTTTCTATACCTATATGAGACCAAAGGATTTTAAGCAATATATAGTAACAAGAGAGAAAAAGAATCATTATTTAGTAATAGAGAGAGAGAATCAATAAGGAAAGAGCAATTTTGAACAGTACAGACCAAGTGGTTCAAACATTTATAGAACATTCCATCCAATGGTATCAGAAATTCCATTCTACTCAAATTCACACAAAATATTTTCTAATATAGATCATATGTTAAGCCACAAATTAAGTCTCAATAAATTCAAGAAGATAAATATTGTATTAAGTCTTTTCTGACAACAATGGAATGAAACTAGAAATCAATAACAGATAGCTAGAAAATTCACAAAACATGAAAATTAAATACATATTAACAATCCAGTGGATCAAAGAAATCTCAAGGAAAATAGAAACTACCTTGAGACAAACAAAAATGAAAATGCAGCTTTCCATAACTTATGGGATATAGCAAAAACAGTTTTATGGAAAAAAAGTATAGCAGTAAATGCTTACATTAACAAAAAAGAGTGATCTCAAATAATGTAATATTACATCTAAAGAAATCAGAAAAAGATGACTAAACTAAGCTCAAGGTTAGAAGAATGGAAATAATAAAGATTGGAGCAGAAATACATGGGATCAAGAACAGGAAAACAATAGGAAAAAATTTATAAAGCAAGAATTGGTTCTTTGAAAAGATAGACAAAATAGACAGACTTCTCGCTAGACCAATCAAGAAAAAAAAGTCAAATTAAACTATAAACCAAAGAGAAGACCTTACAACTGATACTACAGAAATATGAAGTCTCATAAGACTACAAGACTACACGACTACACTAACAAATTAGATAACCTAAAAGAAATGGATACATTTGTGGAAACATACAACCTATCAAGATTTAATCATGAAGAAATAGAAAATTTGAGCAGGCCAATAATGTCAACAAGACTGAATCAATTGCTAATCAAAAACATCCAAACAAAGAAATGCCAGGGACCAGATTGTGTCATTGTGAACACTGCCAGACATTTAAAAGAATTATCACCAATCCTTTTCAAACACTTCTAAGAAATAGAAGAGGAAGGAACTCTCCCAAAATCATTTTATCAGGCCAGCAAAACCCTGATACCAAAACTAGATAAGGACACTTCAGGAAAAGAAACTACAGGCCAGTATTCCTATTGCATATAGATATAAAAATTATCTGCAAAAAGCTGGCCAACTAAATTCAACAGAGCTTTCAGAAGAGCAAGTGACTAGTTCCAATAGTGTATCATATAATTAAAAGTTGTTAAGAGAACAGATTATAAATATTTTCATCACACATACACAAAGTTGCAACTATGGGAGGGGAAGGATGTGTTAACCAAGCTTATTGTGGTAATCATTTTGCAATATATACATATATCAAATCATTATATTGTACACCTTCAACTTACAGATTGTAACATGTCAGTTATGTTTCAATAAAGCTATAAAAATAATACTATATGTTCTTTAAATATTTTATTGTAAAGGCTTAATATAAAATGAACTTATAAGTAATAGGAAAAACCAAAATAACAAAAAATACTGATAAAAGAAATGCTTAAGCAAGTTAAAAGTTTGATTGCCTGGGCACACATGATAATGCAAAGTTTTGTTAGAAATCAACAAAATTCATAAAAAAGCAGGTAGATATTTTTTACTTATTCAATTCACAAATATTCAACCATGCCAATACTGGAAGTTGTCAGTGCATTGGGAAACAGCCACTTTTGTGTACTGCTCTTAGAAGTGTGCATCTGTTCAAACTTTCTAGAGGACAATTTGGCAACACTCAAAGCTCTCTTGTCTGACATCAGTAATCAGTAGGTTAATTTGATATCCCTACCTTGACAAATAATGTAATTATTCACTAACTCCTAGGTGTAGGACCAAGACCTTTTCTTTGCATACAAATTCTTTGTATCTGAAACTCAAAAGTCTACCCTTGTTTTTTCTCTTTTTCTTAGAAGAATGATGCTTATATATACTACAAAATCTCGTGCCAAACATTTAGAAGTGTCCTAAAACTACTTTCACTGAAACCTTGGGACACTTCAAATTCTTAACAATCTTCTATAGATTCTTATCTACCAATAGTTACATAGGAGTTTTCTATTGATGATTTAATTTACTTAATTTCCAAATATTCAACAACATTCTCATAGATATATCTTTCACACTTATTTATCACTTTTGTTAATTTTAATTTTAATCTGAAATAAAATTATATAGATATAAAAACACATGTAACTGGAATAATGAATTTGGATGCCAATGTGATTACAAGGAAATGAGTACATTTCCTTGAAATATGAGTACATATGAAGACAAGAGGGTGGCCAATTAGCCGTAAACATTCAGTTTAAGTATGCTTACTTCCAGAAAATTGAAAGAATTAAGCCGTCCAGATAGGTAAAAGTTAATTAGAAGACTTTCTACTTGTATGTATCACAATCCTTAAAAAGATTTTTTACTTTAACTTAGAACTATAAAATGGAATAAATTTATGTTTACATAGAAGGATAATAAATATAATAAAGGGATTATATAATTAGTTTTATTTTCCTCCTCAGATATAATTCCGTCATGTTAACATTACACATATTATACAGAAATAGTTATATATCACAGTCCTTATCTATAAAAATAGAATTATTAGTGATTGCTTCTTCATGTTTTCCTTATTTATACTTGCTCTAAAAGATATAAACATGCATTACTATGATTTTCTGGTAATAAAAATGAACTCATTTGTGGTTTCTATAAAATGATAAATAAAAGAAAAATAAATTAGAAGAGTAGATTTTGTTGCCTTTCCTCTTTTGAATAACTCCTTTTGTCTTTTTTTCTTTCTATGGAATCAACATAAATTTGAAGCTCCAAAAATTGAATTTGTCTTTTTTCCCTTATATGAGGAAAATTAATGAGAAAATAATGACTATTATTATTATCATTAATTATTAATTATTATTGTTATTATTTTAAATGCAAGAATTACTCAGAGATTCATAAGGGATATGGTTGGCTTCTGTGAATGTGCTAAGGAATTTAAAGAGTAGTGTTGCAACATGTACTCACCAAAGTGTCTTTAAAACTAACTCCGCTAAGTAAAATAAAAATGAGACCATTATTCCATGGGAGAATTACTTTAAATGAACACACAGAGACAGGGATATACACCAAAATGCCAACTTCTTATTTTTCAAAGAAATACTGCTACCAATTACTGGAATAATGAGATCAGCTTGACTTAGTCTCTCTCTAAGTGGACATTCCTGGGAGGTCAGTTTACACCAGAAGATTGATTGTTAGTTTAAAAATCAAACAAAAACAAACAAGCAAAAAACTCTAGAATATAGTACTTGCGTTTTTCTGGGAGTGTAAATGCAATTGTACTGAAATGTACTGATATATCAACGTTCACAATATGTCTTGCAAATGGGACTGCAGTTCTTGAATATGGTTGTATTCTGTTCTTTCTGAAGAATTGTTTGGCTCTACCAACACCTGTTTTGAAATTTTTACTTTTCTATGGCTCCATCATTAATCAAAAACAATTCTAAATACTATGTTACTTCTATTAGTATGTTATCACCTTTACTGGAATTTTATCTGAATTTAAAAAATATTCAATGCAAGTTTGCACATCTTGTTTTTTGTTTAATTGATGTCCTGTCTTGTACTGGGAAAAAATTAAATTAAAAAATGTTGACATAGATTTTTGCATATTTATATTGTGGTTTTACATTCAGAGTTACTTCTTTTTCTTTCCATTATTGCCAAGTTCCTGGAGAGAATATGCTTACCATATAATTTTTTTACCACCAAAAATTAAGTACTAACAAAAAAAAGGGTTTTTAAAAAATATCATAACCTTAGGACATTGCACAAATAGTTATTTTTAGTGAATATCATGGTTCAGATTGTCCTGAAAAGTTACTCCTTTTTAGTTTAATTGTTCTATTTAGTAGAATAAAAGCTACAGAGCTTCCATCATTTGCATGTGGATCTGGGATTTCATATTCTTCAAGCTTCTTTCATATGCAACCAATTATATGTTTGTCTTTTTTAACACCATCTCACAGAATGATGCTCCAGTACTCTGTATTTGACCCCCAAAATCAGAAGTATCCTTCTTATTTACCAAACCAAAATTCCTACTGAAGTCGAAGGATATAGTACCTACTCACATGCTATAACTAAAGATCTTTAGCATTTGAAAGCCATGACCTATTATATAATTATCATAGGAACAATGTACCTAGGATTTCCATAAATTAGGATCAGTACAAAATAATTTAAAAGCAAGTCACATACATGACAGGAGATAGAGGAATGTTCACTGTCATATCAGCTCCTGTCAACTGAGTATCACATTATTTCCCTGCCAAATGTAAGCTAACTGGCATATGCTATCATATCTTGTTTTCTAACTGCTTTGGAAATGCTCAGCTATCTGCAGTAACACACATGAGTTTCTATTTCTTTTACATAGTTCTTATAACAACAGGACATGATCATTCTGAATTATGCCATAAAGTATACTAATCAAAGCAAATAGCAACTAGAAGGAGTTAGATAATTAGGCGTTTGAAATATATTAGGCAATATCTTTCCAATGATCCTAAAATGTCATGTTGAATAGACACTTAGAAAAAATTAACCTTTGATTTTTCAATAATTCTTCCATTTGTGTATTGTTTCTAAAACATGTCTTTCATCTTAGTAGAACCTTTAGGCTCTATTTCTCCTTTCATTTTAATAGCGTCTTTGACAATCTTCAAAACCAATGTGTGCTTATTTGCCAGAAATGGCCAGCAATTCCTGTATTGGTGTATGAAAGATTACTCGTACCAAATTTTGCTATGAAAGAGAGAAAGCAGAGGCGGGGGTGTCAACACTCAGAGACAAAGACCCTTTGCCCTTCTTTACTCCTACCTTTATATCGGTCCTTTAGGATAATCACAAATCTTTATCACTGTTTCTCAAGCAGTGATGTGTGACAAGGGGTGGAACTAGGAAGATCTGTTTATGGGAAAGATACAATGTGCTAATCTGTGTGTTCCAAGAGTTCCACTAAACATAGCTTAAGGAACAATGCATACATCTCTTAGATCACAGGGCAGCCTCCATGTCACATTTTAGCAAGCGAGGTATTATGAATGATTTCATGCTCTACATTAACCCCAACACTTATTTTCCTGTTCCAGCTTATAATTTCATTGTTAAATTGTAGGCAAAGATTTTCACGCTGATATAGGAAAAAGACTATTAGAACATTGTTTCTGTAAATATCAGTATTTAAATGAGCAATGAGAAGCATAACAGATTTTGTTTAGCCATATCATCTTCCATTTTCCCCAAATCTTCCCATATACTCCTTCCTAAATGGATTAAAGAATTTACCTTTGATATTTTGAGGCACATCTAAGTCATACAAATAACTTGCTATTACAGTATTCCTTAGAATATATACAACACAACTTAATTTGTAAATACCCATACAATAAACCAGATGGTGCATTAGTCAGTTTGACCTGTATAACAAAATGCCATACACCGGATGGCTTAAACAAAAAACATTTATTTCTCATAATTATTGAGGTTGGAAGTCTGACACTAGGGTGCCAGCCTTCTCAATATGTGTTCACATGGCCTTTCCTTGGTGTATGCACTGGGGGACAGGGAGGAGAGAGAGAGATATATCTTAAGTGTCTGTTCTTATAAGGACACTAACCCTACTATAAGGATCTACTTTCATAATCTTATCTAATCCTAATCATCTTCCAAAGGCCCTGTATCCAAATACCATTGCACTGAGGTCGGGACTTCAACATAAGAATTTTGGGGTGATACAAACTTCTGTATAATAGCACCTCTCAAATATGTCTAAATAAATTTTCTTTTTGGACATTATATAGTAATATGGGCCCTAGTCATTTCTGTAATGAATATTATAGAGACAGGAAGGAAACTAACGAAATGTGTTATATGTATTATGCATTGGGAACAAATAGTGTTAGCATCTTATTCATCATTCCTATGGGTTAGGCATTAAAAAAAAAGGAAAAATATTTTAAGGAAAAAAATGCCAAAGATCAGAAGTTAGTTCTGTTGATAATCCCTGTTATGATGCACATTCTTATTTTTACACATTGTTATGTGCTGTTATTGCAATGATATCCCTAGAGCAACTCATATGACTTTATTCTGTAGAGAATTCTAGCCAATCTGAAAACTGCATCTGTCAGAGAATCCAGAAAGCAATTCTTGGGAATATGTCAAAGCCAAATGGAATCAGAGTTGAGTCAGTGAGCATGTGTTATAGTTTGGAAACCAGTTAATAGGTGATTTATTACCAGAAATACACAGTAACAAAAACCTAAGGTAATATGGCACTGACTTTGGGTAAGATGGTAGGGAGAAGTAGGAAGACCTTGAGGAAACTTTAAAAAGACAAGGAGGACTGTGAGGAGACAAAGTAACACACTTTTCATGACAGCTGGAAAATATAGGAGACCTTTGATAAGTAGTGACAGACAGTTTGTAAACACTATGACTTTCAGTAACATAAAGAATAGAAAGAGTACATAAAGAATTCATGGATTGTTTGGGGAAATTCCCACACAGAATGTACAAACTGCCAATGGGCAGCTTCTTCAAACTTCCTATGATAAAATATGAAAAAGGGGATATGCGCTAAGGAAGAAATACACAGTTTTTTAGAAGAAACTAGAGGAAATATAAAGGAGACAAGATTTGCTAGATTGTTTAAAATAAAACAGTTTTTAAATCCTAATTCTTCTAGATACCAAGTTACTTGCAAAGTAAGAAATAAACTCATGACACTGATAAAATTCAGGACACTTACAGTATAGTATAGCATCAGGATAAGTATCTCAAGGGCATGTATCCAAGGCACTTTATTGACACTTTGGAAAAAATTAAGGAAATGTCCATGAAGATTCTGATGGTCATTTTCCCACAGTATGTGATGCAGATCAAAGCAGAGATGGGCCTGTCTTGAAGATAATCGTGCATTTAGCTTTTGTCTAATGTAGTAATCTTCAGTACCATCCACAGGGAACCCGCAGGTTCTGAAGAGAATTTTCCTTGCAGAAACATTATCCGTTTTGGCTTGAAGAAAAGATTGCTCAAAACAACCCTAGAGGGCTAAAGCCATCCATAGGTAGGAAATAGACTAAGAAAGTACTCAGACCAAATGAATACACAGACCATCTTTAGGAAAAAAGAAAACGTGATTCAGAGGTTGGAGCCAAGATCCTAGAAGTTGGAACTAAAAGCAATAAAGAACCACTCCCAAAATAAAATGGGGTCCGAATCAAGAAACTAGCATCATATGTTCTGCTGAATTTCAGAATTGATATAGACCAATGAATGCTATGTTTCTCCTGTATTCCTCCTTTTTAAACAGAAGTGCCTATATCTGTCCATTGTGTGTTGGGTGTGACGGGGAAAAATATTCTATCTTTAGATCACAAGTTTTCTGAAAGAGAGGAAAATGTTCTTGAGAAACCCCTCCGAAGGAGATTCATCTGCACCTGGCCATATTTAGAAGATTAGACCTTGAAACTTACATCAACCCCCCCCAATGAGATGCATCTTTGGGAATCTTTGAAGAGGGTGAGCATATTTTGCGTGTGGAAGAATGTAAATATTTTGTGACTGGATAGCAGGCCGTGGTATATTTAAAATGTCCCCAAATTCTTTTATATTCTTTCCATTAAAAATTAAGGTCTAGGGGCACCTGGGTGGCTCAGTCGTTAAGCGCCTGCCTTCAGCTCAGGTCATGATCCCAGAGTCCTGGGATCCAGCCCTGCATCGGGCTCCCTGCTCTGCAGGAAGCCTGCTTCTCCCGCTGCCATTCCCTCTGCTTGTGTTCCTTCTCTCGCTGTACTCTCTCGCTATGTTTCTCTCTGTCAAATAAATAAAATCTTTAAAAAAAAAATTAAGGTCTAATTTCCCTCCTTATGCACCTACGCTTGTTCAGAGACTACTTTGAATAAATCTGTTCCAGATCTAGTCCTTTAGAAGATTAGAAACCTTTCCTTTTTTACTCTGGAGTCCATGTAAGAACTCAGACCGTCCTGCTGGATAGAACATTTGGAGAGGCAATGATACCACAAGGAGATGGAAAGGGGCCTAGCTGAGCACAGCCTTCCAGACTTCCCATGATGGCATCAGGCATATGAATGATGTTATAATAGACCTTTTACACTTACCCACTGTTAGTTGAAATCTCCTGAGTGATCCCTGTAGATACTGCCTGCAGGAGAATAGACCTGGCGAGATCTACCCAAATTAGTCACCTACAAAAATATAGCTATGACAAAATTTATTTTCAACTACATTTTGGGGTATTTTATTATAAAACAAAAGATAACCAGAACAAACACCAGCCATCACATTTCTTATATTACCCTTGTCTACAGCAAATGTATTTACCTTAGAGGTTGGGGTGGGCCTGAACCTCCCAAAAAGTATTTACTGACTTAATTATCAAAATTAATAAATACATAGGAGAGGAGTCACGTTTTTTTTTTCCACAGTAAAGCCAGATTTTAATAAAGAGCCTAAAGAAGCACCCCCTTTTATTGTATTTTATTTTGCTATTTTCCTTTATATGGTCTGCATTGGATTAACTACATTTCTAAATTCACACATATAGTTCTCTATGGGAATCTATCATTTCTACTCATATGGTAAGTTGAGTGTAAATGTGTAGATTTTCATTTCGTCTGAAACTGAGAGTGTTGCTGATTTAACAACCTGCTCATATAAAAGAGACCATTATTCAATATGATGGGACCTGCTGGGAACAATTTCTTAGATCACATCACAAATGTTATCAATGGTAAAATGTGGAGACCGTGACAGATGGAACACACAATTCACTGAAAGACATTCTTGCTATTTAAAATTGCATGTGTGCATCCAAATCCTCCTATTACATGAGAAAGTGAAGATTTTTGCCTCTGGATTTTAAGGAAAACCTATCACATAACTCCATGCTATTGATGATTATTTTTAAAAATCTATGCTCACACTAAAGCATTGTATTCAAAATATTGAAAAAAATAGTATTACTTATAACTCCATCTGGTTTAATTTGAACTATAATGGCAATACCTGTAGAGAACATTCTAGGAAGTAAAAATATCAGCCTGCCTTCCAGCATTTCCCATGGATATGTCATGTAAAGCAGATGGCCTGAAATCACTTGATATTATTTATTATCCTTATTAAAACTTGTATCAGATTTCAGTAGGAATTGAATCTATTGTGCTAAAAATAATTTCTATGATCTAATTTGCTTGATTATTAGTAAAGCATATTATTCATTGCAGTATATTTTAACTTCTTCCATGTAGTGTTTATTGATGTCAAAAGGGCCATTGAATTTAAGAAATTCTGATGGGAAAAAAAACTTATTTGAAAATTTAACTTTAGATTGTATTATAGCCTTTGTTATGCTAATAACCATGGTGCATTTTCAAAAAGGGCTATAATCATGCAATACATTTGCAACTAGAAACTTTGTTGATATACTCACTTATAACTTTCTGGAATTATTTGAAGCACCTTATGATAATTAGAACTATAAAAAGACAGGATAAATCAAAGTTAAGAGTGTAGTAAGTTCTAGACCAAATTATAACCTATAGTGACCGAGAAAAATTTGGCAATTCTCCCTACCCCATGCCATTTATAAGTGAAATATTCTATCTGACATATGTTCCTCTCGAGAAAGGGAAAAACTAAGTCAGGATGGCTGTATTTGTGAGCTCCCTCACCTTGCCATCAGTTTGTGCTTGGCTTTTCTTTTCTACCTCAGAACAATTTATACTATGGACACAGCAAGTTACTGCACAGGGAAAATGTTACACTAACCTAAAAATGAGCAAAGAATTGCCCTCAAGTGGTGAATCTCAGCAGTGTAGCTGCCAGATGTCAGGCTCACTGCAGTTAAACTGTGGGAACTACTATATTTCCACATTTGTAATTTGTGGTTCCAATACATGTGGAGTTCTTTTTCTACATACTGAACAAGAAATCATTTGCAGAAAGCATAAAGTCATGAGTGCAGATGATTTTCCTACTCTATTAGTACTCTGTTAGGATTACTTTGATAATGACTTGATAATGGAATTTTCAGTATGAAAAGGAAGTTTAAAAAATAATAATGGAATTTTGTATTATATAAATAATTTCTTCTGTCCTCTTGAAATTTGAGTCCTTGACTTCACAGTTGGATGCTGTTTAATGTTGTTAGAAATAGCTATTTAGCCTTTCCTTTTTAGTGCTATTTAAAATAAACCTTACTTAAAGAACAATTGATTTATAATAAAATGAGAGATATTTTTGAGAGATATTTTTAAATATCATTTGCTGAATCTCTTTTACTAGAAAGAGTGTAAGTGAACAATCATCATTAATATAATTTTCCAAAATATCACAGAGACATTTGAGGGTAATAAAATTTGATGGGATTGAGCCTGTTTATTGCATAAATAAATTCTAAAACATAAAGAAAATATTTTGATCACAGAGGCTTTGCACTCATTAGTTAAAAAGACAACAAATGATAACTAATTTCAAAAAGTAATATTTACTTGGAATATGCATCATCAATAATGCAATGAAAACGGCTTTGAACTCTAAAAATATGATAAAAATAGTGTATTCCAAAAGTTAGCTAAGATTTTCATCACATATTTTTGAAAAGGCTTATGGTTTCCATAATTAAATAGAATAGCTTACATATAAAAAATGAGAGAAGTTTAACTCTGATTATTTTGATTTAACTTTTATAGCATTTGCTTCTATGGCAGTGTTAAATATTGGAAAATAATCTAACTTTGGCAAGGGTCCACAAGTAGCACACAGTATCTCCTTTCATTAAAATAAGTTGAATTTCTGTCTAAAGTTGGACGTTTACTACAATCTAACTTACCTGTTTGCACTATGAAACCGCCTATTATACAATGAAAAGCTCTTAGTCCATAGACTAAGCCATTGTGGATGTAATTATAGGAGAATAGATCTTCTATTTATTTTGGAAAATAACATACAATGTCTCTAAGTATTCTGGACAATCAAGAATGATTTTCTTCTTAAGTCTCAACAACAATAGGTAAGGAATAATTAAGCCAGGAAGCATTAGAAGAATTATATGTAGCTTTAATTTACCTACATTTTTGGGTTATTATTAAAAGACCATGTGTGTCTTTTATTCCAGGAAAAGAGAAAGTTAACATGTGAGGCTCTACTAAGCTGAAGATTGGCAAGAGTGTGTCCCTCTCTGCCTGTGACATTGCCTAGCCAGTCTTAGCAGCAACCCAACCTCACAAGGGCCTTGCACTGCCATCTGCCACCCCTGATTTCTTCTAGGTTTTAAAATGGGATAAAGTGAGTTAAGCAGATTTTCCGTTTTATATCACATTCCACTTTGGGCACCAGTGAATAATGATTTCATGATAATTAAATATTATACCCTAAAACATAGACTTTAATCATAAATTTTACAAAAAAATATTAGCCTACAAAATAATATTTAAAATTAATGTGTTTCCCTGTAAATATATGACACAAATCATTTAAGGCTTTTTAAAAAATAAAGGAAGCAGTTAGTCACCATAAATAATCTAATACAAATATTGCTTAGATATTGAGAAGAAAGGAAAATATCTTTTTTTTTAAGATTTTATTTATTTGACAGAGATAGAGATCACAAGTAGGCAGAGAGGCAGGCAGAGGGTGGGGGGAAGCAGGCTCCCTGTTGAGCAGAGAGCCTGATGTGGGGCTCGATCCCAGGACCTTGAGATCATGATCTGAGCCGAAGGCAGAGGCTTTAACCCACCGAGCCACCCAGGAGCCCTGAAAGGAAAATATCTTTAGAATTAATTTAATTTTCCTTTCCTATAGGCAATTGGCTTTATGCTTTTCATCAGAGGAGTGAACTTCCTGGCAAGATTAGCAACCTAATCATGGAAGAATGATGCTTCCACTGATTGGTAAATTTACTTATTTATATGTGTCCATTCATTCATTAACCAATATTTATTTACTTTCTACATGTGAGAAACTTTTTTTAGTATTGGCCACATAATGACATACTCTGGTAAATAAAAAAGAGACCCTTGGGAGGCTTTTAAGACATGAAAAACAAAAGCGAGGACAAAAGATGCAGTGGTTCTATAACCTAGGAATGCCTAGGAATGCCAATGCCCACAGTCCAAAAACTTTTGAGTTTATTTTTGTGTATGGTATAAGAAAGTGCTCTAATTTCATTCTTTTGCATGTAGCTGTCCAGTTTTCCCAACTCTCCTTGTTGAAGCAACTTAGTCTAATTGCATATTCTTATCTCTTTTGTAGAATATTGATTGACCATATAATTATAGGTTTGTTTCTCAGTTTTCTATTCTGTTCTATTGATCCTGTGTCTGTTTTTGTGCCAGTACCATACTGTTTGGATTACTACAGCTTTCTATTATAACTTGAATTCTGAAATGTGATACCTCCAATTTTGCTTTCCTTTTTGAGTTTGCTTTGCCTATTTGGAATTTTTTTTTTAAGATTTTATTTATTTATTTGACAGAAAGAGAGATCACAAGTAGGCAGAGAGGCAGGTAGAGAGAGAGAGGGAAGCAGGCTCCCCGCTGAGCAGAGAGCCCGATGCAGGGCTTGATCCCAGGACCCTGAGATCATGACCTGAGCTGAAGGCAGAGGCTTTAACCCATTGAGCCACCCAGGCGCCCCACTATTTGGATTTTTTGTCTCCATATAAATTTTAGGATTGTTTGTTCTAGTTCTGTGAAAAAGCTATTAATGTTTTGAAAGGAATTGCATTAGATCTGCAGATTACTTTGGATAGTATGGACATTTAAAAAATATTTTTCTTCCAATCCTTGAGCATGGAATATTTTTCCATTTGTGTCATCTTTAGTTTCTTTGATCAGTGTTGTATAGTTCTTAGAATACAAGTCTTTCACCTTGCTGGATAAGTTTATTATAAAATACCTGGACAAGATATTTTACGATTTTTAGAGCAATTGTAAGTGGATTGTTTTCTTAATTTCTCATCCTGCTACATTATTGTTAGTATATAGAAATGCAACAGATTTCTCCATATTGATTTTGTATACTATGAACTTCCTTAATTCACGTATCAGTTCTAGTAGTTATTTGCTTGACTCTTTAGGGTTTTCTATATATAATATCATGTTATCTGCAAATAGCGGAAGTATTACTTCTTCCTTACCCATTTGGATGCCTTTTATTTCTTTTTCATGTCTGATACCTTTGGCTAGGACTTCTGGCACTACATTGAATATAAGTGGTGGATATCCTTGTCTTATACCCCTGTTCTTATAGGAAAACTTCAGTTTTTCACCATTGAGTATGATGTTCACTATGTTTTTTTTTCCTTTTTTAAAGATTATTTACTTGAGAGAGAGAACAGAAGAATGGGCAGTGGGAGAGGGAGGTAATCTCAAGTAGACTCCCCAGTGAGTGTGGAGCCTGATGTGGGGCTCAGTTTCATGCCAAGATGCCAAGATATGACCTGAGCTGAAATTAAGAGTTGAATGATTAGCCAACAGAGCCATCCATGCACCCCCACTATGGATTTTTCATTTAAGGCCTTTATTATGTTGAGGTCTGTTCCCTTCAGACCTACTTTATTGAGGGTTTTTATCCTGAGTTGATGTTGCACTTTGTGAAATTCATTTTCTGTATCTATTGAGATGATCATATGGTTTTTATTCTTCCTCTCATTGATGAGATGTATAACTTTTATTAATTTGTGAATATTAAACACTTGCTTGCACTCTGGAAGTAAATCCCATTTGATTGTAGTGAATGATTTTTTTTTTTAATATATTATTGGATTTGGTTTGCTGGCATTTTGTTGAGGATTTCCACATCTATGTTTATTAGATATACTGGCCTATAATTCTCTCTCTCTCTCTCTTTTCTTTTTTTTTTTTTTTTTTTGGTAGTATCTTCATCTGATTTTGGTATCAGAGTAATGCTAGCCTCGTTGAATGGATTTGGAAGCTTCTCTTTCTTTTCTATTTTTGGAATAGTTTGAGAACAATAGATATTAACTCTTCTTTAAATATTTGGTAGAATTCATGTGTGAAGATATCTGGTCCTAGACATTTGGTTGTTGGGAATTTTTTGATTACTGAGTCAGTTTCATTGCTGATAATTCATCTGTTTAAATTTCCTATTTCTTCCTGATTCAGTTTTGGGAAATTGTCTTTCTAAGAATTTATCCATTTCTTTTAGGTTATCCAATTTGTTGGTGTATAATTTTTCATAATCCCTTATAATAGTTTGTATTTCTGTAGTATTGTTATTTCTCCTCTTTCATTTCTGATTCTGTTTATTTGAGACCCCTCCCTCATCTGTCTCTCTCTCTCTCTCTCTTTCTTCTATTTCTGATGAATCTGGCTAATAGTTAATCAATTTTGAAGAACCAGCTCCTGATTTAATTCATCTTTTTATTGTTTTGTTTTTATTTTTATTTTATTATTTGTTTTTAAATTCCTGCTCTAATATTTATTCTTTCCTTCCTTCTGCTGGTTTTGGGTCTGTTTGTTCTTCTGTTTCTAGCTCCTTTAAATGAAAGGTTAAGTTGTTTATTTGAAATTTTTCCTGCTTCTTGAGGTCAGCCTGTATTGTTATAAGCTTCCTTCTCAGAGCAGCTTTTACTACATCCCAAAGAATTTGGATTGTTGTGTTATCTTTTTTATATATCTTCATGTATTTTATGATTTCCTCTTTTATTTCTTGGTTGGTCCATTCATTGTTTAGTAGCATGTTATCAAACTTCTGTGTATTTGTGTTCTTTCAAGATTTTGTCTGTGTGTGTGTGTGTGTGTGTGTGTGTGTGTGTGTGTGTGGTTGATTTCTAGTTTCACAGTATTGTATTTGGAAAAGGTGCATGATTTTACTTCATTCATTTTGAATTTGTTGAGACTTGCTTTGTAGACTAACTTGTGACCTATTCTGGAGAATGCTCATTTGTACTTGAAAATAATGTTTATTCCACTGTTTTAGGATGCAATGCTCTGAATATATCTGTTATATTCCTCTGGTCCAATGTGTCATTGAAATCCACTGTTTCCTTATTGATTTTCTATTTTGATGATATTCATTGAGGTAAGTGGGGTGTTAAAGTCCAATACTATTATCATGTTACTATCAATCACTTACTCTCTGTTTGTTATCAGGTGCTTTATTTATTTGAGTGCTCCCATGTTGAGGCACAAATAATTACCACTGTCATATCTTCCTGTTGTATTGTTCCCTTTATGATTATGTAGTGTCCTTCTTTGACTGTTACAGTCTTTGTTTTAAAGTCTATTTTGTCAGATAGTATTGCTACCCTGGCTTTCTTTTCACTTATATTTGCATGATAAATGGTTTTCTATCTGTCCACTTTCAATTTGCAGACCCAAAGGGAGTTTCTTGTAGGCAGCATATACATGAGTCTTGCTTTTTATCCATTCCTTCTCCCTGTATTATTTGATTAGAGTATTTAGTCCATTTACATTCAAAGTAACTACTGATAGGTATATACTTATTGCAATTTTATTATTTGTTTGATAGTTGTTTTTTTTTTTCATTCTCCTCTGTAGCTTTCTTCTCTTGTTTTTTTTTCCCTAGGGGTTTGCCTGCTTTCTTTAGTGATATATTTAGATCCCTTTTTCTCTATTTTTTACATCTCTATTACTGATTTTACATTTGTGCTTACCATTAGGTTTATGTACAATATTTTGTGCATATGCCAGTCAGTACTAAGTTGATAATTGCTTAAGTTTGAACCCATTCTTAAAGCACATTTTTACTCCCACCCCACATTTTAGATATATGGGATCATTCTTTACATCCTTTTATTTTGAGAATCCCTTGACTGATTTTTATAGATACAGGTAATTTTACTGCTGTTGTGCTTCCTAATTTTCTTACTCCTTCTTGTGGTCTTTCTTTTCCACTCAAAGGATCCTCTTCATTATTTCTTTGTAAGGCTGACTTAGTGGTTATGAATTCATTTAACTTTTGTTTGTCTGAGAAACTATTTTTCCATCTATTTTGAATGCTAGTCTTGCTGGATAGAGTATTCTTTGTTGAAGGTTTGTTTTGTTTTGTAGTTTGTTTTTTTCTTTCAACACTTTGACTATATCATGCCACTCTCTTCTGGTCTGCAAAGTTTCTGCTGAAAAATCAGCTGCTAGCTTTGTAGAGTTTCCTTTATAAATTAATGTTTTCTTTTCTCCTGCTTCTTTTAAAATTCTCTCTTCATCACTACTTTTTGCCATGTTAATTACCATGTGTCTTGTTGTGGACCTTCTTTGATTGTTTTTGTTGGGTGGCTCTCTGCTTCTTGGATGTGAACATCTATTCCCTTCCCCCAAGTTCAAGAAGTTTTCAGCTATTATTTCCTGAAATCAATTTTCTGTCCTCTTTTCTTTCTTTTCTTCTTTTGGGATCCGTATAATGCAACTGTTGTTACATTTTCGTGGTGTTGTTAACTTCTCTTAGTCTGTTTTAACTTTTTATTATTATTTTTCTCTCTCCCATTCAGTTTGATTGCTTTCTATTACTCTGTCCTCCAGTTTGCTAATCTGTTCTGCTTCCTCTAGTCTACTATTTATTCATTATAGTATATGGTGTGTGTGTGTGTGTGTGTGTGTGTGTGTGTGTATAATTTTTATTAAGAGGAAGGGCAGAACAGAAGGGGAAGAGAAAATCTAAATGTAGAGCCTGATGTGGGGCTTGATCTCATGATCCTGAGATCATGACCTGTGCAGAAATCAAGAGTCAGACATTTAACCTCCTGAACCACCCAGGCACACCCCTTCAGTATATTTTTAATTTCATTTGAGTTCTTCATCTCTGATTGGCTCTTTTTTGTTTTCTCTCTATTTTTAAAGGTTCACTGAGATCCTCCATTCTTTTCTCAAGTCCAATGACTGTCTTTTTAACAATTACTTTAAAATTTCTATCAGGCTTATTATCTCCATTTCATTCTGTTCTCTTGCTGTAATTTTGTCCTCTTCTTTCATTTGGGATATATTCCTCTGTATTCTCATTTTGTCTAATTCTCTGAATCTGTTTCTATGTGTAAGAAAATTATTTATATCTCCAGGTCTTGAAAGTAGTGGCCTTATGAAGAAGTCCTGTGTTGCACTTTAGTGTCATATTCCTTGTTGACCAAAATCTGGTGCTTCATGGTTGTCTCATATATATGTTACATGCATTTGCCTTCAGTCCAGTGATCTGCAATGACTCTTTTCGCCTGTTGTGGGCAGGATTTAGTCCCTGTATTGTTAGTGGGCCAGTCTGGGGCTGCTTTGGTTTTAAGTTGGATCAGACCAGGTGTTTACCAGAGCTACAGTTGCATTCAACTATAGGGTCCTCTTCCTGTGTTGTCCCTTGACAGGCTTTCATTGTTGGGCAGGGCCTGCAGTCAGACCAGTTGTCTACCCCCAAACCTCTGCTAGGGCCACAGTTAAACTGAGATATGTGATCATCCTCTCCTCTTCCCATGGAAGAAGTAACTTTGGAGTGGTGCTGACCCCTGTGGGGGCTGCTTTTGCAATACCATGTTTGTGAAACTACTTGGATGGAGTCCTACTTAGGTTAGGTTGGATGGGTGTGTACACAGGAGAACAAGGGGTGAGGCATGCTGTTAGCAAGCTAGGTGGAAAGAGTTTGTACTGATTCCCACAGGTGTTGTGTGTATCTGGGCTGAGGTGTGGGGAAGGGAAATGGCAACTGCTGCCACTATTGTTCCTGGAAAAGTCTTATAAAGATTCCTGTCCCTCCAGCACAATGTTCTGTGATTAGTAAGTAAATCTCCTTCCTGTATACCCCAGGCTATTTTCAAACTTCTTCTTCTGTGCTGTATCTCTATGAGGGGATTTGTTGTGGTGACTCTTTAAAGGTGGGGACTTAGTTTTCTGTTGCCCTTCACCTCTCCCAGAGCTGAATCACTGATTTTTTAAAGTCTAGATATTAAGTCCCAACCATTGTAAGAACTTGCAAAGTTAAGCCCTCTGGTTTTCAAAGCCAGATGTTATGGGCACTCATTTTCCCAGTGCTGGTCCCCTGTGCCTAGTGTGCCTATTGTGGTGTCTGCTCATCTCCCTTCTCTGTGCTTGTCCTTCCTTCCCTTGGACAGTCTCACATGTCTGACCATGTCTCTGCTCTATGTTTTTGGGTTTTTTTTTCCCCAATATGGCCTCTTCTCTATGATCAGCTATGGAGAGTGTTCTGCCAGCTTTAGGGTCATTTTCTGGGTTACTGACAGTGATATGGGTGTTATCTAGGTATCTCTGGAAAGAGGTGAGCTTAGGATCCTCCTACTCTGTCATCTTCCCCAGAAGTGCATCTGTATATCTTCTCAAGTGACAGGTCTATACTTGTCTCTTGTTCATTTTCCAATTAGATTATTTGCATTTATTTTACATTTACATTTGAGTTCTTTCTATATTTTAATTACTACTTTAATCCTTTTTGAGTATGCATATATTTTATCCCACCCTATTGCATACTATTTCAACTTCTTCACATGGTCTTGTTGCAGAGTAAAAGCTTTAATTTTAATGAGAGCCAATTTATCAATTTTCCCTTTATAAATTAAGCTTTTGCTTTCAAATATAAGAATTATTTGCCTATCCCAAGATCCCAAACCTATTCTATTATTTTCAAAAAAACAATTATAATTTAACATTTTACATTTAAGTCTAAATGTAAAAAATACACAATTTTGTATAAGGTCTGAGATTTAGGTTGAGATACGTATTTTTGCCTACAGTTTCCAATACTATTTGTCAAAATGTCTTTCCTTCCTCCACTGAATTATTTTAACACTTGGGTGTCAAATTAGTTAGACATATTTGTCTGGGTGTATTTTAGAGTTCTCCCTCCTGATACATTGATCTATGAGTTTATCCTCTCACTAGTACCACACTGTCTTAATTATTGTCGCTACAGATTACACACACACACACACACACACACACACACACACACACACACACACAGATTCTTCTACTGCCTGGTGTTGTCAGAAAGACTCCTGGTTGAATTGGGAAGAATAATCCTACTTATGTTGACTCTTGTTGCTAGGTTGGGGGAAAGGAAATCAGAGTTTCTTTCTTGTGTTGAGCGGGGGAATATAGGGACATTCTGACACTGTTGTTCTTCCAGTCTTGGAGTCCCTTGCCTTACCACCTTTCAGAATTCTCTTTGATCGTCTTTTGTATTATTTCCTTGGTTTATAGTTGTACTTCTTACTATACATCATTTTGTCCATGCCAGAAATAAGCATACTTTTTGTTAGCTCAGTTGGCATTTTAAATTCTGTCCATCAATTGTTTAACTTTAGTCAGCCTTCTTTCTCAGAAAGAACAATGGTTGGAGCAACAAGAAATTGCAGAACTTGTCATTAATAGTCTAGTACAAGTACTTTACTTTTGAATATTTGAAGGATAACCTGTTTCCCTCAGAAATACCAAATTATTTACATTTGACTTTTATCACATGAGCTCACATCATTTCCTTTTTTCCTTATATTTTTAAATTTAGTAATAAATACTCAGTTTTTATTTTTTAAATTTTTTTAAAGATTTTATTTATTTATTTGAGAGACAGAGAGAAATCACAGGTAGGCAGAGAGGCAGACAGAGAGAGAGGGGGAAGCAGGCTCCCTACTGAGCAGAGAGCCCGATGCGGGGCTCGATCCCACGACCCTGAGATCATGACCTGAGCCGAAGGCAGAGGCCTTAACCCACTGAGCCACCCAGGCGCCCCATAAATACTCAATTTTAAATGTAAAGTGCCCTTGGTTTTTGTTCTACAATCAAAATTAATTTATTATTTTCTACTATCCAAACTGTGAGTATATTAATAACCTTAAAATAGTTGTTCTTTCTGAAGCAAAGCCTAAATTTCAAAGACTAGAATTATTTACTAATTATTTAATAATTGAGTACAGAAACACATAACTTGAATGAGCAAAGAAAATTTTTTTCTGCCCTGTGATGATAGTATTTTGAACCTGCTACTTTTAGATGAAGCAATAAAAGTATTTCATAACCTGACTTAGAGCAAATGAAACAAGGTTGTAAAGTGAATTTCATTAAAAACACTTATTATTTCAAGTCTACAACTGGAGAAATGATGAAGTTCTATTTAAGGTGGAGACATTGCAAGTATAGAAATAACCCTCTTCATTTCAGTAAATTATTACTGTAAAAATGGTTTTAATATATAAGGGCTCTTATTTTTTAACACTTGTGTCCTGCCTCTCTCTACCTGAATGCAAAGAGGTATGGTTAGACAGTCAAAGTTTCATCAAGAATAGAAGACAATGTTTGCAAATCTATGTGTCATAGACTTATTAACCTAAAAAGTTTTCTCAGTATTTTTCTTTTAAGTTATACTTATCAGAAAGTGCTAAAAATGCACTTCTGCAAACATATTTTCATTTAGAACAACTAATTGTATAGTATTATAATTTTAATTAATTAAATCTAAAACTCATTTTATTCATTATCTTTATGGTTTATCAATGGAAAATGAATTTTTTTAAAACTTTACATGACTTCCTTGTTAAAAATTATTTAAGAAAATATGTTGTTAACAAAATTGTGGTTATAATTTCACATTTAACTATTTATATTTTTCCTGCTAAATGTTTTCTCTTCAATGCAAAATTTTACAAGTTTATGAACCACCCCTTCCCACAGTAATATTTGCAAACTAACAGCTATTTATTATTTTCTTACAAATGTTTTATATACATCAGTGAACACATAGATTAGTCCAAATAATCACAAGTGATTTCAGCTTGACTACAATATTTCTGTGATTCAATATGATTTGGTAATATTGTCAGTTACTAATAAACAACAAAGATGTTGTTTCACACTGGGTTGTAAAATTAACACAAGAAATAGAAAATTAAAAAATTACAGTGTGAAATGTAAGCAGTTAATTATAAATCTCTAAATCTCCTTTTAAACTCTCATAAAGGTTCGGTGCAAATTTAGAACATTGTAAGGTCTTGGAAAAGCTTAGAATAATCTTACCAAAGGATCATTTTTAAATTCCTCTTATCATTTTTAAAAGGCATATAAGTAATTTCAGCATACCAAAGTGAGATGTATAAATAAAACTAGGGGCGCCTAGGTGGCTCAGTGGGTAAAGCCTCTGCTTTCAGCTCAGGTCATGACCTCAGGGTCCTATGATCGAGCCCCCGCATTGGGGTCTCTGCTCAGAGGGGATCCTGCTTCCCATTCTCTTTCTGCCTGCCTCTCTGCCTACTTGTGATCTCTCTCTGTCAAATAAATAAATAAGATCTTTAAGAAAATAGACAAATATTACATTATACTCAGATTTTCACTGTGAGGTAGCCTATGATATCAAAGCAGACATTGAGAATAACTGCTGTAAAATAGGAAATCAGAGTTGCCTTGAAGATTCTTTCTTTCCTATATAAAAAAATCTCAAAATGCAAAAATGCTCTTGGCATTGAAAAGACAGAACATTCATATTTACAGTAACAAGGAAAATTACCTTAACATGGCAAACCAATATTTGTATTTCTTTTTTTCATACAAAATGAGGATATGTAACAGGCTAGTTATGTCAAACATATGATTTTTTTCTTATGTGCCCATCTTATTAAAAAATTACTCTATTTGCCCCAGATTTTTTTTTTTTTTCTGAGTTTGGTAATTACCATTCAGTTTTTTTTCCCCCAGACAATATGTATAAGAATAGAAGCTAGAATCCTAGGTTTGGATTCTAGTTTTGTTATTAGCTTTGTGACCTTAGGCAAGGTATTTCCTTATACACCTTTGCCTTGGGTTTCTCCTATACAAAGGATAATAATAATATTTAACTCATAAGGTTTCTATAAGAATTAAAGTAATAAGTATAAGTACTTAAAACAGTGACTGACACAGTGAGAACTCAATAAATGTTTTTACTATTATTATTTACTGTTAATATTTTCAGAGACGTATATAATGCATGGAGCTCTTGGTCAATTTTTGAAAGAATACCTAAGAGAGTTGTTATAAGCATTTACATAAAATATTTTTAGGGAATATTTTGATGTTTGCTATTTACTAAGAAAAAAAATTAAAAAAATAAAATAAACTGCTCTACAGATTTATTTATTAAAGAATCTCAATATTTCTACATCCTATTTAATTTGAATTATATCAAATTATATTTATTTATGAACTCTGTTAGTTTTGGCTAGATGCAATAAAATAGAACTAGAGGGAAGTCTATTGAAGTGTATAATGACACATGGATCCAATGATACATATATTCTTAAATCTCTAACTTTTAATTAACATAACTCAGATACTGTTTTTTTCACTATGCATGTGACTCAGCAGATTTTCCTAATTACTTATATTTCAAAGTGTATGTTCTACTTCCCCAGTTAGAATTGACACTCAAGACTATGCTATTCAAATTTTAATCCATCCCTTGGACCTCCATATTACACATTATTAAAAATATATTCCCATTTTTCTCATATATCACATATAATTAATAATGCATAATATCAGATCCATTTGACATCTTGTTACCTATCACAGATTATGCTAAGTTTAGCTACTGGTTCATTTACTGAAGATTTCTTTTTTTTTTAAGATCAAATTATTCATTTTAGAGAGAGAGTGAGAGTGTGAGCAGAGGGGGAAGGAGAGGAGTGAGAAAATCCCATATGGACTGCCTGCAAAGCTGGAGCCTGACTTGGGGGGGCTTGAGGTGGGGCTTGATCCTAGGACCTTGAGATCATGACCTGAACTGAAACCAAGGTCCAAGGCTCAAATGACTGAGACACTCAGCCACTCCCTATTACTGATTATTTCTAAGAGCAAAAGGAAACTATTGTTATTGAGTGTAATTCCAAGTAACAGTTTAGAAGGTTTAAAAAATGAAGTCCAAAGATACTCATTTGCTAAAGGAGTCTTAAAAAAATTATAGAGATAATGACATGATACCCTTTTCATTGTAGCACAACTGGAACAGTGTTAAGGACAAAATAACTCAGTTGCTATTAGCAATAGCTCAGGGTTTCATATCTTTTTTATGGATGGGGCAGTATCTTAAGGTTTCATATTTTTCTATATATCATCTTGAGACAAACTATATATGAGTTTTGAGGGGTACCTGGGTGGTCTAACTCTTGACTTCAGCCCAGGTCATGACCTCTGGATTGTGAGATCAACCCCCACATTGGGCTCTGTGCCTAGCAGGGAGTCTGCTTGAGATTCTCTGTCTCTCTCTTCTTCTGTCCCTCTGCAGCCCCCTGCTTCTGATCTCTCTCTCTCTCCCCCCAAAATAAATAAATAAACAAACAAACAAATAAATAAATAAATGCTTTAAAAAATGACAGATTGAACCCAAACTCTTTTGAATTCTTTTGATTAAGCTTAATTTTTAATACAAATGCTCAAGTGACTCAATTTTCAAGTTGTGTGCTTAACAAAGTCGCCAACCCACACAGTATAATAATTGCTATTAAATGCAATTTTAATAAGGTCACTAAGACAGTTTTTAAACTGTCAATGATGAGGACAATTTTTGTTCCAGTATCCAACAAGTTATAGTCCAAATAGTTTGTGAGATACAATGAAATGACTTATGAAAAATAAAAATATTAAGGGTATATCAAACACAAACCCAAATCTTAATATTAGAAAACACAGATGTAAAACATTGCAATAAATATACTCAGAATAAACATAATATAGGAGGAAAGAAAACAGTTACATAAAAAGCATAGCTTTTTATTGAAAGTATATATAGATATTTATTTTAAAGAATTTATATGTTATTTATTTGTTTTGCACTTATATCTAAACAAAAGCTATGAGTAAATTAGTGATTTGCCATATTTATACTAAATATGTGAATTGAGTCTGCGTTCTGCTTCTAAATCTATCTACTGTAGTTTAGATTGATAACCATGCTAGTCTAAAAAAATATTTATCTCAACTATTACATTTTATTTTATTACAGTAGTAGTAGAGAAGTGTGTTTCACAATAAAAAGATGATGTGAAGTAAGAGACAGTGAACTGATGGAGATAAAGCAATTTTAAACATAACATAACCATACTTGGGTTAGTCATTTTAAACATCTAAAGTGATGTAAATGATGAGGCACGTGGGTGGTTCAGTTGGTTAAAACATCCTTTTCTTGGTTTCTGCTCAGGTCATGATCTCAGGATCATAAGATCGAGCCTGTGTTGGGCTCCATGATCAGCAAGAAGTCTGCCTGTCCCTCTCCCTCCACTCCTCCTCTTGCTCTCCCTCTCTCTCTTTCTCCCATTCTCTCTCTCTTTCAAATAAATAAAGTCTTTAAAAATTAAAAAAAATTAAAGTAAAATGATGTAAATGATGCTATATTTAGATTTTTCAAAATTAATATTAGGTCCTTTTTCAATAAACAGTTCAAGTCATCCTGTAACGTTGCAATTAAAATCAATTTTGAATGATTGAATTACTTTTCTATATATGAAACATATTCTAGTTCCATATATTTCCTATGTATTGAACATCTTTTGATGGTAAATAAAATAAGAAGTATTATCAAAATTTTAAGGTGCTTGGTAATGATTTTACACAGATATCAGTTTTAGCCTACTTCAGTTAATAAATTATGGAACGTGTCATGAATTGTAAAACTTTATTTTTTCAAGGATTATTTAGCCCTTTGAAAGTATCTTTTATCCTTTTTTTCTTAAGCTCAACCTTAAAATATTTTATTTGTTTCCTTTTTTAAAATGAACATATAATGTATTATTTGCCCCAGGGGCACATGTCTGTGAATCATCAGACTTACACATTTCACAAAACTTACCATAGCACATACTGGTAAGTGCTCACATACTCCCCAATGTCCATAACCCAGCCACCCTATCCCTACCCCCCTTCCCCCAGCCACCCTCAGTTTGTTTTGTGAGTTTAAGAGTCTCTTATGATTTGTCTCCCTTCTGATCCCATCTTATTTCATTCCCCCCACCACCCATAACTCTCTGCCCTGCCACTCAAATTCTTCATATCAGAGAGATCATATAATAATTATCTTTCTCTGATTGACTTATTCCACTTAGCATAATACCCTCTAGTTCCATCCACATCATTGCAAATGGCAAGATTTCATAATACTCTCTAGTTCCAGCCACATCATTGCAAATGGCAAGATTTCATTTCCCTTAATGGCTGCATAGTATTCCACCTCTTTATCCATTCATCTGTTGATGGACATCTAGGGTTTTTCCATAGTTTGGCTGTTGTGGACATTGCTGCTATAAACATTCGGGTGCACGTGTCCCTTCAGATCACGAAGTTTGTATCTTTAGGGTAAATACCCAATAGTGTGATTGCTGGGTCAAGGGTAGCTCTATTTTCAAATTTTTGAGGAAGCTCCATACTGTTTTCCAGAGTGGCTGCACCAGCTTGCATTCCCATCAACAGTTTTGGAGGGTTCCCCTTTCTCCCCTTCCTCACCAACATCTGTTGTTTTCTGACTTGTTAATTTTAGCCATTCTGACTGGTGTGAGGTGGTATCTCACTGTCATTTTAATTTGTATTTCTCTGATGCCGAGTGATGTTGATTACTTTTTCATGTGTCTGTTGGTCATTTGGATGTCCTCTTCTCAGAAATGTCTGTTTATGTTTTCTGCCCATTTCTTTTTTTTTCTTTTCTTCCTTTTTTTTTTTTTTTTTTTTTTTTTTTGACAGAAGGAGAGAGATCATAAACAGGCAGAAAGAGAAGGGGAAGCAAG
>CM053605.1:34019663-34085404 GCA_028646535.1 Procyon lotor
TTTTTTTCTTTTTTCTTTTCCTTTTATTGTCTCTGTATGAGAAGATGGATGCTAGTTGAACCTATTGTGGTTATCTTATCACAATATATGTAAATCAGACTGTCATGATGAGTGCCTTAAACTTACACAGCAATGTATGTCAATTATTTTTTAATAATTAAAAATACCCAAATAGTTCTTAGAATTGATACCAAAAGCAAGAGCTATAAAAGAAGGGGTGACTGGGTGGCTCACTTGGTTAAGCATCTGGCTCAGGTCCTGATCCTGGGGTCTTGGGATCGATCTCCATGTCTGGCTCTCTGCTCAGTGGGGACCCTGCTTCTTCCTCCCCCTCCCATCTCATGCTCTCTCTGGTTGTCACTCTCTCTCATAAATAAATAAAAATCTTTAAAAAATATACAGAAGAAAATTTATGGGATGCCTGAGTGACTCAATAAGTTAAGTGTCTGTTGTCAGCTTAGGGCATGATCCTGGGGTCCTGGGATGGAGTCTTGCATCTGGCTCCCTGCTCAGCAGGGAGTCTACTTCTCACTCTCTCTCTGCTGCTCCCCCTGCTTGTGCACTCTCACTCTCTCTGTCAAATAAATAAACAAAATCTTTTTTAAAAAATGTGTATATTGGATCCAAAATAAACAACTTTTTCTCTGTAATGCGAACAGGTAAAGATAATAACAATACAAGCAACAGACTGGATAAAATATATGCAAATCACATATCCAACAAGAACGAGTATCTAGAATCTATTTTAAAATTCTCAAAAATTGGCCATTAAAAGACAAGCAGTCCAATTACAAAATAAGCAAGAGAAATGAATAGATATTTCGTCAATAAAGTTTTACACATGGCATATAAGTAGATAAAAAGATAGTCAACATCACTAGCCATTAGGGAGATGTAAATTAAAACTACCATCAAATTTGACTATTTTAGCTAAAATAAAAAAAATAAAATAGGTTTGGGTGCAGGCAAGGATATGGAGAAACTAAATTACTCATACATTATTGGTGGAGATGTAAAATGGCATAGATAATCTGGAAAACAATTTGGAATTTTCTTATAAGACTAAATAAAAAGTTCCATATGATCCAGCATGCATTCATGGGCATTTATCCTTGGGAAATGAAAATTTATGTTCAGCCAGAAATCTGTACACAAATGTTCATGGAAGCTTTATTCATAGTAGCCAAAAACTGGGGGAAACCTACAGATGTCATTCAATGACAGTGAATGGATAAACAAACTATGGTACAGTCACACTGTGAATGTACTGCTCAGCAATAAAAAGGAACAAACTATTGATATACAATTACTTGTATAAATTCCCAGGAAATTATGCTGTATAGAAAAAAAGCTAATTACAAGGTTGCATACTATAATCACTTTCTAAATGACAAAATTATAGAACTAGTGAGCAAAATAGTGATTCAGAGGTATAGGGACCTGGTTTGGGAGGTAGGTTGGTGTGATTATAACCAAGCAGTGAGTTTTCTGTGGCCCTGTTGTATTCTGAGTTTGGATGCAGTGTAGATTAAGGCAAGAACAATAGTCATTTTTACTTTACTATCTCACTTCGTTTATCTATTAAGTATTTCAGAGAATTTATTATTCCCCAAGAGGAGTTCCAGAGGAGAAGAGTCAATAGAGTGCCATTAATACTGAAAAGGAAAGGACTTTATTTCATCCAGTTATCAAACTCAAGGTGATTCTACATGCCTCCTCTATCTAAATTTGTATCTAGCTCTACTTCTATTTCTGGGTGTGTCTCCTAGGGCTGTTATAATTTAGTACCAAAAACTGGGTGGCTTAAAATAATAAATATTTATTCTCTCACAGTTCTATAGTCTCAAAGTCCAAAATCAAGGTGGAAGCAAGGCCATGATTACTCTGAAGACGCTAGGGAAAATTCCTCTATTGCCTCTTCCTAGTTTTTAGCAGTTGTGGGCAGCCTTTGGCATTCCATGTATATTATAGCCGCATCACTTCAATCTGTCTCCATGTTCACACGGTCTTTTCCCTGTGTTCATGTCTGTGTGTCTTCACATGGCATTCCCCTCTTTGTATGTCTGTGTCCAAATTTCCCTCCTTTTATAATGGCACCAGTCATAGGGTTAGAGTCCACTCCAATCCAATATGACCTCATCTTAACTTGATTAAATCTGCAAAAACCTTATTTCAAAATAAGGTTACATTTATAATTATTAAGGATTAGGACTTAAATGTACCCTTCAGGGAATACTATTCAAGTGATATCTATCTATCTATCTATCTATCTATCTATCTATCTATCTATCTATCATCTTTTTGTCCATCCATCCATCCATCCATCCATCCATCCATCCATCCATTCATCTTACTACCTGTCTTTATCAAATTTACCTGGCATTGGAGTTAGATTAAAAAAAAAATGATGAGTGTCTCAGGGACACATATTAGCATGTTTATTGAAATTGAAAAATGAAGTCAGTTATTTTCTTACCATAAATCTGATGTGAATGATTAGTTTTACAATGAAAATTGGTTTTTCAATTAAGATGAATGTAGTCATGTACTATAAGTTTCGATTAGTTTAAATATCTTGATAAAAATATCTTTTTTTTTTTTTTTTAGATTTTCTTTATTCGACAGAGAGAAACACAGCGAGAGAGGGAACACAAGCAGAGGGAATGGTAGCGGGAGAAGCAGGCTTCCTGCGGAGCGGGGAGACCGATGCGGGGCTCAATCCCAGGACTCTGGGATCATGACCTGAGCCGAAGGCAGACGCTTAACCACTGAGCCACCCAGGCACCCCGATAAAAATATCTTTAAAGCATGTTAGGAAATGAAAATGTCCTACTGTGCCCTTCATTATTGTTAATCCTTCATTTGTTCTGAATAACTTTTAGTACCTGTATTCCTTGTATCTATATTTTAAATCTACACAGTTTAAGCCCCATATTTCTCATTTTACTTTATGTTCCTCCATTTATCCTGATCCTTGGCATCTTTAAAAACAATGTTACTAACATAATACTATGAGATTGCCACAGAAAACATCTTTCCTTAACTGTGCTTTTCTACTGGGGCTAGCATTCTTTTTCTAATCACTGCAAAATTATTTATGGGATCTATGTGTATCTTTTAATATTTGTGTTCCTTTGACTAAGGATAACCCAATCCCTTTATTTATTGTTTTATCCAGTGTTGGAGGATGCCTTAATCTCTTCTCTGGCTTCCCATTCTTTTCTGTCTAGTTATATCTGAAATCATGTTTTTTATATTCATGTCTTAAAATGTTAAAAATGTTAGAGACCTCCATCAACCAAATTCCTGTGTCTGATAGTCATTCAGCATGTTAGGGAGGGACGAACTAGAGCAGACTCTTTTCCTGTTGTGGTTGTTCTAGAATCAAGTGCAATTGACATGTTTTTTTCACTTCGTTGACATATAACACATCCAATTAAGCAGAAGTCTGTGTTCCTCCAAATTTCAACTTATAAAATTCCTTTTGTGATACAAACTAAAAATTTTTATATTAAATACACTAAGACCTATTCTCTTCTAGGTCCAACCATATTTTCATCTTAATAGCATATAGAGAGGTATAAAAAAGAGACCTCCTGGTAGGTTCTACTCACGCTGGCTTTGTGTTAGACACTTGATATCTGATTTTTTGATCAGTGCTTTGCCAGCCTTCCCCACTTAGGGGAGCTAGTGGCAAGAATTGAAGCATTTCTGAATAAGGCTAACTTTCTTGGTTTAGAAGACAGAGTATACATAAATTAGTTTTATAGAAACTCTGATGATGTCATCAGTGGGCATTATTTTGGATACTTCCCTGAAAAGAAATGTAAAGGAATGGTAGTGTTATCAATAATTGTCTATAGAACAATAACAACGAAAGGTGTATTGAGGGGTGCCTGGGTGGCTCAGTGGGTTAAAGCCTCTGCCTTCGGCTCAGGTCATGATCTCAGGGTCCTGGGATCGAGCCCCACATCAGGCTCTCTGCTCAGCGGGGAGCCTGCTTCCCCCTCTCTCTCTGCCTGTCTCTCTACCTACTTGTGATCTCTCTCCTTTCTGTTGAATAAATAAATAAAAAATCTTTAAAAAAAAAAAGAAAGGTGTATTGAGATTCTATTGTATTGCTACAACTTAGAGGTACCTATGCTATTTTATTTAATCTTATTTCATGAAGACATAAAGTGGTATGCAATAAATAAATAAAAATTATAAATTAAAAATTAAAAAGTACTTATAGTATTTTAAAACTATTAGCATTGAAATAGGGGCACCTGGGTGGCTCAGTAGGTTAAAGCTTCTACCTTCAGTTGAGGTCATGATCTCAGGGTCCTGGGATCAAACCCCACATCAGGCTATCTGCTCAGAGGGGAGCCTGCTTCCCCCTACTCCCTGCCTGCCTCTCTGCCTACTTGTGATCTCTCTCTCTCTGTTAAATAAATAAATAAAATCTTAAAAAAAAAAAAACCAAAAAACCACAAAACATTGAAATAGAAGATCTGGACACAAAGAAAATCCAGATAAGAAGAAATGTAAATCTTCACAAGAGAAAGTGAAGACCAACTGCATGAGAATAAAACTGTGTAGATTAGAATAACCAGTATATTTTACAGGCCAAATTAAAACAACTAAATAATATTCATAACCATAGCAAAGTAAACCTATCTAGTTAACCATAAAAGGTAAACCTATCTAGTTTTAAAGGAAATAATATTTTCTAATACTGATTTCTAAATAAAATATTTCATACGTGACATTTTTAGAAAGGATATTGGATGATACAATGCCCACTTGGCACAAAACCATCTTTAAATAGGTGTAGTAAAAATAAATAAATAAATAAATAAATAAATAGGTGTAGTAAGAGATTTAATGTTGTTATTTCCTATCATGAAATAGAAATCAAAGAAAGCAGCATTAAAATGAAATTCTGTAAAGGATATACTGGAATGTATATAATATTATTACCCAAAAACCTATGATAGATATAGGAAGTAACTTACCTATGGCACCAAATGTTTACATAAAAATTGGCAGAAAACTGTTATTTCCTGGCTCACTGCAACTTGCTAGATCCATGTAGCAATCTTCTACACTGGCCCTGTTTTCAGCACCTGAGATAAGGAGGAAGACATTTTTATATTCATGCATTCAATCATCTTATGTCCAGAGTGCCTGGGATGGTCCTAAATGAAGCCTGCAATTTCAGGATAATTATTAATAGCCCCCTTTTTTTATCCTCAAAAGTGACCAGGTTTGGATGATAAATTATATTTTTATCCTCTTTATTCATAGGTTTATGTTGCAGCCCTCTGTATCTTGAGCCTGGTAATTACCATCTGAAGTATTTTTTTCAGTCTGAACACTTGCACCACGTACAGGTGTCTCCTGATTGAGGGAGCAGAAGGAAAGCTGAGGGCAAAGCACAAGGTAACACCCTGCAAAGACCCTTCCAACCCCCACAACCCCCTGTGTGGGGTATGTGTTATAAGGTTATAAGGCTTTTGGCTCTGAAACCTGCCACTTCAAACCACATCATTTCCTATTCATTTTTGTTATCACTTGATACCATAAAAAGGCACTACTTTGATCACCTATTAGCTGTGTAAACTTAAGTCACCTATCCTCTCTGTGACTTGGTTTACTTCCCTATACAATTGGGAGAACAATAGTACCTCCCATAACTATGAGGAGTGAGGCCAGGCAGGAGGTTGAGGTTGGGGGTGGGGGTTCACACATGGAAAACACTGGTAAGCTGAAACTCAATTAGCAAGCTGCCAGAGTAAGCCCTCTCTGTTACTGTTTTATTTTTTCTCTTGGCCTCAACCAGTCTGAATCAGTTTCCAGGTTTTGGTTTTCTTGAAATGTTTCTTAATTTATAGCCCATATTTCCAGTCCTCTCATGTCACATCCTGAGCCTGCAGCCCAGATATGCTCTTCTCATAACTTAGGGGAAGTTCTCTCAGGGAAACTAAAGTGACTCAAGGCTCAAGAAGATCCTCAAGTGCACTGTGCCACAAAAGAAGAGAGATTTCACTTTTCTTCCCTCTAGTGCTGAGGTTTATGGGAAAGTTATAGTTTTAGAGACAAATTATCTTGCTAAGGAACAGAAAAATGAAACAGAAATATAAGGTGACAGCCTGAGCCAATATAACAAAAAAGATAAACAGGAAGGGATATCAGAGGCCAAGAATCTACAATATGGTTTAAATTTGACTCACAAAATTTGTAGTCTACAGCCAGCAAAATGTATCCCAATCTTTGTAAACAGGTGAACCTAAAGCTGTCATGTAACTTTGTGTCTATTGATACTTGGGTTATAAGTCAGACAGTTGAAGCCTGCCTGTGTGAAAATATGAGATAGTGCTGGCTGAAAATCACACTTCTTGAATTTCTAACAAATTTACTAACTGCTTGTTTCTTATTAATGATAATGTCATGAGGTGCCTGGGTGGCTCAGTGGGTTAAAGCCTCTGCCTTCAGCTCAGCTCATGATCTCAGGGTCCTGGGATGGAGCCCCACATCAGGGTCTCTGCTCAGCAGGGAACCTGCTTTCCTCTCTCTCTGCGTGCCTCTCTGCCTCCTTGAGATCTCTCTCTCTGTCAAATAAATAAAAAATCTTTAAAAAAATGATAATGTCATTATTGAGGCATATTCAAAAATAAAATGAAAATCACACATGGGAAATATTTATAAAATAAATAATAGACAAAGGAGTAAGAATTTGGCAAGTGGATAAATTTAACATGGATTTTGCAGTTAGATTACATATATATTTGGTAGGAAGAAAATTGTGCCAATAGCCAAAAGGTAAGCAAACAAAAGATGATACATATGGATGAGTAAAAATAAAATCTTCTGAGCCAATATAAAGAAGATGAATGTTATATATTGTTAGTATATAATTAGATATGCCACATGCTATATTGAGTATACTGCTTGAATGTACTTAGTACACTGTGTGGCAAGTAACAAACACTCAGTACATGACCCATTTATGAATAGTAAGAAAATGGTATTCATTGTTAATAGTGACAAGTTTTAGGATCACTTTAATATCATACCTTAGAGAAAAATTTAAACGTGACAGTTATACAGGGCTGATCAGTCAATTTTACTAAATTTTGTTCCAATACATCTCTGAAATCATACTCTGGATATGTCCTGCTGAGATTGGCTGAAACCCAGATATGGGTCTTTCATGTCAATCAGCCAAGGGACAAATATTGGCAGAGGCAGATGTAACAAGATGAGTTAAAATGAAGATGTAAGTCATCTATATAAAAACAGAACAAAAGTTGTGTATGTGAATATCAAGATACTTTGTCCCTCTTGACCAGCTGTGAGAATTCTAAACCCCTTTTCTGCCATGAAGTTAACACATCCAAGATGGCATGTGACTCCTGGGGTGACATTGCTATTGAGCAGAGGTCAATAGCCTACAGCAGGAACAGGATCTGGACACTGAAGTTAAAAACCTTCCATTGTAAGTCTCTAAGTACTTAGCCCAATAAACTGTTACATTTGTCAATTAGACAGAAATAGCTCATTCAATCTGGCATTGTATGAAAAATTAAAGAAAATGAAAAGAATAAGCATACAATATAATGATTCACATCTTTGTCATTGCTTAGTTATGGTAGTTCAAATTGGCATATAAAACACAAGTTAAGATGCCTGATGTTCTCAGATGCAGACTATTTGAGAGTAATTTCAGCAATAATTTTAGATCTAAGAAATAAGTGATAGCCTTTATTTTAAGTTAGTAAAATTGACTGATCAGCCCTGTATAACTGTCATGTTTAAATTTTTCTCTAAGGTATGATATTAAAGTGATCCTAAAACTTGTCACTATTAACAATGAATACCATTTTCTTACTATTCATAAATGGGTCATGTACTGAGTGTTTGTTACTTGCCACACAGTGTACTAAGTACATTCAAGCAGTATACTCAATATAGCATGTGGCATATCTAATTATATACTAACAAAACCAAGTGAGATAAGTAATATTATCACGCTTTTTATAGAGTTGAAAACAGGCTTACAGAGTTATCAAAACTATTTAAAGATGCCGAGATTGTTAATAACTGGCAGAGACTCTATTTGAACCTAACCACGGGGTAAAAAAAAAATCCATCATACCAATATCACAGACACTGAAAGTAAGCCAACCAACCTGCCTTAAGCCTTTCCTCACACAGTTGGACATACTCTGTACTAGAAAACAAATACATCAAAGAATATTGTTTACTCCCTTATCACTTATTTAGTGGTAAGAGAAGTGAATCAGTCTCATATTCTGAAGACTAAATTATGCAAAAATAATGCATGTACACAGTGGAATCACACATTGATTCAACTTCTACCTTAGGTCATTTTATCAGCAGGATCATTGCTGAGACATGGAGTGAAGAGAAAGATTTATGTGAGGATCTATACAGAAAGGAAGAGCATAAGAAATGTAAGTGAGTCCACAGTCTCTCATGGTTCATCTCCCCCTCCAATTTCTCCTCCTTTACTTTTCCCCTTGGTGATGGGTATTATAGAGGGCAGGTATTGCGTGGAGCACTGGTGTTGTATGTAAACAATGAGTCTTGCGAACACTACATCAAAAACTAATGACATACTGTATGGTGACTAACATAACATAATTAAAAAAATGTAAGTGAGGTAAAGTAAAAATTTTTTAGTATTCTTATGTTCTTATTTTTAATTGTAATGTTCAAAATAATAATAACAGTGATGTATTTGGTGATTATAACTTTATAGCCTATGAATAAGAGAAATGAATGACAGAGATGTTGCATGGAATGAGAGGGGAGAATGGGAATAATTTGTTATTATATGCTACTCGCACTAGTTGTGAAGTGGCATAATATTGCTTGAAAGTTGGCTTGAATTAGGTGTAAATGTAGATTGCAAACTCTAGGGCAACCACCAAGCAAAGTAGAAAAGTAAGGATAGTTCATATGCCAAGAAAAGAGAGAAAACGGAACCATACAAAATGCTCAGTAGGAAAGATTGAAAATTAAATGGAAAATGGAAAAAGAAATAAGTGAAAATGCTAGAAATCAAGAGTACCATTACTGAAATTAAGTATTGCATTTAAACAGTAGATTAACAGGAGAAGAAAAGATGTTTGAGTCTAAAAACAAGTTAATAGGAAATATTTCTTTTGAATCACAGTAGAAAAAATGATATATATAGAAAATACTCTAAAATATATGGGAACCAGTAAAAAGGCCCAACAGATGCATTACTGGAGGACCAGAAGCTGAGGAGTGGGGTAAATGTGGCAGCAAAACACTTGAGGTTAGGAGCACCTGGGTGGCTCAGTGGGTTAAAACTTCTGCCTTAGGCTCAGGTCATGATCTCAGGGTGCCTATTTGTGATCTCTCTCTCTGTCAAATAAATGTCATATTTATAATATGCCAAGATATATTTATATTTTATATTTATATTTAATATAATTTTAATTATATTTTATAATTATTATATTATATTAATATAATATATTATATAATTATATTTTATAATTATTATATTATATTAATATAATATATTATATAATTATATTTTATAATTATATTTTAATAAAACAAAACAAAACAAAACAAAACAAAAAAACACTTGAGGTTATACTGGCCAAGATTTTCTAAAGATGACAAAGGACATAAAGCCAGAGATACAATAAGTTCTATGAACTCACGCAGGATCAATATAGAAAGAAAGAAATTATTCCTCTCCATATGCATAGCAAAATTCCAAGAACCAAAGAAAAAAAGCTATATTTAAAGAAATCAATTTCTTTTTTTAATTTTTAATTTTTTTATTTTATTAACATATAATAACATATAATGTATTATTTGCCCCAGGGTACATGAATCATCAGGCTTACACATTTCATAGCACTTACCAAAAAGAAATAATTTTTTAATCCACCCCCTCTTCCCATGCTCAGATATTATTGAAATAACATTGAACATATAAATCAATTTGAAAGTAGATAATAACTTTACAGTGTTGGATATCACACAACACTGTATGATATATATACAATATAACAAATACTACTATATAACAAATACTACTATATATGCAGGTCTCAATTTATTTTCAGTGCAAAATTCTTTAGACTGAATAAGATACACTACAAACAATATGATACATATAAAAGACATACATTGTCTGTAAGAACAGATACTTTGAAAGTAAAAGGATGAGAAAAGCTATACAATACAACCATGAACCTAAGAAAAATCTGGTGTATAGATCATAGCTTAATTAGACTTTCAGTTATAAAGCCCAGGTAGATATGAGGAATATACTCTGAAATTATAAAAGGATAAATTAAGCAGGAATATATTTTAACTCTTGGTACATATGCAACTAATGATAAAGCTTAAAAATACAAAAGCAGACAATATGGCATTAGTGAAAATGGCAGAGTAGACTTTTCTAGGGACCTAATCCTCCATAGACCATCTAAATATTGAGCAAAACCTGTCAGAATCAATTTTTAATAACTCAAGAAAATAGTCAAAGATTTATAGCAATACTGAAACTGCTGAACCAAGAAAAAATACAACTTAAAATTAGTAGGCTTGGAGTACCTGTGTGGCTCAGTGGGTTAAAGCCTCTGCCTTTGGCTCAGGTCATGACCTCAGGGTCCTGGATCAAGCCTCACCTCAGGCTCTCTGCTCAGCAGGGAGCCTGCTATCCCCTATCTCTCTGTCTGTCTTTCTGCCTACTCATGATCTCTCTCTCAAATAAATAAATAAAATCTTAAAAAAAAAAATAGTAGGCTTTCTCTTGATCCTATTAATGTTAGAATAAGTTACTTCGCGGTATCCCTACCATCAAGGTAACCAGCAATAGACTCAGTCACAGATTGAGAGCAAACTCCAATTTCTGAGCACCCATTGTGTTCCTAAGAGTCTGACTGGCTCAGCACAAGGTGGGCAGGGAGGGAGGGCTCCGATACTGGCCTAATTTGAGTACTTTGGAAGTGAGCCTCATCATAGAAATAAGGTTATTAGGGGAAAGCCATCTCCTATGGTGGATGTCTCTGTGGAGACTTCACAACTTCAGACTATCCAACTGCACAAGGAAAATAAATTCAAGTTTTATTCCTTGTATTTCAATAGAACAAATTGATGGAAAATGTGAAAAATGAATATATTTCAGTTACAAGACAAATTATTTCATGCTAGTCTTTTTCAAAGTTGGTTTTAATAGGAACAATTAATGTGAACTATAGTGGAGAGAAAATTTCTGTTAGAGAAGCTCAAATTTTATTATAATGATATTCAATCCCGTCTTCATGTATTTTGAAAAGGTGATCCATGTGCTAGTACTTGTGTCTAATACTTTTTTGTCCTTATTAGAAAGCCAAGCTAAATTGTTTTTAAAACATTCTGTTGACTTATTTTTCGGATTCCTTTGTTAAAAAAAGAAAAAAAACCTAATAAGGTATACAGTGTTTCATTAGAAAACAGTTGCCAAACCTTCTAACTATAACAGAATGAATAAGGCTCATAACTGGAAACTCTGACAACCCCGTTTGAAAAAATACAAAGGTCTGGAAATTAATATTTACTTTGGATACAAGAAAGCCATGTAGAATAACATTATTTCAGCAAAATTATCTCCATTTGACAGTATCAAATGTCAAAAGAAAATGAAAGTATACTTTCAATCTTTTCTGAAGGAAAAAAAAAAAAGCCCTCACTGAAAGAAGAAAAAAGATAGGCATACATTGTTATTGTTTCCATGTATGTTTCTTTGCCTCAAATAATGTAATGTTACCACTTAAACTGAAAGGCCCATCCATTCTACCCAACCCTAAAACAGCCTTCTGTGTATTTCATGCGGACAATAAGGCTGATTTCATTCAGCTCTCTTGGACCGTATGCAACCATCCAGAAGTCATCAACAATTCTAGAAGTTCACATATTTTGTGAACTTGTAGAGCAAAAAGAAATCTGAAAAAAATACCTCCTATAATGCTTCCCTATAGGATCTAATCTAACAATTAATATAAATATGTCTAAATAAAAGCTCCCTCTATTTTAAATGTCCACCAAAACCTATCTTTACAGGTTAAAAAGTTAAAACATTCACACAGAAACTTATAAATGGCAATTGAAGTTGTTTTTTTTTTTTAATAAATACAGATCATATATTTCATCACATTAGTAATATTTCCCAAGTCAAAGAAAGCAACCCTAAATCAATCATCACCATTATTAACATTGGGTCAACACCAGCATAAAATTGAACCATTGCTTAACTATGTGATCGCTTGTTGTTCTATTTGAATGTTTCCTTTTCAATTAAATTTAAAGGATAGCCTTAGTGACCTGACTGAGTACAATTCATGCGATGTGAATTAACAGCCTATTAGTAGTATTGGAAATAGAAAGCCACAAAAATTAAACTATTATTGAAATGCATCCCACTCCCATCGCTATAAAAGATATTGATGAGATTTTGAACAGTTGTAAACATCTCAAAATGTATAAGTAGTATGGT
Organism: Procyon lotor; assembly: GCA_028646535.1. Lineage (NCBI taxonomy): Eukaryota > Metazoa > Chordata > Mammalia > Carnivora > Procyonidae > Procyon > Procyon lotor. The sequence continues at coordinate 34,032,196 of CM053605.1, forward strand.
TTTCAACAACTAACATATTTTTAAATGATACCAAAGGCCAATATGCAGTACTACAAAATACACTCCTGAATATGTCTGACGATCTTCTAGGTTTGTTAACATTTGAACCGATTACTCCCATTTTTAGTCCATTAGCTTTTGACTCCAAGCCCGAGGCCTGTAGGTGATGATATTCATTAATCTAACAGCATAACAGAAATCCTTCGGAATCTCTCCCACTCCCTCCCATACCTCTCTGTCTTTCCCCAAAGGGAGTATCCTTTCCATTAAAGCTAAGTGGTTCCTAACTTCCTCTGACTGTGGCTATATTTCCCCAAATGACTGAAATGATAATCAAAGTGATGTGAAGGAAGTAAGATATCACAGTAGCCTTCTAGTTTTCTCATTTTTAATATCCAGTTTCTACTGCTTATCTATTCAAAACAAAATAAACAAATCCATCCACAATAATATAGATGCCTTTGTCTAGCTATGTTCTATTTTCTCAGCCTTTACAGAATGGAATACACTGACCCAAAGAAATAGAGTGCAGTGAAGCATTATTATTTATGGTATTTTATAAGATAATCACTGATCTTCACTAATCTATTTACTATTTACATGAACTAATATCATAGGATAAACACAGAGGACAACCTGGCTTTAATTAATGTTTTACATGGAAATTAATATTCTGGTGAGTGTAATGAATTTTGCTGCTTAAATTTGGGCAAAAAAAGGTAAACTAAGTTTTTTTCTGGTCTTGCCTCAAAAATCATGTGTTTAATGCTTATATAGATTTAGGCAAAAAAAACATTTCCTCAACATTTTAGAAACAGAATATGCTATTTCATTATTAAACAGTCTATAAATTAGAAGATATTTTACTGACAACTAAATTTATCTCTTGATAGCTTTAGTCTATTAATTATAATAATCATTTTCTTATAATGCTGACCATATAAAGCCATTTAAATACTTTTGTTATACAATGTAAATTAATTAAATGGTTTCATTACTTACTATATGCTAGTTACTGTGCTTGTCATTGGAGATACAAAGATAAATATAACATAGTACTGAAAGCTCAGCATCACCTAGGTTCCACAAAAAGCTATTCCACAGTCTAGGTAATGTGTTTTTTTTTTAATATTTTATTTATTTGACAGAGAGAAACACAGCAAGAGAGGGAACACAAGCAGAGGGAATGGTAGCGGGAGAAGCAGGCTTCCTGTTGAGCAGGGAGCCCTATGCGGGGCTCGATCCTGAACCCTGGGATCATGATCAGAGCCAAAGGCAGACACTTAACGACTGAGCCACCCAGGCGCCCAGGTAATGCTTTGCTATGTGCTCACATAAATCCTCTTTTCTTCAGAGGAATTCCATCAGCTGACAACTAAAAATTTGTTAATATGATGTTACTTATTAGTAACAGATTATTAATAGTAATGATGATTACTATCAGTTTTGATCCATACATTCCATTAGCACAAGACCTCAATCTTGTTCTCCACTTTTCTCAGAAGTATACAAAATAACCAATATTGAAAATAGAGATTAAATATCTTTTGAATTAATTAATATAGATATATGTAGAAACTCTAAGAATACATATAAGGGCACAAATGTCTGATCAAATCTATCTCTAGTTAATAGATGACATAAGTGTTATAATTAGTGAGGGTGCTATGAAAGTTCAAGGTAGATCTATTTCATTATAATTATTATTATATAAGTATAAAAGGTAAAAAAAGAAGTTAGCAATGGACTTTAAATTTGAATATACAGGGGTTATTAGCATTAAAATAATTAGAAACTATATTTTCAAACCCATGATTTTTCAATAAGGATTTTATTATACTTTTTTCAGAAATGAGATAAAAGAAAATAAATTTCTTTATTTGTAAACTGGTTATTCCACTTTAGGTAAACATGCAATGAGATATACTATATGAATTTATTTTCCTAATAACTGAAATCACCTCATTAAAACAAACATTAAAATTGACTAAATATATTTCTAAATATGTATTAATTCTAAATAATTCAATTCAGTATTTTTTATAAATGTTCGGGCTAGGTATTGTGAATAATTATTCTTATATTATAAAACTAACAGAGCTTTTGTCTTCCAATTTTTATGGTTTTAACTGCTCATGTTTTCCAAATATCACTTTCAAGATAAATATTTTAGATAATTTAAAGATAGAAAAAAATAAAGATAGAGATAAGCATTTTTAGGTGTATTTATAGCTATAAACATGGGATTAAATAAGAGATTCTAATATATATGATATATTATTATAAATACAATATATTTTTTGGTCTAGTACTATTTGTTTTATCATCTGCACATGACTTTTTGATACATTATTTTTCAAAAGCAATTATGCTATAATTGATACATATATAAAAATGAGACATTAAATTGAGAACATGTGTGAAATATGTCTGATCATAATATATGAAATAAAAGACTTTTCAAGATCAATAAATAATAGACACCTAAATGAAATATGGGCAAAGTAAATGCACAAGCAATTCACAAAGAAAATAACCAATAAAAGAAAAGCAATAAAAATGATTGACTTTAATATTAGGAAAACAAAGAAATATGTTTTGCCTCTACATTGGCAAAGATATAAGTCAAGTATATTATTTAGTGTTGTTTATAGTGTATTCTCATGCATAAGTATCTTAATACACTTTATAACAAAAATAAAAATTATAGATTATTCAGTTTTACAATTCTATTCCTTATATGAAATCAACATATACAATCAATAGATAATGTAGTAATATGAAATGCTTTAGAGCCACATTGAATGAAATAATGTTATTAATTACATAAAGTTTTTAAGAGCCATGTAATATTAAGTAACTACTAAAAATCATAAAATTGGATGATATTAAATGGAAATATGCCAATACAAGTACTGTTAACTAGGAGTTTATACAGGGATATGCAGATGTCTTAAATAAAAAGTTCCTATGTAGGCATATAAAAATTATTCAGTTGGTAACTCCAACTGAGGTTATCACAGTTGGTTGAATTATAAATCAGTTATATTTTTCTTATAGTTTCTTTTTGCTTTCTAAATATTTTATAATAAGCATATATCACTTTCATAATAAGAAAAATATTAAATTTTAAAATAAATGATGTGGGGCCTGGGAAGCAGATCTCTAGCCTGATTTTATTAATACATCATCCTGGGTTTATGTATAACTTAGGTATTTGATATCTTACAGAGTTAAGTGCTATAGACCATATTTAATTAGTTTTAAAGGGGGAAAATGGCTCGTGGAGAAGTAAAGTACCAAAAGGGGAATAAATGTCATCTACTTTCTATTTTGTCTACATCTTGAGCTATCATCATATCAGAGTCCAATATTGCTCTTGAATTGATATTTCCAAGTTGAACTCACAATTAGCAGGGATTTAATTTTGAAAAACACTAATGTTATAGTCCTTTTTTGAGTGCAATTAAGGTCTTCTAACACTTATTTTTGGACAACCATTTTAAACAATTATTATAAATTTACTGAAATTTATTCTGAATTGTATGAAGTATAAAATATTCTAAAAATTTTTAATCAAATCTCCAGAAAAGTTTCAAAACACAGGAAATAAATTCACTGTTAACTTTATAAAACTAGAAATAAATAATCTTATATTTTTAGAAGGTATAGAAAAGAACACATTTAAATGAGCTTGGGAATTAACCTGCCTTTTACCTAGAGATTAAATCAGATCTTTTCTTGTGACAGTGGAGTTGATAACAATATCACAGTCGACAATGTACTAAGGCAGATAATATTTTAGGAGAAAAATTGAAGAAAACTCCAGGAGTTGACATTTAGATTAGTACATGAGTAAAAGACAAATATTTTACAGAGTTTGAAATTATATTCAGTATAATGCTTTTCTTATTTTATTTTATTTTATTTTATTTTATTTTATTTTATTTTATTTTATTTTATGTATTTATTTCACAGAGAGAGGGAAATCACAAGTAGGCAGAGAGGCAGGCGGAGAGAGAGGAGGAAGCAGGCTCCCTGCCGAACAGAGAGCCTGATGTGGGGCTTGATCCCAGGACCCTGGGATTGTGACCTGAGCCGAAGGCAGAGGCTTTAATCCTCTGAGCCACCCAGGCGCCCCAGTATATGCTTAATGTACATACTACTGGCATGTACATTATTTTTTCAGAGAATCAATATCATCTATTTTCTCTAAAAGAAGATTGCTTCCAATTGGGCTGCTTTGTTTGTTGGGAAAATTTTCGTGTATGGTATAGGAGCTCAATAATGATAGCTGCCTCTGACCTCTTCCCCAGAAAACCTTCTCTGTCCACCCCTCTTTCAGTATACTCACAGACATTACACACCTGGTCATAAACACATTTGTTTCATATTTTTGTGGTTTTGAGCAATATTCTCTTTCATGTGTAGGATATGCATATTTTTGTTCTACTTATTATAATAATCTAATTTACTTCATATTTTGCTTCTTATTTTTTAATAACTTTCCACTAATGAAAGTTATATGTGGGCATGGATCTTGTTTGTTTTACTGAACTGGTAAAAACTCATTAAAGACTTCACTGGTGTGGCCTTACGGTATATGCATTATCATTTGATATAACAATGTAAACATTGTTTAGGTTAAAATGTATTTTAAATACAACAAAATTTTTTTTTAAAGATTTTATTTATTTATTTGACAGAGACACAATGAGAGAGGGAATACAAGCAGGGAAAGTGGGAGAGGGAGAAGCAGGCTTCCCGCCAAATGGGGAGCCCGATGTGGGGCTCGATCTCAGGACTCTGGGATCATGACCTGAGCCGAAGGCAGACACTTAATGACTGAGCCACCCAGGCGCCCCTACAGCAAAATTTTTTATAAATATTGTATGAAAGCTTAACTTGTATATTTAAATAGAACAAAAATGTGTTAGTGTCCTGAATATATTCAAAATAAAATATGTCATGGCAGAATCAGGATAAGAGTAAAATAAAACCATAAGCATGTCTCCCACATGTCATGTCAGTTGTTGGCAGAAAACAAAAGAAGAATACATGGGCACCTGACTGGCTCAGTCGGTTAAGCATCTAACTCTTGGTTTCACCTCAGGTCATGATCTCAGGGTTGCAAGACTGAGCCTGAGTCAGGCTTTCTGCTCAGAGAGGAGTCTGCTTGAAATTCTTTTCCCCCTCCCTCATCCTCCCCTTCTGCTCCTCCCCCTGCTCTTGCTCTCTCTCTCTCACATAAATAAATAAATAAATAAATAAATAAATAAATAAATAAATAAATAAAATCCAAAAGAATAATACAATTTTTTTTGCCCTCTGCTTTTTCTTTCAATAGTATATATTACTAATGCTATTAATGCCATGCCTTTTCTAACTTGCCTTTAATGGCCGGTAAGATGGGAACTTGAAAGGAAAAACTGAGAGGTGAAAAAAATTTAAAAACACAAAATGGGGGGGCGCCTGGATGGCTCAGTGGGTTAAAACCTCTGCCTTTGGCTCAGGTCGTAATCTCGGGGTCCTGGGATTGAGCCCCGCATTGGGCTCTCTGCTCGGCGGGGAGCCTGCTTCCCCCCACCTCTCTCTGCCTGCCTCTTTGCCTACTTGTGATCTCTCTCTCTCTCTGTCAAATAAATAAATAAAATCTTTAAAAAAATATTAAAATGAGAAAGATAATGCAATAGGATATCTCTCTTTCTACCTCTCCCCTTATATGTATATATATAAATTTTTATTCATATATCAGTTACTTCCTATAGTTACCAAGACCAATTACAGTTAAATATATGTGACTACAAATAAAATATATATAAAATATATGTGACTACAAATAATATATATATATGTATATACTTATATACTTATATTTCATATTCTGGGCATACAGTATAATTTGAATCATGGGATTTGTGATCTTTTGAGCTGGCTTCTTTTATCTATCTATCTATCTATCTATCTATCTATTTATTTATTTATTCTAAAGTTTTTATTTATTTATTTGACAGAGAGAGACACAGCAAGAGAGGGAACATAAGCAGGGGGAGTGGGAGAGACAGAGCAGGCTCCCTGCAAAGCAGGCAGCTGGATGCGGGGCTGGATCCCAGGGCCCGGGGGGGTGTGGGGATGTGATTATGACCTGAGCCAAAGGCAGATGCTTAACAACTGACCCACCCAGGCACCCCTATTGAGCTGGCTTCTTTTATTTAACAATGTTTTCAAGGTTCACCCACATTGTAGTAATTTTCAGTCTAAATTACGTTTAATAGCAGAATAATATTCCATTGTATGGATATAACACATGTTTTCCATTCATCAGTTGATGAGCATTAGTGTTGTTAATACTTTTTATCTATTATGAATAATGCTGTTATGAACACACATGCACAAGTTTTTGTGTGGTTATGTATTTTCATTTCTCTTGGATAAATACATAGGAGTCAAATTATTCTGTCATTTTGTAACTATATTTAACTTTTTGAGGAACTGCCTAAATATTTTCCAAAGCACCTATACTATTTTACGTTCCTCAAGTAAATGTGGTAGGATTTCAATCTCCTCACTTCTTATTGTCTGTCTTTTTGATGATAGCCATCCTAGTAGATATGAAGTGATATCACATCGTCATTTGATGTATAGTTTCAAAATGGCTACATAGTTGAATATCCTTACATGTGCTTGCTTCCCATTTGTACATTTTCTTTGGAAAATATACATTCTAATCCTCTGATCATTCTTAATTTAGGCATTTGTTTTTATTACTAATGAGTTGCAAGAGTGCTTTACCTATTTATGATATAAATCTTTTATCAGATATGTAATTTACAAATATTTTCTCCAATTCTGTGAGTTATCATTTCAATTTCTTGATATTTATCCTTTGAAGCACAACAATTTTTAACTGATGAAATGTAATTTGTCATTATTTTTCTTTTATTGATTGGGGTTTGGTTTCATGTCTAAAAAATATTACCTGACCCAAGGTTATGAGATTTATTCCAAGGTTTTCTTTTGATTTAGGTCAGCTATCATATTTGAGGTTTTTTTTTTAATTTTATTAATTTATTGACAGAGAAGAGAGAGATCACAAGTAGGCAGAGAGGCAGGCAGAGAGAGAAGGGGAAACGGGCTCCCTGCTGAGCAGAGAGCCCGATGCGGGATGCGGGGCTTGATCCCAGGACCCTAGGATCATGACCTGAGCTGAAGGCAGAGGCTTTTACCCAATGAGCCAACCAGGCGCCCTGAGTTATTTTTTTAAATATTTTTTCAAAATTTATTTATTTGTAAGAGAGAGGGAGAGAGATGGAGAGCACAAGCATGGGGAATGGCAGGCAGAGGGAGAAGCAGGCTCCCTGCTGAGCAAGGAGCCTGACGTGGGACTGGATTCCAGATGCTTAACTGACTGAGCTGATTAGGCATCCCTGGAGTTAATTTTTTATGAGCAATGTAAAGAATAGACCCAATAGCATTATTTTGCATGTGGATAGCCACTCATCCAAGTACCATTTATTGAAAAGATTATTCTCTCTCCACTGAACTATCTCAGCATTCTTGTCGAATATCAAATAACAATAAATATAAGAATTAGAATAGAATGGAAGAGATCAACTGAATTATATACAAAGAGTTTTTGAAACATTTGTTTTCTGGCTTTTGGCATACAGAACATCAATATCCTTAAAAATTAGCGAAACCTGGTAAAGTGTATTCCCAAAAGATATGAACTTGAAGATTTGGTATTTATGTATTTTAGAATCTTTTAATCAAGTCAAGCTAGAGATCAACCAACCTATTGGCATACAATACTTGACCTTCCTGAAAACACTAATTTATTGCTCATTTCTAGTCACAAATGTATTTTTGGAATTCCCAGAGTGGATATTCATATCTGTAGAGAAAATAACACTACATCAAAAACTAATGATGTACTGTATGGTGACTAACATAATTAAAAATTATAATAATAATAAAAGGAAATATATCTCAAAAGATATTCAGATCACTATATCCTATCAAATCTTTTCTCTGATGAATTTTGTCATACTGGGAAGAATTTCAAATATTAACTTATCAATTAAAAGTTTAGACAAAGTAATGTGATACAATGCCATAACTTATATTCCTAAATTTGTCTTTTTAAGATATTTAATAGTTTTAATATGATTAGTAGTACAGGGCCTTATTAGTTGTGGCAAAATAAAATTTGTTAGGCAAAATGATTGCCATTCATGATGGTCATAGAGTAGAAAAGTATTCTCATACTTAATTTTCATGCGAGGCAAAGTAACATGAAAAAGATATAGTTCTCTTAAAGATCTAGTTTTCCTATTCATGAGTTGTTGTTGTCATTTCACAATTAATGCTGACCTTCTTGGAATAGAAGATAGCACCAAAAGCTCAAATATAGGAAATGAGCATCTTTGAATAGATGAACAATTACTTCCAACTTTTAGGGAGGTGAAATTTATGATATTTCATCCTGCTTTTCTTCTTTCCCATACATTTTACATTAATTTATTTTCATTTACCTTAGTTTATTTTCATTTACATGGCTCAAATATATGTAAGCATGTTTCCCTTATAATATAAAAATGAAGCAACATCATGTGATTCATGACTGAATAAACCCAACTAACCCACTTAGGAATGATTAAAGCAAGTGAGCAGTAGTGTTCTGCGTTGGTACACTTGTACAACCAATTTCATCCTGGCAGAACTATCCAATTACTTTCAGATATATATTAGTGAAGCATTATAAACATTACAGTGTGCTGGTTTAAACAGAACAATAAAATATGTGCCCATTTATGTAAATCACCAAGCTATTTTTCCTTATTGTTTTCTATGTGGCATTTTTAGTAGCAAAGTCAGCTAAAGGTCAAATTAAAAACCATATAATTTATAGAACAGAGAAAAGAAAACTGGATCTAATTATCCTAGATAAACCCTTAAGATAAAATTTTACTTTGGAGAAGTTTATTCTGTTTCTGAAAGCTGGGGATTTGCAAATTAAGACAGAATCTCTTTTCTAAAGGCTGTTTTCTTTTCTTAATTATAATTTAGTATAAATAATTATTTTTTTTTTATTTTTCCTTTTAGCAAATGAATCACTTTGCCTACCATTTCAGCAGCCAACCTTTCAAGAAGCTGTTTAAGGATGGCCCACAATTGTCAGTCCACCAGCTTCACTATCATTAACCCTGTCTGATTCTGTGCCAAGCTGCCACTTTACTTCGGCTTGCAGAAGTGCAGTTTGGACTAGTGGCATCAGTTTTCTTGTTGAAAATACGTATAGAGCAAGTGGGAGGATCAAATCTGTCAAGTTTGTCAAGTTGTTTAAGGGCATATTTAGAAGTAGACTTATGAGAGTTTATCCAGGATCGCCAGTAAAAAGGTTCAACTTCAGATGAAGGCAACTTATTACTCTCAAAAACTCTGTTAATTTCTCTCTCCCACCCTCTACTCAGCTTCCTCTTTCCTTCCTTTCCTTCCTCTTTCTTTTTCTTCCTTCCTTTTTTCTTCCTTCCCTCCACTGCGCATTCTCTTTCTTCCATTTTACCCCTCCTCCAACCATAATGTAATGATATAATAGAATACAGGAGAATACATCCAAATAATATATTCACAGTGTCATACTGATCATGTTACGATGGAATTTTTGCTCCTCAAATGCAAAGTGTGTAAGGATTTTTATTAGTGCCACCTTCTCTCTAATATCATAAGTTGAACAAATTTAAGCTTTGAAAAATCCTTAGATTAGGAACAAGGTAACTTTTTCCAGAACTTTTTTGAGTATCAGTTTTTCATGAAGAAAAAGAATGAGGATAAAGGAAGAAGAGGAGGATGAGAAGGAGATCATATTGGGCTACCACAGTGCTGTGCTCAATAGGGTCATAATGATGTATGTGCTGGTGATGGTGTTGTATTTCTAGTGTATAAACAAAGAAGTGTTGGTTACAAGAAATAATTTTATTTATCCACTCAATTAGGTAAGCCTCTCCCCTGGTTGTTATTTAGGTTTCAGATAATAAGAGTTTTCACACTATATATTGACTTAGTTTTATTGGTGCCAAGAGCTTAAGTCGACTTCTATTTGGAATTATTCACAAAAAATATGAATCATTGCTTAACATCACACAATGATAAGAACTTTTGAAGATCAAGAAATCTTTTTTTTTTTTAAGATTTTATTTATTTGACAGAGAGAGACAGCGAGAGAGGGAACACAAGCAGGGAGAGGGGGAGAGAGAAAAGGGAGCTTTTCCGCCCAGCAGGGTTCCATCCCAGGACCCTGGGATCATGACCTGAGGGGAAGACAGAGCTTAACAATTGAGCCACCCAGGCATCCCAAGAAATCTTAATTAGGCAGAGGTGTACACCCTTGACGAATGATTCCTCCAGTCTTTTCTAATAAGATTCTTCCAGTTGTCATAGGATAGATATTGTTGAATATGTTTTTCTTTCCTTTCTTTTTATTTTTGTTTAAAAGATCAAGAAAAATAGATTGTATCTCAGAGAGGATTAAAATGTTACTAGAAGAAAATGTCAATTATTTCCTTACTGATCCCCAAAACAAACAAATAAGCAAAAAAAGCATATCACATCAATTAATATTTCTTAAATGAAATGAATAAATAAAAAGCCACTAAACAGCTTCTCAAATATATTAATCTCTCTTAATATTCTGAAAACAATATAGATGCTGTCTTTACTTCATAGCTAGCAACTCTAAGGACTTAAGTGATACATATATTTTAATATGTATTGAAATAATACATATTGTTATTGAAATAATAAAAATTTATTTTAGAAGTCCAAATACCCAATTTTAAATTAATTATTGGAAAATTTTAGAAAATAAACCAAAAATTAACCAATATGGCTATACTTTTAAATAGCCTGTATATATGCATGATTTGTGTTTCCAAAACATAAAATAAATTACACACCTTAGAGAAAGGATAATTGAAGCACAACTTATTTTTGTTAACTGTAAATACATTCATTATTCTTTTTTCTTTTTTTTATCGAATCTGATCACATTTACTTTTTAACCATTTGAATTTGGTAAGTGCTTCACTTCTAACAGTGCATATGGTTAAAATGCATTATACATTATGGGATGAGTTATTTAATGGAAAGTTTCAAACAAAATTTTATTACCATGTGAAGACAATGGGTACACAATATAAAAACCGCAACATGTATAGATTATTAAAAAAATTCAAAGTATAAACTAGCTCTAGTATATGGCTTAGCATTTTATTTACCACATGACTTCTACCTTTAATAGTATGGAAATGTCTGCTAGGATGAAAATATGATTATGTTTTTTTAAGATTTTATGTATCTATTTGAGAGAGAGAGAGAGAGCGAGAGAGAGCAAGTGAGCACGAATAGGGGAAGGGGCAGAGGGAGAAGCAGGCTCTCTGCTGAGCAGGGAGCCCAATGTGGGGGGCTCTGTCCTAGGACTTACAACAGAGTAGCAAATAGCCACAGGTAGTTACTGAGCACTTGGAATATAACTTGTGTAACTGAAGAGCTCAATTTTTAATTTGATTTACTTTTAATTCCTGAAAGGAACTCCCAGGACCTCACTTGAAACTTCTCTTTGTGCTTTCTCAGCCAGCAAAAAGAATCACATTTTTTTTGGAAAAAAAAAAAAAAAAATACACATTTGAGTTCATGGAAGATTGCGAGGTATTTATCAGCATGATAAGCAAGTGCCACATTCATATCATGATTGTGGAAATAATAGGAAATAATAGAAATTATTTTAAAAATAAAATCGTAAATCAGTGTCTCAAAACAAGTAAAGATAGTCTGGAATACAAATGGAAATATAAATAACCTACTAACTCCAATGACCTTAAAGATTCACTGTTTGAGGAGGTGATAAAGAAAAGGGCATGACAACCTGGCATACCCAAGACAGGCTGATTCATTAATTCATTTCTTTATTTAACGATTATTAGGGCCTGCTGTGTACCAGGCACAGTTCTACCTGCTGGGCATTCAGTGGGACAAAAAACATAGAAGGTCATCCTTGGAACTTGGGTTGTAGCAGGCAACACTCATCTTGCACAAAAAAAAAAAAAAGATTCACTGTTTGAATACAGAAACAATCATCACAAATGAAAATTAAAGTCACAGAAAATAAGATTATAGTACTGTGGAAACACTGTGTTACATTGATAGGAAATTGTAAATATATGTTATTTATTTATTAATACAAAATGGTTAAATGTAAAAATGCTTACATGCAAAAGAGGTAGTTTTTTTAATAAAAGTTTATTTATATATATCCATCTCCTTTAGATGCTGGTTAATTAATGTAACATTCCGTTTATTCAATTTATACATTGATCCTTTCGATAAATATTTGGAGTTAGCCTGCTGCTTGCCAGTGCCTGTACTAGATGAAAAACACTTTATTACAATGTATCTCAGAGTTTATGGAGATTCTTACAAGTACATGAATATTATAATTAAGGAATTAAGTGCTTCCCTAGGAATGTGCAAAGGTTATTCTGAGAAAACAAAAGAAGGGCATCTGTCACAGACTGAAGAGTAAAGAAAAAAAAAAAGCTTTACCAATAGTAGCCACTGGAGGACAGAAACTATTTTTATTCATTGTCATATCCCTAGTGCTACGCAATTATTCATCTGAAACTCTATTATTACTGTCTTATAATATACTTATTTTTGTGTGGACACTTGAAAGAATGGCAAAAATTATCCAAGTGAAATAAAAGTTGGAAGAAATAAACCACGCAGAGGGAAGGACTGTGCAAAGCATAGACACATGGATTTCCATGAATTTGGATATAATAGAGAATTTGATTTAAGCCTGGACAGAAGGGAAAGCAAGTGGAGGAGATGAAGTTGGAGAGATAGGGTTGAAATCATGAGAGGCCTTCTGTAAAGAGTTTGGATTTTATTATGAATGCTGTCTGTAACTATTGAAGGACTTGAAATTGCTGACTAATTTTCTTAAGACTCAGATTTATTTCCCTCAGGCCTTGAGTACATAATGATTTGCATGGTTGCTGTAATGATATTCTGGGGCACTGTATAAATTCAGGTTCATAGATGTCAATGAGTAATACCCCTATTAATGATGACACTATCAGAAGCATGTGTATCTGATTTACAGCAACATTCAAAAGACTTATTGTTGAATAATGAAACATTGTTTAATGTGGAATAGAAGTGGCGAGAGAAGTTAATATAAGTCAATGGAGGATTTAGAGATCAAAGTGGAGGCATATTGAAGTCTCTTCACACTAACTAGTGTCCAACTTTTTGATAATAGGTATTAACAGACTTTGTAATGTATGAACATGAGGTTGCTTTTTTTCTAAAAAGCATATATTATACTATACAATAAGAAAATCCTGATTTCATAAGAGGAGTTCATTACATGCAAGAGCATATCACTCTCACAATATTGTCATACTGATTAAGATATACAAATGTATACATCTATATATTAAGGGATATACATATATATGTATATATAGATAGATAAAGAGCAAAAGAGATTGAAGAGAGACAAAAACAAATATTCCGTTGGAGAACTGAAGTTTCAGGGCAAATTCTGATGAAATCTGGAGACAAGCTCATTTAGAAAGAGAGTGCAACTGAGATCTGCTAAGAGGAAGGAGACCCTGCCAGAGCCATAAGCTGGTAAGAACACTTAAATGGTCATTTAAACAATTGCCAGGTTTGAATTTTGTATAGCATGAGAGGGAAAAGCTCCTGGAGGGCCACAATCTCATAACAACACAGTATGCTGGACTTTTCCCTGCAGGAAAAAAAAAAGTATACTGATATATCTCAGTGCAGTAATGTCATAAGAAACTTTTTTGTCATGTCAATCCAAGAAATTTTCTAGATATGATATAATGTTCACTTACAAATGAGTAAGCTGATACCCCTGGATAGCTACAGTTTTCTCTCATCCCCGCCCCCCCATGGCACTAGAATAACGCTGGTCTTGGAATCAGTAAAGAATAAATAGTAGACTATTAACTAGATAAAAATTGTTTTATGTGGGGCTCCTGGGTGGCTCAGTCATTGGGCGTCTGCCTTCGGCTCAGGTCATGATCCCGGAGTCCTGGGATCAAGCCCCGCATCGGGCTCCCTGCTCGGCAGGAGGCCTGCTTCTCCCGCTACCATTCCCTCTGCTTGTGTTCCCTCTCTTGCTGTGTTTCGCTCTGTCAAATAAATAAAATCTTTAAAAAAAAATTGTTTTATGCATGAATGACAGTGTAAGCCACTTAAAAGTAGAAACATTTCATATACTGCAGCATGCCTGATAATTGTCAAACATTTGTGCCATACTCAGTACCTTGGGCCACTGAGTCTCCTTCTCAAAACATTCAAAATCAAAGGAAAAAAAAAGGACATTAAAATAGATTATTTTTGTTGCTCTGAAGCCTATTACATTGCCCTATAAATAACAATAGGTACGTAACAAGGACCACCCTTTTTTCTAAGTTTTGTGATCAGCAAAGAAATTATAAACTACAAATGTTCTAAAAAAAATCAATATAACCCAACTAAATTTAAGTTGGTGAGTTTATTTAAACACTTTTAAAATATTTACTTATTTATATAATCTCTAACCCCGAATGTGGCACTCAAACTCACAATCCCAAGATCAAGAGTCCTATGCTCTTCTGACTGAGGTAGCTAGGTACCACTATTTACCACGTTTTTTTTTTTTTTTTTTAAAGATTTTATTCATTTGTTTGAGATAGAGACAGTGAGAGAGAGCATGAGAGGGGAGAAGGTCAGAGAGAGAAGCAGACTCCCTGTGGAGCTGGGAGCTTGACGTGGGACTCGATCCCAGGACTCCAGGATCATGACCTGAGTCGAAGGCAGCTGCTTAACCAACTGAGCCACCCAGGCACCCTATTTACCACGTTTTAATGGAATATATTATAACTACTTAATATTGAAATTCAATATAATTGCATATCAAACTCATAAAAGAAGAGATAAAATAGCATTATATAGTTCCGAGGCAGCACATGCCATTGATAGCATTTTTTTTAAAGATTTTATTTATTTATTTGACACAGAGAGAGCACAGGTAGGCAGAGTGGCAGGCAAAGGGAGAGGCAGAAGCAGGGCCCCCCCAAAGAGCAGGGAGCCTGATGCAGGACTTGATCCCAGGACCCCAGGACCATGACCCAAGCTGAAAGCAGCTGTCTAACTGGCTGAGCCACTCAGGTGCCCTCATCGATGGCATTTTGACTCCGGTGCCTGTGGAGACCACAGCAATCTTTATTGCTCTGAAGACATGTACATAGTTACATGCAACCTTGGAAATTTCATGGTCTCTGTTATGCTGCACTTAGCTTTTTTTTACTTATCTATGAAAAATACACTAGAAAAATTGGCTACTGTAATAATAAACTAGCAAAATATTAATTACTGTTAATGATTTCTAGTTTAATGCTTTTGTGCTTATAGGTGTGATGAAATACAAAGTTCAGTAATGTTCCAGGGCTTCCAAGGCATAGCTTTAAAAAGCAGAATCACATTATTTATTTTTATAAAAAATACAATTCACAAAATCTGCATATGCTAATGAAGTAATTAAGGTCTATGTCGACCCAATTTTCAGACTGAAATTAAAACTGGAAAACATGTACCTTATAGGGAAAACAAGGATTTTTGTTGGCATTTTAATCATTATTTTTCTAATTTTAAAATGATAGCCTAGGTATAAATAGATCAATACTGCCCTTAATGCATTCATGCTTTTGTAAACAGCCCATTGGATCATCAGCTTCATCATGAAATAACTCTTTGGTCATTGTAGTGGTAGGTGTCTGGTAAACATTATATCCCCCCACTGCAATGACAGTTAAGTCCATTTCTTCTCTGGAACATGCCATGCTTTATTTATTTGACACTCCTTCTGCTAAGGCTTATGAGATGTTTTCATCAATGTCAATGCTGTTTTGATAATGTTTCATTGCCTCAAAATATTATCCTGGAGAAAATTTTAAAGATATAAAAGTGTATTTTCATTTTTTTTCAGAAATTAAAAATATACCTAAAATAATTATCTTTAGATTGAAGTTTTATATCTGTACTTTTATTTAGTAATTTAATCTGAAATTCATTGTATTTTTAAAATGTTTACTTATTAAAATACATATCTTGTGCCTCACCAAATACACTAAAACTGAGGCTCTTGTATCATACAGTTTTGAAATATCCATGTTTACATTTCTGACCAAATTTATTGCCTAATATTTATTATAGAATATTTTTAAAACAGCTTTGTTCTTTATGCCTTATTTCTTTTACTAAAATACTACTGAGAAATTTTTTAAGATACTATTGAGACATAACATGTAATTGTTTACATGATAATTGTTTAAGTGAAGTTTCTAGCATTGTGGAAATATTAATCAGCCTGTATGTTACTTAAGGAATCATAAATCAATTATTATTATATATGTGCTAAAAGATTTTTCAAGGAAAATCTCACAAAATTCACCAACAGTTTTTATAGGTATTGGGATGGGATGAAGAAGCTACTATAGGGAGATAAATTCAGTGTAATTTTGGTCCTTTTCAACTATACTCTGTCATCTAGAACATCTCTTTTTCGGTATATTTAATACAT
Source organism: Procyon lotor (assembly GCA_028646535.1). Taxonomy (NCBI): domain Eukaryota; kingdom Metazoa; phylum Chordata; class Mammalia; order Carnivora; family Procyonidae; genus Procyon; species Procyon lotor. Next base: position 34,048,853 of record CM053605.1, read on the forward strand.
TAGTATTTAGCCAATTATTTTTGAAAAAATATATAAAAAATAGGGGTTTAATACATTCTTCTCATTTCAAAAAAGAAAATTGGCCAAAATACTTCCATTTTTTTCCCCAAAAAGACTTACCTTAGTATGGAAACTGAGTACCCAGATAAATAAACACACACACACACACACACACACACACACACACACACACACACACACTTTTTTAAATTCATCCAAGTTACCTCCTATTTATTAGCTATATTCTCTCTATCAATTTTTTCCGTGGAGTTTGAATAAAGGAAAAGAAGAAGTTCATCTGGGAACTGGAAATTTAGAAGGGAACTATTAACAAATTTAACCTATCATATTTGTTTTGGGATATGGAAAGTTGAAAATACCTCAGAGTCTCAATGACAGTCAAAATAGATATTTTAGGGAAAAATGCCTAATTTTGTAAGTGAAAAAAATAATCCATGGCATTGAGATTTTAATCAATTAGATTCCATTTGTGCAGTGTGATTAAGTTCTCAGAAATAGAGAAAGTACTGGGGCACCTGGATGCCTTAGTTGGTTAAGTGTCTGCCTTCTGCTCAGGTCATGATCCCAGGGTTCTGGAATTGATCCCTGCATAGGGTTGAGGAGTCTGCTTTTCTCTCTCCCTCTGCTTGTGCTCTCTGTCTATCTCCCCTCCCTCTATCAAATATGTATATTTATATATATTTATATTTACATATATATTTATTTTATATATTTTAAGTAAAAGAATTAGAGCAAGTACAGCTATCAGTTCCTTCCATCAAAGGCAACCTCAATTGGTTTGGATGAATGTTGTTGATGTTATCAGTTTGTTACTTCTGTTAGCAATGACAATGAAAATTGTCTTCCATAATTTATTCTAAGTCTTTATATTGTCACCTCCTCAAATTTCAGCACTGTTAAACACTCTAAAATAGCACTCCTCACACTCTTTCCCTCTTCTTAATTTTTCTTCAAAGTGTCTTTACCTGCTCTCTGATGAGCTATTGTCCACGAGATCAAGGGCTTTTGTCTGTTTCGTTCAATATTGTATTCCCATTACAAAGAACAGTGCATGGTCTGAGTAAGCATGTGAGAATTTAAAATGTATTTGTAAGTGAGTAAATGAAGAATAAATAATAAATTCATAAAATTGATTTGGTAAACAGAAATGTGGAGTTATATATTTAATAATATCCATTATCTTCATTTTTGCAGACACTGGTAAGATTTATAACTTTAAAAAAATTATCAACATAATTTAAAATAGTTTTTGTTATTCAAAGAGCCTAAACAAAATTTAAACTAAAAACATTATATTCTGTGTTCCTTTTGGATTCACTATTATTATATCTGAAGTTATAACCAAGTTCTTACTGTATTTTCAAGCTATTACTTGTGTCTGAGAATATAATTTGTAAGTCTTCAGTATCATCAGTAGTTCACACAATATACAAATAATGTGTTTTCTTTAAACCTAATTATGGATGATCATTAATGTAACTTCCAATTTATAAAATGAAAAGTAAAATCAGCTTAAATTTCAACTCTCCTCTCAGAGGAGGCAAATAGGTAATATCCAAAGTCCTGAAAGAACAATGTACTAAAATTTAAAACTTTGTTTTGGTTTGCTATGCTAAATTTGTAGGCTCGTGTGTTATTAAGTTTCCCAGTATATACATTTTTTTTTTTCGGGTTGTATCAGGGACTTCTGAATCAATATCAGCATTCTAAGATCAATCAGTCCAGTTATTTAATCTCATTATCTGCTTGAAAACAGTGCTTTCCAAATTCCTTTCTTTTGAGAAATGCCAGAGTCCATTGAAAATGGAAAAAAAAAAAAAATAGGTCTAGTGAGGTAGCTGAACAAATGATTTTTTTTTCTTTTGGTTATTTTACTTCATTATTTTATTAAAATAGCACATCTGAAGATTTGAATTAAATCATAGTAAATCCATCAGGATAATAATTTCTTATGCAATGTCTTAAGGAATACCTACCTTAAATATTTCTAATTACATTTTGGTTTTTATATCAACATGGATGGGTCTGGAGAAGATTATGCTGAGTGAAATAAGTCAAGCAGAGAAAATCAATTATCATATGGCTTCACTTACTTGTGGAGCATAAGGAATAACATGGAGGACAGTAGGAGAAGGAAAGAAAAAGCGAATTGGGTGAAATTGGAGGGGGAGATGACCCATGAGAAACTGTGGACTCAGAAACAAACTAAGGGTTTTGGAAGGGAGAGGGTGGGAGATGGGTGAGCCTAGTGGCGTTATTGTAGAGGGCACATATTGCCTGGAGCACTGGGTGTGATGCATAAACAATGAATCTTGGAACACTGAAAAATAAAATTAAAAAAAATAATTACATCGTCTTTGGCTACAAGAGCCTTCATGTTATATACTGAAACAATAGAGTTGTTAATATCTTCTAAGCATTGTAGTTTTAGCTAGACCTGCCTTTTTATGTTTACATTTCTCCTTCCTTTCTTCTTATCTCCTTTCTTTCCTCCTTTTTGTGGAGAAGAATTTGGCAAGCAGTAAACCTGGAAAAAGAAACATTTTACATCCTTAGGGCAAAGGCACAGAAGTATGCAGATATTCTAATTTGGGGCTTTTATATTGACTGTGACATTCTACCCTTTACCAATCTATGTTCACTTGAAACTGTACTGTCAGAGGATTTAATGTGGGAGCATATGATGAGCCAAACTTTTTCTGAATACCCACTAAATTTCTAGACTCTACTTTCATTGAACAGAAATAGACACAATTTTCTCCAATGTGATTATTACACAATTACCTTGAAGTGCCAATCTCATCTTCAGCTCTCAGATCTGAAAAGGGACTAGATGTACTTTAATTTTTTATTACATGTTGTTTAATTTGTATGCTATTTAAATCAACGAATCAAGCATAAAAAAGGTTATGGAGAATATAAGAGATGTTTAAAGTATAAGTATCAAACTGATATAAAATGAGTAATAACTGTATAACTGGTTTACACCATATGGGTTCAGATACCTTAGGTATAAAACCTGTTCAAATACCACATTAAAGAATGGGCATCCAGGGGCGCCTGGTGGCTCAGTCGTTAAGCGTCTGCCTTCGGCTGGGGTCATGATCCTAGGGGCCTGGGATCGAGCCCCGCATCGAGCCCCGCATCGGGCTCCCTGCTCTGCGGGGGGCCTGCTTCTCCCGCTTCCATCCCCTCTGCTTGTGTTCCCTCTCTCGCTGTTTTTCTCTCTGTCAAATAAATAAAATCTTTAAAAAAAAAAAAAAAAAAGAATGGGCATCCAAATATAAATTCACTTGTAACACTGAGATCTTATATCTATGCCCTGACAAGCCATTAATACTCAAATCATAGAAAGCAGGTTTGTTGAGACCAGTGAGTATATACATTGACAAGCTATTAATACTCAAATCATAGAAAGCAGGTTTGTTGAGACCGGTGAGTATATACATGTAATCCATTTACTCCTCATCTGTCAGATAAAGATAAACTATTTTGAACATAATTCATTCATTTCAATAGCCACTCATCCTTTTCATTCTCTGTTTTTTTCATAATTTTATTCATTTACTTAAGTTAATAAAGGAAAATACATTAACATAAGTCAATCAAAGTTCTTCCATAGAGTGGGCACAAATATAGAAATTTATAATTAGTAGCTAAATAAAGTTTCACTTCAATCATGTAGATACCAAACCTCTTCACTAAATATAATGGCAACTTTAAAAAATAATAATGTTAATAATATCTCCAAAATATCTATATAACTTATTATAGTATATAATGTATATAACTTTATATGCTCTCCATGTATAATTCTATATATGATCTTTAAATTTATGTTTGTATCATTTCTGTAAGTTGTCAGAATAGACCTCAGCCCCAAGATGGTGGTGGTCAGAGAGTTAAATGCCTTATTCAAGCTTCTATTTCTGCTAATTTTTGGAGCTATAGTCAATATCTTTTCTAATTCCTTGTCCACTATTTTTCCCTGTTCAAAAAAACTGTAGCTACAATGATGAAGAAATCTTTATAGGTTATAATGACTACATTTTCATGGTTCAATAATCACTGTTAAAGAATCCCTGAATACAAAATTACAACCTCCTTTAATGGTTCCAACAGAACTTTTGGTAATAGAGTCAATACACTCCCTCTGAATAAACTCCATTATACATAGGATGTAATTTTGTGGGGGGAAAATGACTGTAATAGCACTTGCTCTGATCCTCATTTACAGCCAAGTTATTCTATAACAAATTTAATGAAAGCCAATGAAATCTCCAAATATTGAAAATTTATATAGCCATTAATTTTAAATTTCAATAGTATACACAGGGCTATGACTTTTTAAGTCATCCTTTTTGTTTGTTTGTTTAACCAATTCCATTTTGGAAATATTAAAGCTGAGATCTTAATTTTCCCTAACACACTACTGCACACAAAAATGAAACTTCTTTGTGAACAACTTCTTACCAATATTAGCTTTACCCCCATCCCCACTCCTAGAAATGAAGCTGTCTTTTGAGAAATGACCTCCTAAATGCTTGGATTCTACTACTCAATCAATATACCTCAAATAAAGAAAAATTATCTCACTGACAGATGGCAAAGATTTATCCTATAATTGCAAATAGAACTCCAATTTACCTCAGTTTCATCATTTGTAAAATAAGCAGATTGGATATTTAGTGTTCAAGCTTTAATTCTAATGGTCTGTCAGATTTATGGTGGCTCTTTGTAAGAATTAACTGGTGTTTTCTCATGACAGGTGGCATAGCCCATGCTGAAAATAGTTTCACTCATTCTGGAAAAATTTCACAAACCACCCAACCTATTTTTAACAGAAGTCATTTAATAAAGGAAATTGGTTATACATTTGATAAGAGAGCCAAACAAGGTCTTTGTGATCAGCAACAATAAGATCTCCACCAACCCTGGGTCAGGCAGAACTACTGAAGGGGCACTGTGACTGGAGCCCAGGACCTGACCATCTGTGAGGGGTGGGAACCAGGCCAGGTCTGCTCTGACGAAACTGAGGTTGAAGTGAGTGCAGGAGTGAAGCCAAGGAGACAAAGCTATTGCCAGAGCTCTTCTCAAAAGTGAGCAAGCTTCTCTAAAGAATTACTATTTTTTTTCTGAATCTTACTGTGATCATCAAATACCTCATATTTCATAAGCATGCAATATATGTGCATTAAATACACTTTTATTAAATGTTTGAGGTACCTATTATCCCTTGCTTGATATGAAGAAGAGGTACAATATTTGTATGAAACACCTAGAAAATTCAGTTATAAATAGTGTCTTATAAATGGAGTCAAATACTGCTTTGAAAGTACACGATCTCAAGGATGTGCTTGTCTTCATTTCTCAATTGACAATGCTAAAATTTCAATATAAACTTTTCTGCTTCAAACTCTGTTAAGTGTTTAATAATCTGTAAGCAAGCAGCTATATTAATTATGAATAATTCTACACAAATGTAATTGCACATATTTTAATGTATTTACATTTATGAGTGGTGACTATATGCTAAGTCTAAGTAATTGCTTTCTCATAAATATTTTGTATACTTCCTGAGTTTTCCAAAACATATGGTATGACCATATCTTAAATCTCAGTGTAATTTAAAAATACATAAGAGTAGCAATTATCTTTTTCATAAATCTCATTGACAACCATTCCACAATTGCTTTTATAGATTAAAATTGAGTACAGAAACACTATTTGTAGACTATGTGAATATGGGTCTCTGGAGTTCAGAGAGTTCCCAGCACAAATTCCCTTTGCCTGATAAACTTATATGTAAAGAGCAGGTCAGTGTCATTTCATGTGCACATGCCACTTTGTATAATGATGAGCCAATGATTTTTTGGAGAAAACATTGTTTGTGATAACTTTGAATTTTGTGCAAGTTTACTAGTAAAAACTACCTTAACATTTTTGCATTCCTCTAATACATAAAGTTCTTAAAAATTTTTTCTTGGAATATAAAAACATGAAAAAAAAACTTGTAGGGAGTTATGCAATCAATATATGTAAACTGAATATCACTTCATTTGGGAATTTCAAAAGTGCCTTATTATATTTCACATAAAGCTATCCTTTATATCTAGAAATAATGAGAACTGTCAGTGCTACTATCCGTTTGTGTGTGCTGCTATGACTGATTTGTTACCTGAGGTTTCCTCCACCCAGTGTACACATGTGGTCTGTACTCAGCCCCGTTAGCCACTACTGCAAGGCCACGATCAAGTGCTGCTTTAGAAGCGGCTTCTTTGCCTCACATGCTGAATGATTCATGGGCTCCGAAGGAACCATCCCATTTGAGATGACCAGATGACAGCATGATATGCCGGCTGCTGCCGTTTCCCAGAGTTGATGCCTGTGGGTATAAATCTATGTTTTGTTTCACTGTTTATCTCCAGTATACTTTTCTCCCTTGCCTGATTGTAGGCTGCCCCAATTCTCCACACAGGCTTTCCCAATATTCTGTTCTCCTCCAGCCTCCAACTCAATGAAGCCGAGTTGCCAGGACTCTATATTTAGAATTAATACATTGTATGGCACAGATTCCTTCCCAAAAGCAATCTTTTTCATTTTCTGTGCCTACGATGTATTCCAGTGTAATTTTATAGTTCTTAAAATTACATTAATCTTTAGCAAATGCCCCCAAGACATCACACAGATAAAACATGCCCTATGGCAAAGTCTCAGTAATCTGGATTCATGAATTTGTAATTTAAGACAGGTACAACAGGAGAATAGCTGAAATTTACACCGTATACATGTATCTTTTTAACTGTTGAAAAACTAAGAAGAAGGAAATGCTTACCCTATTTAGAAAAAAAAAAAATATTTGAAAGCTACCCAAATTGCAGGGGTAAGCTGGTAGATTTAATAGAAATAGATTGGTCACCAGAATATTTAGTCAAAGATCCTATTTCATAATACTCTATTAGTATTTTATGTGGCACCGAAATAGTTTTATTTACTTATTTACTATTTTTTAAATTTAACCTTTTATTAAATTTCTAGTTAGTTAAAATATACTGTAATATTGGTTTCAAGAGTAGAATTTAGTAATTCATCATTTACATATAACATCCAGTGGTCATCACACATGTACTCCTTAATACCCATCAACTATTTAGCCCATCTCCACCCAACTCCCCTTCAGAAATTCTCAGTTTGTTCCCTATAGTTAAGAGATTCTTATGGTTTGCTTCCCTCTCTTTTTATTTCTCCCTTTCCCCTATGTTCATCTGTTTTGTTTCTTAAATTCCACAAATGAGTGAAATCATATGGTATTTGTCTTTCTCTGATTTATTTTGCTTAGCACAATACACTCTAACTCCATCAATGTCATTGAAAATGACAAGATTTCATTCTTTTTGATGGCTGAGTAATATTCTTTTGGAGATATATACACATCTTTATCCATTTATTTGCTGATGGAAGTTTGGGCTCTTTCCAAGACTTGGCTATTGTTGATAATGCTACTATATGATAAAAGGTTCTTGTGCCCCTTTGAATCAGTATTTTTGTATCCTTTTGGTAAATACCTAGTAGTGAAATTGCTGTGTCATAGGGTAGCTCTGGTGTTAACATTTTGAGGAATCTCCATACTGTTTCCATAGTGTCTGCACCAGTTTGTATTCTTACCTACGGTGTAAGAGGGTTCACCTTCCTCTGTATCCTCACCAACGTTCATTGTTTCCTGTCATTAATTTTAGCCATTCTGACAAGGGTGAGGTGGTATCTCATTGTGATTTTGATTTCTATTTCCCTGATGATGAGTGATGTTGAGCATTTTTTCATGTCTCTGTTAGCCATCTGGATGTCTTCTTTGGAAACATGTCTATCCATGTATTCTGCCCACATCTTAGCTGCATTATTTATTTTTTAGTTGTTGAGTTTGATAAGTTCTTTATAGATTTTGGATCCTAACCCTTGATCAGATAATGTCATCCACAAATATATTCTCCCATTACCTTGGTTTCCTTTTAGTTTTGTTGATTGTTTCCTTCGCTGTGCAGAGCTTTCATTCTTTCTTTTTAATATTTTGTTATTTATTTGAGAGAGGTGAAAGCAAGCAAGATCACAGAAGGAGGGAGAAGCAGACCTGTTGTGGAGTAGAGAGCTCAATGAGGAGCTCAATCCCAGGACCCTGAGATCATGACCTGAGCCAAAGGCAGACATTTGACTGAGCCACTCAGGAGCCCCCACAACTTTCTTGATGAAGTCCCAATAGTTCCTTTTTGTTTTCCTTGTCTCAAGAGACCTGTCTATCAAGAAGTTGCTACAGCCATTGTGTCCCCTAGGAGAATTTATTTTGAATTTCTTTTTGTGTATGGTGTAAGAAAGTGATCCAGTTTCATTCTTTTGCATATAGTTGTCAAGTTTTCCCAACACTATTTGTTGAAGAGACTGTCTTTTTTCCACTAGATATTCTTTACTGCTTTGTCGGAGATTGGTTGACCATAGGATTGTGGATTCATTTCTGGGTTCTCTATTCTGTTCCATTTATCTATGTGTCTGTTTTTGTAACTACCAAACTGTCTTGATGACCACACCTTTGTAATATAGCTTGAAGTCCAGAATTGTGATATCTCTAGCTTCACTGTTGGTTCAATATTTACAAATCAATCAACATGATACACCACATTAATAAAAGAAAATAATTATGAAACCAAAATATTTTAAATAAAAGTTCTCTTTTCAAATTTTTAATTGTTAATTTTACAAGATTCATCTTTACTATTACTCTAAGTGTATTGTCTAAGTTATTAACTTTTTTCTAAATGGTATGTGAATAAAGTTAAATGATTAAATGATACTGATAAATAAGTGATAAAGGAAATAAAAAATAACCACATAACTAAGGGGAAAAACTTCATTGAAGAAAAAAGCAGGGTGATATAAATAATCACTCCTTTCAAAAATTTAATAAATTTTAAATTAGTACTTTACGAATGTCAGGTACTAGGTGTGCACACACATAGATAAGAATACTCGAAGGAATTCATAGCCCAGTGGAATCTGAAATTGTCAATGTGTAAGACGAGAACAGTAACACATATGCACAAGTACAGATATACTTATGTTTTTGAGGATTAGAGAAGGGAAGGGAAGGAATTTTGTAATAGGAACAATAATATCTGGATCAGGTTTTTTGTGTTTGTGGTGCAGTATAGTGAACAAGTACAAAAATAAGCAATTGAAATGAATAAAAGCTTGGAGGTATAAGCTAGGATTGTGTACTGGAAAGTCTCAGAGCTTTGCAATTCTGAGTCTGAAGCATGAGGTACCACAGAGCTGGAGAGACAGAAGTTTAGATGGTCATGCAACAGCACAAATCATTTTAAGAAAATATGCTCTAACAAAGGGAAGCCATTGAAGAGGAAAGCAATTAATGACATTTCCGTCATTGTTTCAATGTAAGAAAACTAAAAATGTCAACTTTTAGGTAATCTAGCACTGGCAACCTTTTTTTTTTTTTTTAAAGATTTTATTTATTTATTTGACAGAGAGAGATCACAAGTAGGTAGAGAGGCAGGCAGAGAGAGAGAGAGAGAGGAGGAAGCAGGCTCCCCGCTAGCAGAGAGCCCGATGTGGGGCTCCATCCCAGGACCCTGAGATCATGACCTGAGCTGAAGGCAGAGGCTTTAACCCACTGAGCCACCCAGGCGCCCCAGGGGGAACTTTTTATAGTCCAAGTTTTTTTGCAATTTATGTGGTCACAAAAAGACTGTTAAACCCAAATTAGCTTGACTTCTACATGTCAATCCTTCAAAAGAATCAATAATTGTGTTTAAGTTTAAATAGCTTCCATTTTTATATGCTGCTCTACTCGAAAATTTCTCTTTACAAATCATCAATTCTCCAGATACGAATTTTTTTCTTTTCTAAAATGCATCCCTTGTTACATAAAGTTCACTTTTACCATTGTTTTCAGGATAATCAATCTCTTTGAACTACAGACTTCATTATGGTTGACTGGAACACCATGAGATGCATTAAGTGTGCTACTACAGAACAACATGGATAAGAATTAACTGAATAGGCTACCTCCTCAATTTATAGATCTAAAATCTTTCCAATTATTTGAAGAATCCAAACTCATAATTGAATCTAAAAGATAAAAAAGTAAGAACATGTTAGGTAAAACATATCTAAGGTCTAAATAACAGTATGGAACATACAAATTACAACTATGAATATTTAACTAGACCCTTAGGAGACTATCTGATGATTGCAGGGCCTGAATTTTCTTTTTTTAATTCTTTTCCACACTATTTGCCTTTATAAACATCACTGCATATATATTGGTATTTGTATCATTTCAGTCTGCACTCTCAGCAAAATATCTAATTTTGTGCATTTCACCCAGTTCTATTTGGAATTTGCACCAGGTAAAAATGACAATAGACAAGAATAAACAAGACAGAATTATTCATAATCCCACTGTATCACTTGTTTCATATATATTGAGACTCAAATATTGGAAGTCAAATATTTATTTACCACAGTGTCTGTTCTCTTATCTCAGCATTGATGGCTTGTTAGATATTGTTTCTGGAAGCTTCCTAATCCATTGAATGATTAAATTGCAGCTTACTTTCTGTTGTAATAGATTTAAATCCTTAGGGTACAGCTTCTTAGAGCTTCTGATCAGAAAACATTTCCTGGACACACTTTATATCCATTATGTATAGATTACAATGGATTTCCAATAAAGGAAGATTAGCCAACCATTAAACTCATGCATGACAAATATAAAACAAGTTTGCTTATTCTAGCTGCAAACCATCACCATTTGTCAAATGTGGGTGATGGGCCAGTGCAAATTCCTGTGTGGTGAACACTTATTTTAATAACTGCACTCAAGATTTTTGAGAATAAGTTTGTTTAAATTTTGTATACATTACAAAAATATCTGTGCATATTACATCACCTTTTTTATGCTGGCATATTTGTCATTAAGATATATCTTCCTATAAGCCATAATTTACTTAACTTTGTGGGTCTTACTTTTGATTATGAATATCAAAATTATATATAAATGGGTAATACAATGATGGCCATAAATCATATATATTATAATATGTAATATATAACATATGTAGTAAATAACATATATTATATAACATATTATATATAATATATAACATATAATAATAACATATAATAACATATATAACATATATTATATAACATATAATAACATATTATATATAATATATAATCTTCCCAGCAAATTTTTAAAGATTATAGTTTTACTTATTTATTTGACAGAGAGGAGAGAGAGAGAGCATGAATAGGCAGACCAGCAGGCAGAGGGAGAAGCAGGCTTCTTGCTGAGCACAGAGTCAGATGCAAGGCTCAATCCCAGGAGCCTGCGGTCCTAACCTGAGCCAAAGGCAGACACTTAACTGACTGAGCCACTCAGCTGCTCCTCTTCCCAACAAATTTAATATTTGCTCTAAAATCCTGGCACTATTAAAAGTTACTTATATCTACAGATTCTTTGTCTTTTGAGCATTAGTCCTAGAGAATGCAGTGGTATCATACACAGTATTTTTAATTCCCATAATGCTGTTGTAATTCTGTCCTATTGTTTTATAGATGCATAGTTTGAGAGCTAAAAGATTAAGCAGTTTATTCAAACTCACAAAACTAGTAGATGACAGTTACAAGTTTCAAATCAAGGTCTTCTAGTTTCTAAATATATTTTTTTTAATCTTCTTTAGGAATCTGGCTCTCAGAACTTAAAATGAGACCTGAAATTCATTCACATCAGCATTGAAGCATCTTCAAGGTAAGATTACCAACAAATTGCCAACACTAGTGCTCTGGGTATATTTAAAGAATTTTTCCTCTGGCATTCTAGTTTATTGCTGGATTTTTCTTCTATAAACAAAAAGATCTATTCTCCTTGTCTGAGAGATTTTATTACAAAACAATCAGTAAAGACATCTTGATGTACCATCTGGAATTAGAGAGAATTGAAGGGAAGAAATGAGGAAAGGTTGAAAAACAACCAAATCGATGCAGTGTAGGGAAAAAAATTGCTTGAGGTGGGATGTAATTGAATAAAGACATACATGGTATATAATGTCAATGCAAGTTATTGCTTTTTGCACAATGTGTGTGATAGTTGAGAAGCTACATACATAGAGTAAAATGTATGTTTGAGTTAGGCAAATTCTACACAAGGTAAATTTTATTCATTCTGAGTTACATTTTTTAAACTAGCTTCCCAAGTGGAATTAGGATTTTTAACTTGCCTAAATAATAAAGTCTAATCTTTTGCAGAGCTGAAGCCACCAAATTAAATAACTATAATCATTTCACAGAATTTTTTGATGTCAGTCTAGTAGTTGTTAAATGGAAAATTTTAGAAACTTGTGTATTTATATTATGATTTTATTTATTTGAGAGAGAGTGAGAGTGAGAGAGCACAAGGAGGGGGAGCAGCAGAGGGAAAGAGAGAAACAGGCTCCCTGGTGATTAGGGAGTCCTACACAGGGTTCCATCCTAGGACCCTGGGATCATGACCTAAGCCAGAGGCAGACACTTAACTGACTGATCCACCCAGTGCCCCTAGAAACTTACTTAATGTAAAATTTGATATTGTTATATTAAAAAGCCCTTCATTTTCATGTTGTGAATATATCAAAATGGAACAATGTGACAATTACATTTCTTCCTTCCTTCTTTCCTTCCTTCCTTCCTCCCTCCTCCCTCCCTCCCTCCCTTCCTTCTTTCCTTCCTTCCTTCCTTCCTTCCTTCCTTCCTTCCTTCCTTCCTTCCTTCCTTCCTTCCTTCTTTCCTTCCTCTCTCTCTCTCTTTCTCTCTCTCTCTCTCTCTCTCTCTTTCTTTCTTTCTTTTCCTTTCTTTCATTACTCAAGGGAGTACCTAGGAACTTTTATGGATGATCAACTTTGTCGCTTACTTTTAATTTCACAATGACTTGAAAAGTTAGTACTATTATTTCCATTTTAAGATGACAAAGCAGAAACTCAAGGAACTTAGTAATTATTCCAAGGTTACATAAATATATGACCTTTTTAATTATTTCAAGATCAGATAAATATGTCAGTGGTGTGATTTGAATTCAAGTTTATCTGGCTTTAAAGCCTATCTCTGTTCTTTACTTTGCACTCTTATTTCAGTTATATAATTGCTGTTTAAAAGTATTTAAATAGTATGCACATTCTAAATTAAACCTTCACTAATGCTTTATTAGATGAGCAGTGCATATGCAGTACTCTGATATACATGTGTTCTCTTCTGGAGAATGTAGGGAAATATGCAATATTATTCTCACTTTTGAAACTTTCAAGTCCAAATATGGAAAATATGGTGGTTAAACAAATAATCTAATACAAAGAAGCATGTAAAAATTTCATATATATTAGGGTGGCAGTAAATGCCCTAAATATGTGGGGGGGGGGTACCAGGAAAACTTTAATGGAGAGAGACCTTAAAGAATGGCTGTAATTACATAGTCACAAAGAAGGAAATAATGCTTTCAGAGGAACCTGGTAGAAAGGGCTATTATGGATAAATGAGGAATATGGCTGAGAAGTGATAGAAGTGAGAGTATGGAGACGTATATGCTACCTAGTAATTTGAATTCTATTTTGTTGTGATGTATATTCATTAACATAGAATTTTTATAGAGAGTTGATAATGATTAAAGAATTTTATAAGCAGTATTCAAGATAGATTGAGCAAAGAGAATATCGATAGGTTAGAAAGCATAAAATAATGTGCATTAGAGTGAAGTGGTTGATAGAAATGGATATATGTAGTACAGTGAAAATATATTCAGTATCCTGTTTTTGTCTTGTCATAATGATTATGGTGAAATATTAGGAAGGGAATATTGAGAGAGCCATTCTAAAGGGTGATTCTGGGAGACCATTTCAGGGAGACTTGGCAATGGAGTAGACATTGACAAGGAAGAGGAACTAGATAAAGATCAGCCAGGTTTTCGAAGCTATCTGGGAGAAGTATTACATAGCATAAAATTCTATTCCCTCTTCTGTGAGTTTGACCATTTTAAATGCCTCACGTAAGGATGAATAAATTATAGATATACACTGCACAGTATTGTGCCTCTACTTAACAACACTGTAGTGCATACTTAAACATTTGTAAAAGGGCAAGTCTCAAGCTAAGTATTCTTACCATAATAAAAGAAAAAAAAAAAGACCATCTTGATATGTTAGAAATTGTGAATTATTATATTCTTCAATAATTTTAGATAACACTGGGTTTCATTTGAAAATATTGTGGATAAATGGTGAAAGTCAGGCTTTATTGTTGGAGCAACTAATTCATAAGCAATAATTCTGGAATAAAATGCTCATCAATGACTGCACTATTTTACTTTATTATATTTTATGGAATATATCAGAGGAGCAACCCTTTTTTGTGTTTGATGTACTAAATAGTGTTTTACATATTTAAAGATGACTTTTTATTTATTTTTTACAAGATTTTACTTATTTATTTAAAACACAGAGAGAGTGAGTGAGTGCATGAACATGGGAGAAAGAGAAGCAGACTCCCCACTGATCAGGGAGCCCGATGCAGGGAAAGCTCACTCATCCCAGGGTCCTGGGATCATGACCCGAGCCAAAGGCAGGTGCTTAACTGAATGAGCCACCCAAGCGCCTTTTTAAACTATATATTTGTACAGCTCTTTTTTAGCATATATTATTACTTATTAGATAATATGCACCATGTTAGAAGTTAGGCATGTGATACATAAGACATCTCTTGCTTTCATGAAGCACAGAGTTCATTGTTGGGGAACTATGTAAAATTATGCTTTTACAGAGTAATAGAATGTATGCTATAATAGGTCTGAGCATAGAGCTATGGGACTTCACAAAAAAGAATACTTTGCTGGTGGAAGTGGAAACATGGTGACAGATTTTCTTTAAAATTCAGTCTACAAATAAAATGTACCAAATAGTTTTATATACACATATGTATATATTTGCAATTTATAAGATATATATTTAAACAACTGCTATAGTACAGAAAGCATGAGGAAAATAAGACTCAAAATGGTGATAAAGACAAAACTTTACCTACTTCATCATTTTCTCTTGGGCCAGTCCTGTTCTCATGCTTTTAAAATACCAGCACAAATGTAGTATCTGAGATTATGTATTTAATTTATCTCTACTCCTTGTTATTCTCATTGGTCTCACAGAAAGAATAAATTGTTAAACAGAAGCAGAACAATTATAATATTTTATGGAACCTAGTGAAAAGATTTCATAAGCTATGACCTTGTTACTTAACCTCAAGAGAACTACCCTTGAACCCATTCTCTATGCTTAAAAGAGTCATGTTTTATTCGTTATTCTAGCAAGAATAAGGAGTTAATTTTTAAGAGTCACAGCTTATCACCTAAGGGGACAATGCTCATAAATTTTTCAGTCCATATATGGATTACTCATCATGCTCTCATACATTATTTTATTGGAGACACTCATGAGTGAGAAAAGCCACTGATCTCTCCATATGTGTAGATATGTGTGTAGGCATTTGTGCATGTATGTGTGCATCCGTGGTATGGTGTGAGTGTGTGTATAATGGGTTTGGGTGAAAAATCTAAGACTCCATTAATGGCTCATAAGAAAAAAATATGTTAAAATATTATGTGCAAAGATCATTTATCTTTGGATGTCATTTACTATCCTCTTAATTGCAGTTTCAGTCACTATTTTATTCACTTACCAGTTATTCAGAGTCTAATAATCACACCTGTGAATTATCTCATTTTGCCTTCTTTCTAAGGCATGCCTCCATTTACTCTTTTTGCTGCTCATCTGTACACAAAAAGTAAGAAATAGAAGATGAGATTCCATATGACAGTTTGCTACTTAGCATCTTCTGTAGTAAATTATGTAAAATGATTGGTTAAATCATTGCTACCGTGTTATCTTTAGATTTAGTTTTTCTTTATGGTTCTTCTCACTGTAATTGGAGCTACACTAGTGGAAGAATACACAGTGAAGTGAAGTGAAGTGAAGTGAAGTGAAGTGAAGTGAAGTGAAGAATACACTTCATGCCGGAGAAGTACTCTAGTAAACATTACTTTTTTTTTTTTTTTTTAACTTACACAGTACTGTTTGTCAATTAGGTATCAGTAAAACAGGAAAAAATATCACTTTTTAAAGACTGTCCTATGACAAGTGGAATGAGTTAGAAAGAAGAGGATTAGGAAGAAAAGAAAAAAAAACATTAAAAAATCTATGTAGTTTACATAATAGAAATGTGAGTGATACTGTCATGCTAAGTAGTCATGGGTCGTGTGCAGTATTTCATAGTGATCATCTTGATGAAAAGCATAGGAAATAAATCAGGAATAACAGTATCAAATGAAAGATCACCAATTCAATGTAGGGTAAAGTAGAAGGTAGCTTAGCACATATTCATAGTAGACTTTGTTGGAATAAGAAATTTGAGCTTATTTAATTGGTGTTGGTTGGTGCATTTTGGAACATTTATATGCACTATTTATTTTCACTGAAATTTTGAGCAGATATTTATTTTATCTCTAAAGCCTAATAACAATAATGTCCAGATTTAATAGACACCATTAAGACAGTCTCTAACATTCAATAAATGTTTAGTAAACATTAACAATAATTATTAGTTGAAAAAGGAAGGGCCTTTAGTGAGATAGAAAAATGAAAAGGAAACAAAGGACCCCAAAAAAGGTATATTTTGTAAATATAACCTGAGCATTATCATCAATTGGTTAGATTTGGGGGAGATAAAGAAGAAAAAAGTATGTTTTGAGCATATTGCAATATTTTGTGTCTGGGTTCTGGAAAGTAATTAAAACAAAGAGGGAGGTCAAGAAGAAGAATTAAATGAGTTGAAAAATATTCGTATTTATTAGAATAGACTAAATTTCAGTGGTTTACACAGTGAAGATCTAATTAACACGTGGTTTGCATCAAGTCTCCAACGCAGCAGTCTTCTCTACACAGCAGTTGAGTCTGTTTAGATCTTGTACCTCCATTAGAGCAACACGAGACCTCCTCCACAATTATGTAACACAGTGTGGAGGATTTTATTATTTTAAGCCAATATATATGCTTTCCTTCCTCTAGTGTAATTGATTATTTGGCCCTACCAATACTGAATTTGGCCTATGTGACTTGCTTTTGCCAAAAGAATATTGGCAGAAGTAAATAAAGGATGGGCCTTACATGTACTTTAGTGGTTTGGCAGGCCCCTTCCTCTCCTGCCATTTTTTATTAAAGGCTTGCCCCAGGAGCTGTTGTCCTTTCATTATGTGCTCCCAAACTGACAACAAAGAACATAGAAGCCTAGCTGATCTCACACTGGCTCCTAGTTTCAGTAAGTGAGAACCAAATGTCTTTATATGAAAACTTAGACTTTGGGTTATGCACACTATTATTGTTGATCAATTCATTAATCAAGACATAAATAAGAACAAATGGTTGGGTTTTGCACCAGCATCAAATGCTTCAGCCTAAAAGTGACACAAGTTGCTATAATGCACAGTCTATTGATAAGAATTATTTTTTGTAGTTTTATAGACTTATTGAGATATAATTCATTAGCGAATAAAATCATCTATTTAAATTATACAATTCTATAGCCTTGGTATTTTCACAGAGTTGAACAGTTATAACAACATTCAATTATAAAGTATTTGTTTTCCTCAAAAGTACTCCATATGCATTATCAGTCGCTCCCATATTTCCCCCAACTCTTTTAGCTATAAGCAACCAATAATCTACTTTTGGTCTCTATAATTTGCCTATTTGAAAATCTCAAATAGGGGCACCTAGGTGGCTCAGTGGGTTAAAGCCTCTGCCTTCAGCTCAGGTCATGATCTCAGGGTCCTGGGATCGAGCCCCGCATCAGGCTCTCTGCTCAGCAGGGAGCACGCTTCTCCCTCTCTCTCTGCCTGCCTCTCTGCCTACTTGTGATCTCTCTCTCTCTGTCAAATAAATAAATAAAATCTTTTTAAAAAAAAAAGAAAGAAAGAAAATCTCAAATAAATGGAACCAACTAACTGTGGTAATTTGTGGCTGTCTACTTCTACTGAGCATTAGATTTTCAGGGTTCATTCATTTCATACCTTGTACTAGTGTTTTATTCTTTCTTACTGCTGAGTAATATTCCATGCATGGATATACCACATTTTGTTAATCCATTGAACAGGTGATGGACATTTGGGTTGTTTCCACCATTTGGCTGTTATGAATATTGTAGCTGTAAACATTTCTTACAAGCTTTTGTGTGAACATATGTTTCTATTTCTCTTGAACATATACACTAGAATTGCTGAGACATATGGTAACTGTATGTTTAACCTTTTGAAAACAGCTAGACTGTTTTTCAAAACAGCAGCATTTTACACTCCCATCAGCAGTATATGAGGATTCCATTTACTACACATCCTTGTCAGTACTTATTATTATTTGCCTTTTTAATTGTAGTCACCATTGTGGGAGTGAAATGGTATTTCATTGTGCTTTAGATTTATATTTCTCTGATAGTTAATGATATTCAGCTTCTGTTCATGTGTTTATTGGCCATTTGAATATATTCTTAGGACAAGTGTATTTTCATGCTCCTTACCCAGTTTTTTTTTTTTTTAATTGTGCAAGAGAGTGTGTGCAAGTGGGGGAGGGGACGGAGGGAGAGTCAGATTCCTAAGCAGGCTCCATGCCTAGCACAGAACCCGACACAGGGCTCCATCACATGACTCTGAGATCATGACCTGAGCTGAAATCAAGAGTCTGATACTTAACCAACTGAGTCACCAAGGCACCCTGTCCCTTACCTGTTTTTAATTGCATTATTTGTGTTTATATATTTTGAATTGTATTATTTATATATTATTGATACAAGTCTCTTATTAGATAAATGATTTGCAAACATTTTTATTTCCAATATTATGCCTTGTCTGTACTTTCTTATTGATGTCTTTTGGAAGAAAAAACAAGTTATTTTGATGAACTCCAACTTATCTATATTTCTTTGTTGCCTGTGGCTTTGGTGTCATAGCCAAAAAGGATTTTCCTAAGCCAAAGTCACAAAGATTTACTCTTATATTTTCTTTTAAGTGTTTTATAGTTTTAATTCTTACATTTATGCCTGGATCCATCTTGAGTTAATATGAGTAAATGGAATAAGAAAGGTGTGCAATTTCATTCTTTTGCATGCAGATATATAATTTTCAAAGCATCACTTATTTTTTGATAAGAAAAGATTGTTTTTCCCTATTAATAGCCACGGAATCCTTGTCAAAACTCTGTTTTCTGTAAATGTAATAGTTCATTTCTAGATTGTCTGGTTTGGCCAATAAGCCCTGAGATGGCAAATGAAAGCATTACTCCAGACACCTTAGTAGGACAAAACAGAGGCCCAGGAACCAGAAGTTCTAAGGCAAAAGGCTTCGAGCCAAGCTTTGTCTCCATTTTTATTGGGGTTTTATCAATATGCCAAGTGCAAGTGCAAAACAAGGAGGCAAGGAGTTCGTGAAGTACGTGACAACCACAGGTACCAGTTTTTCTTTAAAATTTAAGTATTTACCCCCTAGATGAGAACTTTGAGCCACAGTAAGAATCTGGCTGTTTTCAGCCAAGAAACTTCAAAGGAGGCTCAGTGTTCCAAGCACTCCCCCTTTGCTTTTCAATTAGTTTCATCCAGGGAGGCATCTACAAGTCAGATTTTGTCTATCCAGGAACTGTGAATTCCAACACTGGATGTTCAATTCTATTCCATTGAACTGATGCCAGTACCATACTGCCTGGCTTGCCATGTAAAATTTCAAATTGAGAATTATGAGTCTTCCCAAAATCAGAGAGGGAGACAAACCATAAGAGACTCTTAATCATAGGAAACAAACTGAAGATTGCTGGGGGGCTGGGAAGGTAGGGGATAGGGTAACTGGATGATGGACATTGGGAAGGGTGCATGATGTAGTAAGCACTGGGTATTATATGGCATTGATGAATCACTGAACTCTATCTCTGAAACTAATAATATATTTAATTAATTGAATTTAAATAAAAAATAATGTAAGGGAAAAAAAGAAATATAAGTCTTCCAACTTTGTGCTTCTTTTTCAAAATTATTTTGGCTATTTAGAGTACCCTGCAATTCTATATATATTTTAGGATCAAGTTAGCTTGTCTATTCTGTGAAGAAGCCAGCTGAGATTTTGATAGGGATCACACTGAATCTGTAGATTCATTTATAGAACATTGCTTCTTAACAATATTAAGTCTTTCAGGGCAAAAGAACAAGGGAGTTTTACCATTTAGTTAGGTCTTCTTTAATTTCTTTCAACATTGTGATTGTCACAGTATGAATTGTCATTTATTCTGTTAATTTTAATTTAATAATTTTTAGTTATTTTATTATTTTTGATGTTATTGAAAATAGGAATGTTTCTCATTTCATTTTTGGGTTGTTCATTGCTAGTGTACAGAAATACAATTCATTTCTTATCTTGATCTTATATTTTGTACCCTCACTGATTTTTTCTAATAGTATTTTAGTAGATTCCTTAGAATTTTCTATACATAAGATCATTTCATCTGCAAATAGAGATAATTTTATTCTTTCTTTCCAATCTATCTGCCTTTTATTTCATTTTTTTGCCTAACTAACCTGGCTAAAACCTCCAGTACGATGTTTGATAGAAGCAGCAAAAGAACAAATCTCTGTTTTGTTATGATACTACATGAACAAATTCAGTCTTTCATCATCTAGTATGTTAGCTGTGGAAATTCCATAAATCCCCTTATCAGGTCAAAAGGTTCTTTTGAATTCCTAGTATTTGATGTTTTTAATTATGAAGGGGCATAGCATTTGGCAATTCCTTCTGCATCTATTAAGATAATCATGAGGTTTTGGTCTTTATTATGTTGATATATTGTATCATATTAATTGATCTTCAAATGGTAAAACACCTTTATTTGGAATAAATAAGTTATGGCATATATTTCTTTTTTAATTTGTTGCTGGATTGGTTTGATAGTTTTTTGGGAATATTTGTGTCTTTTTTCATAAGAGATACTGTTGTGTACTTTTCTTATTTTGTGCATGATGAATTTTTTTCTTTGTACCAGTATATTAGTGGCCACATGGAATTAGTTGGGCAATGTTCCTCTTTCCTTAAATGTTTGTCAAAGTTCATGAGTGAAGCCATTTGAGACACAGATTTTCCTTGCGGGTAGTTTTAAAATTACTAATCCATCATTTCCTGTCATAGGTCTATTTACCTTCTCTCTTGAGTCAGGGTTGGTAGTTTGTGTCTTTCTAGTAACTTGTCCATTTCATCCAAAACAACATAAATTAGTAAGTTATATAGGAATCAAGTTGTTTGGCGTGCAGTTGTTCATAGTATTCTCTTATAATTGTTTTATTTCTGTATATCGATGATAATTTTCCTCTTGAATTCCTGATTTTAATGATCTGTCTTTCATTTTTTTCTTGGTCCATCTAGATAGTTTCATCATTTTGTTGGCTTTTAGAAAGAGTTAGCTTTTGACTTTGTTGATTTTCATGACATTAATTTCATTAACATTTGCTGTATTATGCATTTCTGCTTGCTATATGTCCTTGTCCAGATTTACATGTCAGGTATGGTAGGCAGAATAATGGGCCCCCAGTGGCATCTGTATCCTTAATCTTAGAATCTGTGAATTTGGTGGGTTCCATAGAAAAGGGGAATTACCATTGCAGATGGAATCAAGTCTATGGATCAGATGTGAAGTATCTGCTTCCTGGTCAAAAAACCTGTATGTGATTTTTCAGACTCAATCATGGGCAATTATAGAGTTGACTCACAGCCAGTACATTGGAGTTTCTGAAAAGAATTATAGTCAAGAACTCAGAACCCTCTGGCTGACTGTGCTGCTTTTTTTATTTTTATTTTTTTCATTCCTATCCCAGGTGCCTGTTTTCAGGGGTCTCTTAAGGAGAGGACTTCCTCAGGTACTTCTGACAAGGCCTCTTTATGGAAGGACGAGGAGGAAACCATGAAGGGACACTTTAAAACTCTGACTCAGCACTTTTTCACTCCTAGCCCTCCCCTCTTTCCCTTCTCCAGGCCTAAAGGCGTGAGATTAGGGCATAAAATTGCCAGAACCTTCTGTTTGGGGCTTCGTTGGCAGCAGGACAATGCTCACATCTGTGCTAACCCACCTTACCCTTCCACAGGTATGCCATTGCATGGAGGGAGAGAAGTCTGCACTTTTTACAAGTTTAGACTCTTGCTTATACCATCACAGTGAAAGATTAAAGGCTGTACTCTCATTTTGGCTCATTGTTTTTAATTGACTACTCTTGACACCTGGCAGGTCAGCTCTCCCTCTAGCTCAGCTGAGCTCCTGACAAGCTGACTTTAAGATATGGAGATTAGCCTGGATTATCCAGGTGGACTCAATGTAATCACAAAGGTTCTTCAAAATGGAAGAAGGCGGATGCAGAGATCAGAGAAAATATGGAGAAATAGGGTTGTGAGCTAATGTAGGAGGTTTTTAGAGGTTGCTGGGCAATGGAAATGAAAGCTCTTTCCTAGGGCTTTCGGAAAGGAATGCAGCCTGGCTGACTCCTTGATTTTAAAACCCAGTGAGACCTGTATCAGATTTCTGACCTACAAAAATGTAAGTTTAAAAACTTTGTGTTGTTAAGCAACTAAGTTTGTGGTAATTTGTTACAGCAACAGGAAAGTAATGCATGAGCTCTCTAAGTCATATATAGGGTTCACTTGCATGTAAGAGAGCCATCTCATCACGACCTATCTCTGTTTCATATGTTATGTGATGTTTTTCAAGGAGCCTTGTGCCATAAATCCATATATCCCAGGGTTTTCTTTCTTTCTATAAGAAATTCTAGGGAATAGGTTGGTGGTATAGGTGTGGGGATGTGCAAAATGAGTGGCAGGTGGTCAAGAAGCACAAACTTCTACATATAAAATGAGTTCTGGGGTTGTAATGTACATGATAACTATAGCTAACAATACTAGAGTGAATATTTGGAAGTTAAAAGAGTAGATCTTAAAAGTTCTCATCGCAAGAGAAATATTTTAACTATGTGATGACTGTTAACTAGGATTATTGTGGTGATCACTTTGTAATATATACGTATATGAAATATATTGTACCTGAAAGTAATATGATGCTATATGTCAACTATATCTCAATTTTTTAAAAAAAGAAATTTTAGGCAACCAAGTGCATCCTATCAAGGAATCCCATGTGAAATACCCTTTGCTTGTTAACTCTATCGTTAGCATGTTTATACAGAGATGGGACTGCCGTCAGCTGCCTTCACTCTTCCATCGAGGGATAATGTATTACAGCCTATTCTGCTAACTTTTCCTTCTGGACCCTTGTTTTTTCCTTTGTAGGCTGTCTCTAGATATTTTTTCTCTAAAGAATTTGAAAAATGTATCTTTATAGTGACCCTCTAGCAAGGCTATTGTACAAATTCTGCTGCCTACCTGATTATAATCTTGACACAAGCAGTCAAGCTAGAACTGGAATTCTCAGGATAGGCCAGGTGTTTTAAAAAAGGAAAGAAATAAGGATAAAACAACTCCAGGATCTCCATTTAAGCTGACTATATCTGGTGACCAAATGGGCAAAGTATTCCCAACATACTCTGGGAAGTACAGAGAGATTTCAGAACACACTGGACAGAGATAATATACCCTGATGAAACAGAGACATCTTTGTGGGACTATAAGTGGGATTACAATATGTTGCCTGAGAGATGTTGTCTTGAAAAAAGAAAGCAGTAAAGCAGAGTAAAGATGACAGATTTCAGGGCATGTATCGATTTTAGTGAATACCTTAAAGTTTTCATTTACTTTTAGCATAGGCAAGAGAATATGAAATAAAATTTATAATTTATACATATTGAAGTTTCTAAAGTTTTCCCTCTCTTCTGTCACTTATCTTAATGGTCCCGGGAATGGAAACACAAAGATATATTAAGTCCAACAAAGATTTTAAAAACTCCCTTAATGAATAGTGTGCTTTCTTTTTTCTAAGTATAATTTAAAAAATAAATCACTGCCAAAGAGGAAATAATATGTGCCCAAACAATAAATGGCCATGAAGAAAACAAATTTTGTAGAGGTTAGGGGTGACTTATAAGAAAGCATAGTGGGTGAATGTACCTCAAAATGTTTTATAGG
Source organism: Procyon lotor (assembly GCA_028646535.1). Lineage (NCBI taxonomy): Eukaryota > Metazoa > Chordata > Mammalia > Carnivora > Procyonidae > Procyon > Procyon lotor. The sequence continues at coordinate 34,073,106 of CM053605.1, forward strand.
TTTGCTATACCATTGGGAACATTGTATTTATCAAAGTTTGAACTGAGAAAACCAATTGCTATTCCTTCAGAGTAGACATACCAAATGATAAAATATAGCATCATTTAAATTATTAGTATTTAGATCAAATTTGAATGAGGCATTAATATGCAAGGCACATTTTTGTCTGTATACCATAAGTATCATTGATTAGGTTAAAAATCATAGTTTTCATTGAACTAAGACATTAGGACTTATCAAATGCTCTGAAACATATGTTCGAAAGGCACAAAATGCTGAAGTCCTTAAATTTAAAACATATGTCCTTTTTTTGCTTCCTGGTTCTGTAGTTCTAAAGACCAATTGAGTTTAGGAAAGTTTTTAATGTGATTGCTGAATTTTCAAATCACAACTCACTGTTTAGTAAACTTGCTTCCATTCTTGAAGCACTCGCTTCTGAAATAGTTAGTATTTATCTAAAACACAAAAAGTAGATATAAAAATATTCCTCCTCTAGAATTAAACAAATGTGAGTTTGTGATGTACTGTATACACGGGCTTGATCACCCACCCACACCTTCTTGTCGAGAGACTATTTTTCTGCTCTCATCAGCAAGACTCTGAAATGTGGGAATTTGGCTGAAACTGATTTCCTGTTTCTTGCCAGCATGTCTTAGAGATGGCACTGTCGGGAGTGTGATGCAAAAGAACAGACAGCTGTCCCCAGTCTTGAAAATTCATCTGGTGTATTAGTTTAGAAAACCATCTTAACGTCAATTTAACCTTTAAAGAACATATTTAAAAATAAATTATACAGTTGTCTATTAAAAGAATGTGAATTATTCTCCCACTAGGAAAACAAAAAAAAAAAGGAAATCCGTGCTTCTGAATTTGCTCTGTAGAGAGTCCATGTCCTGAGGGAGAGCTAGTTGTTTCAATAGTTAGGTTATCTGCACCACTGGGCTTCAACTAATTAATTTTATTTCCTAATAGTATACCTCACGGAGGTCACACCATTAAACTTTGATTGAATGAAGTAGCAAGGCCAGAAAGCTTTGACAAGCAATAAAAATTACCTACTATTCATAGAATCTCAGAAAATCAAATACTACTTATTCATTATTAAAAATGGGAGGCAGATGTGCTGTGCCGGAAGCATACTGAACTTAAAGGTAGGAAAAAAAATGGGTATGCCGGTTGCTACCATTTCAGTTTAAGCAAGTTAGTTGATTTCCTTGAACCACACTCATCTATGAAATGGAGGTAATGAGAATACTTAGTTGTTAAAATATTTTTGAGAATTCAGTGATAATAAATGTGACAATATTATATATACTGAGATCCACAAAAATTTACACTATCATTATTATGTATATTTTAAATAAAAAGGCTAAAATATTTCCCTTAAAATTCTGTGCCTTTGGGCATTACCTAGAGGGCTATATCCCAGCAAGGGAGAAATCTCATAATGAAATGCAATTATTGTACCAAGAGGTTTCAGTAATGCTCGACAGGACTCCCTATGAAGAGTTTTCCCTTTCTGTCATTATTTGCTTTCCTCATAGACTCACTTGCTTTTCAAACAGATTTATCCATTCATGCCCACCTGCTCAAATGCAGAAAAATTGCTCCGACACTCTCACTGAGCAGGAAGAGCTTTGAATCCTAGAGTATCTAGGAAGTTTCTAACCCAATACAAAGGAGGGAGTGTATCTAAAGTACCATCACTATGGGGAGGTGCTCCCCAACAGGGAATTCTCCTTGACAATAAGGACCTGGAACTGACCTCCCTAAAGATCTGCCACACTCATCTGTGGTGTATCTTAACCAAACTGAGACAGGTACCACATCTCACATACTGTCTTTCTGCTACTGTTATCTCATTCTGTCTCCTGGCATTGGCCAAACCACAGCCGACAGTAAATCTTATCTTACATACTTTGTATTAATGATGCTGGCTAACTGAAACTCTTAAAAGTTATACTGTTTCTGAAGCACAGTTTGGAAATTGTAGAAATTAATGATTCCTTTTGTTGTTTCAAATTAAAAGTATTAATATTATACTTTATGACGACGTTATGATATTAACTGAGATCCTGACACCAATTTAGTGTGCTACCTTTCCAGATATAGTAATTTAGCTTGACTGGCTTGACTGACTAACAAGGAAAAAAAAATGGGACTTCCTTTCACAGAGCAGTGGGCTCCAAAGTAGAATTAGAAGGGTACCACAAAGAGAGAAAAGCTTGGCCTTAAAGGCTGCCACACCTCTGTGTCACCTTCAGTACCTTCAGTGTGTGTGTGTGTGTGTGTGTGTGTGTGTTTCGAGGAGATGGGATGACATTTTTAAAGAGTTAATATGTACATAAATAGTCCCACAAAATGTTGACACTATCTATTTTATCCATTATAGAAATCAAGACTGTAGATTAGAATCAGAAATGGAGCTTTAATATACAGACACCTGGGCTTTCCCCAGGCATCCTGAACCAGAGTTTCCAGAGATGAAGCTGATGAATATTTATCTTTAATATGTTCTACTGGTATTTCTAATATGAACCCATAGTTAAGTATCAATATGTAGATTTTGGTCTCAGTTTTCCAGGAACCATAACTTCAAGAGAACTTTTTATTAATCTCCTGATTCCTACATACTTGTTTTCAGTAGAGAATGTCATTGTGCTGAGGGGTGTGGGATTAGAGATTGATCAGCATTGTTGGGCCATAGTACTTTGTGAGATAAAGACTGTATGGTCTGAGGAGTCGGTAAAATCCTAGGAAATGACTGAGAAAGCCGACTACCAGAATTCTGTGTCATAATAAAATAATCTTACTAAAAATAATAAAAACCTATGATAAAAAACAAAACAATGGAAGTATTGTTTTTCCCACCTACCAACCCACACTCACTCCCTATAGTCAACTAGGAAGTTAATAGTTTCTAAAGAAAATGAAAGAGAGAAAGGGGAAAAGGGAAGGGAGAGAAGGAAGGGAAGGGAAGGAAGGGAAGGAAAAAGGAAAGGAAGGGATTCAGTGCATATGTCCTCTTTTGTTTGAAAGGGAAAGACTGTTATTTACCTTTCTTTTTCTTTATAATGTATTTTAATGATCTCATAAAATTAACACAATATAGACATCGTTTAATGCAATGTTATGGTGTGGTTATGTAATGATATATCTCAGTGTATTAAAACATTCTGACATTGGTTGATAATTTTTTTAATTTTTAAAATTTTTTGTTAACAGATAATGTATTAATTTGTACAAATAATGTATTATTTGCTTCAGGGGTACAGGTCTATGAATCATCAGTCCTACACATTTCACAGTGCTCACCATAGCACAGACCCTCCCCAATGTCCATCACCTAGCCACCCTATCTCTCCTTCCACTCTCCCAGCAGTTTGTTTCCTGAGATTGAGTCTCTTATGGTTTGTCTCCCTTCTTGTCGTCCCATGTCCCATCTTGTTTCATTTTTCCTTCCCTTCCTCCCAGGAACCACCGCCCTGCCTCTCAAATTCCTCATACTGGAGAGATCAGGTTGATTTTGACGTGCAGCCCCTACTTAAAAATTTCTGAGCTAGGAATTAATTTTCTATCAAGGGTGCACTCTGGTGGATATCAAGCCTATTTCTGAGATTTTGCTATTACAGGAAATGCTGCAATAATTTCTCTTTATACTTGGGCTAATATATCTTAAAATATATTTCTGGAAGAGAAATTTCTGGGTCAAAGAGTATTTTTATTGTTTATTTTCACTTTTTAAATATTATCTACCCTTGACCCAAAAATTGTACCAGTTGAAATTCCCATCAAGAGTATGGTAGTGCTTGTTTTCTCATACTCTTATCAACAATATTTTTTAATCATCTCTTTAACTATTTGTTACAAGGATTTAGAATTTCTCTATTATCATCACTGTCAACAATCCTGTATTGAGCAGCACAGTGTTACGCCCAAATTCCCATTTAATCACTCATTCACCCATTTGCTTACACAACAGGGAAATCCTATGGGATCCACACAGCCATTAAAAAGCCATCAATTCCATTAAATTTGCTTTCTCTCCTGTGAGTCATGCATGTATAATGGGAAATGCATATATTCTGGATACTTGCCAATAGAAAAAAATAACATATTATCAAGTCCAATTGAAAATATGTTCATTTTTGAAACTCATAAAATCTGCAGCTTGGATGAATATTTTTGATTCATTGGGGATTTCAAATTTACAATTTAATTAAACTTAGGATATCCTTCTGAGAGATTGAATTTTGGAGTGTAAGAGAGGAGATAGGAACATGTTATTTCTTTATTATGTGACTGGCTTCATATATAGCTATTTCATTAGCTGCCTGTGTAATCTATGTCTTTGTCTACATATGAAATAGAAGATTTAAAAATTGATGGAGAATGTAAGAATCACAAAGCTTAGAATGGATTATCTTAGTTCTCCCACCAGTGACTGCTTTTCTTTATAATGTCCCCAACCATGGTTAATGAATGAATGGTAAAAGCCTAATACAAAAATAGACCCTGAGGACAAACTCTGATAAAGAGAAGTTTTAACTTGGAGCACAGTTAACAATCCCATAATTGACCTTGTTTAAGAGTTAATTTAAGGAGGTGGTAGCAATAACCATCTTTCTGATAATTGATAAGCCAATGATAAAATTGATTTCTTACATTATGGACAATATGTTTAATTGCTATAGTTTAAGTTGATAACTTGATATTTGATATGATCAGTTGCATATTCTGGGAAAAAAGAGAAGTTTGCAATTTTCTCATGGAATCATTTCCTATCAAAGTAGTGTTCAGTTTAGAGGGGCACCCAGTTACTAGTAGTTGAGCTACCTGTACAAAACTATTTAAAAATGGTAGCATAACAACTGAGACTTATCTAACTCATTTTTTAACTTAAATTCAATTAGCCAACACATAGTACATCTTTAGTTTCAGGTGTAGAGTTCAGTAATTCATCAGTTGCATATAACATCCAGTGCCCAGTTAGTTACCCCATTCTCCCACTTGTTTTCTCTAAGTACAGAACTAAAAAAATCAACATCTCAAAGAGATCTAGATGAGAGAAAACAGATTATTTAATCTTTAATTATCTATGATATGTGGATTCATAGATAGTTGGAGATCTGAATCTAGATAGATGGAGATCTGAATTCAGATAGATGGAGATCTGAAATGATTAATGTCAAACTTTTAGCAACATTTCCAACTGAGAGTTGGAAATAAAGTGGAAGAAACAAATTAGGACTGCAGTATCAATGATAAAGTTATTTGTGTGCTGCTTGTCTTGGCACACACAGTTGGTAAACTTAGTCCTCTATCTTGCAAGTTATCTTACAATTTAGTCTTCCTATCTTACAATTTTAGGTATCACAGGTAGAATATTAAGGAATGATTCTGTACCATTCCATAGCCTACCATATGGGTCGAGTGTTAGAATATGGGTAATCAATATGGGCATTGATTCTCTTGATTCTGTTCTCCCAAGGCAAAACATTCACTTAAAGAACAACATTTATATTAACTAATAGTTCAAGAACAAATTTCTGGGGCACCTGGGTGGCTCAGTCGTTAAGCATCTGCCTTCGGCTCCGGTTGTGATCCCGGGGTCCTGGGATCGAGCCCAGCATCGGGCTCCCTGCTCCGCGGGAGGCCTGCTTCTCCCGCTGCCAATCCCTCTGCTTGTGTTCCCTCTCTCACTGTGTTTCTCTCTGTCAAATAAATAAAATCTTAAAAAAAAAACAAAAACACAAATTTCCTCCCTGGAAAGTCACATAAATGAAATACAAATACATGATGTGCCCAACTGATATAAGGTAGAGTGTGAACTAAGGAAAATAATTTTTTAAATTATGATAAATTTCTACAGTTAATTAGACAACAAGCCTAACTTAGAAGGGTTTGGGCGGATATACCTTATAGGGTTGATCATTTTACGAATAAGCTATATCTTAATTTCCCATCACAATGAAGCTTTATTCTTGCCATGTGATTAAAAAATTAGGCTTTAGTATAATTTTTAAGCATCATGATTTTAAAAATGGAAAGATTTAGATATAGATTTTAGTATTTAGTTTATGTAGATGTATAGATATAGAGATAAATACCACACAGATTTCAATTAAAATTAACTTTTGACACCCTAAGGCATTAAATGAAACCATCAAGTTAAAATCATACACAAAGACTTTTTTCTTCTGTTTTAATTGATGAAAGATAAAATGAGGACATGTGTTCCATTTTTGATTTTATTGGTGTAGCTACTTTTAATTGATATTGTATCTTTAGGATTTTTTCCTTGCTGATTTGATCTTGCAAAGTTAGAATGGATGGAACGTTTCCATTGCCTTCATGCATTCTTTTTGTGGTTCATTGGTATAGTTTACACTAAAATTCCATGGGAAAAATGTTCTGAAAATACCTCAATCAATTAAACGGAAAAATAGGAAATTAACCTAACAATGTCCTGTATTGATTTGATGCATTTAAACTAATTACTTGAAAGCATATCCATCTCTCTGAAGAACAATATCCTGTATACCAAGATTGTATCATTTAACATATAAATAACCAAGGCTAGCACAAATATATATTTAATTTTCCTTTCAGAATTGCCACTGCAGGGTGTTAAACTGTTATTACTGTAACAGAAGTGTTCCAGTAATGAATTAAACAGTTTAATGTTTTCTGCAGTGCATTAAAACAATTCAGTGTGGAACTTAATCTTTAGAAATACTGAAAATACTGAAAATGTACAACCATCTCACAACTATGAACTAACACACTTTTAACATGTTGTTTGGAATTAACAGCATGTTTATACATGAGTTGAAGAGTTTAATGGTAACAGTAGGATGATTTTACCTTTAAGATGAGAAATTAAAGAAAGAAGGTTTACTTTACTGATAAATATTTCCATACAGCGATATTCCCAACTGCAAATAGTAAAGCTAAAAAATAAGCAACTGTGTCAAGGATATATTGAGTTGTTCAGATGTTTGCTATAAAATTACATCTTTAGGCCCCTAGGAATATCTAAACAAATAAGAGATAAGACAAATATCAGAGAAAAGGAAAGAAAAGCAGGATAAAAAGTGCATTATGTAAACATACAGATGTGAGTGGGAGACATATGGGAATACCATTATGTATAACATAAGTTGCAAAATTACAGGTTGTATTTGGGAATGTGGAGAGAGAAGGAGCAAGAGAATACAGATCAAGACTAGTCAGTGAATGATCTCATAATTTAAGGATTTTTATTCATTTATTATTTTTAAATTGGAAGTATTAAACTAACGGAAGGCAAATCTGCAATTTAGAGGAGTCCAAGGGGCAATGTGTTCACAAAACTCCTGGGAGGGAAATGTAATGAGGTCTTATAAGATGGCAATAGACATAAAGAACAGTTAGTCTGTTACTGCATTTGGGGAGATAGAATTTTAAAAAGAAAAGTTGGTTAAATGTGAGAAGTAATGGAGATAAAACATGCCCAATAAATTTTTTTATTATGTTCAATTAGCCAACATGTAGTACGCCATTAGTTTTTGATGCAGTGTTCAACAATTCACTAGTTGCATATAGTGCCCAGCGCTTATCACACCTTTCCTCCTTAATACCCATCACCCGGTTACCCATCCTCCAACCCCCTCCCTTCTGTAACCCTTAGTTTGGTTTCCAGAGTCTAGAGTCTCTCATGGTTTTTCTCCCTTTCTGATTTATTCTTATTCAGTTTTCTCTCTCTTCCCCTATGGTCCTCTGCACTATTCCTCATGTTCCACATATGAGTGAAACCATATGATAATTGTCTCTTTCTACTTATTTCACTTAGCTTAATACCTTCCAGTTCTACCCATGTTGATGCAAATGGTAGGTACTCATCGTTTTGATGGCTGAATAATATTCCATTGTATATACAAACCACATCTTTATCCATTCATCTGTTGAAGGACATCTCAGCTCCTTCTATAGTTTGCTATTGTGGACATTGCTGCTCTGAACACTGGGGCACATGTGCCCCTTCTTCTCAGTACATTTGTACTTTTGGGGTAAATATCTAGTAGTGCAATTGCTGGGTTATAGGGTAGCTCTATTTTTAACATCTTGAGGAACCTCCTTACTGTTTTCCAGAGTGGCTGTACCAGCTTGTGTTTCCACCAACAGTGTAGGAGGGTTCCCCTTTTTCTACATCCTTGCCAACATTTGTTGTTTCCTGTCTTATTAAATTTTGCCATTCTAACTGATATAACATGATATCTCACTGTGGTTTTGATTTGTATTTCCCTGATGGCTAGTAATATTGAGCATTTTTTTTTCATGTTCTGTTAGCCATCTGTGTGTCGTCTTTGGAGAAGTATCTGTTCATGTCTTCCCACTTATTGACTAGATTATTTTTTTTGGGTATTGACTTTGAGAAGTTCTGTATAGACTTTGAGATAGTTCTTTATAGTTCTTTATAGATCCTGGATACCAGCCCTTTATCTGTACAGACATTATCTGTAATGTCATTTGCAAATAACTTTCAAGTTTTCAACTAGGAGTATGGGTATTGGCATTTTGCTTTTGAAGGGTTTCAACAGTATAGGATAAACATGTATTTTAGATAACAGTTACCAAAAAAAAATCACCTATGAAAAAAGAGTGAATGAGACACATCACTTAATAAAACATGGAGCAACACAGTTGCTCCCAACTATTAAAGAATGAATCAAAGGGAGGTAGCCTGCAGTCAGCCCTTAGATCTGAAGCCTTTTCATGTGCACATGGTCTAGTATGAATAGACCACATTAAAAACAACCAATAAAATATTTCCACTAGATAGTGGTTTTATGGCTTTTAATTATCAGATAGACACACCAATTTTTTTATTTTCCTAAACTTTTATTTTTAATTTTTTTATTTTCCTAAACTTTTAGAGAGATGTTTATTATCAGTATAAATTGAACGTTTGTTCTGCTTAAACTTTCAATTCATAAGGACTATTTATATTCTTAATTAAAACTTGGTAATTGACGTTATACCCATGTTCCTAGCATACATATTACTATATTATAGTATTATTATCAGTATTATTTGGGAATTAAACTCTGTCATAAAGACTTCTTTGACCGCACCTATTTGGGTTAGCTACACTTGAATTGCTACTTCTAATAACTATAGCCTCAGAAATTTCACAAAGCATATGACTATTGGGGGCAAGGGAGCACTGAGAAAAATAAAATTGAGAACCTGAAGGAAGTTTACTTGATTCACAGAGAAATGATGTCTTGGTATCTATGAATTTACCAGGTTGTAGTACCAGCATGCTTAAAGCTCTTTATGATTCACGAACTCTAATCCTATTAAACTTTAATTTTTCTAATGATGATACTAGCTTTAGCTGTCTTATTTAAAGATGCTAATATTAATGCAACCAATTATAAGACAAAATCACACAAAAACATTTTATATTGTCTGAACTTTGATTCAACTGTAACTGAAACTGAAAATATGGAGACAGAGAAGAGAGAGTGACTTGTCAGCCTCGCTCAACTTCTAGTTATTTTTTGTTTGTTTTATTCGTTTTGTTCTGAGGTCTTTGAAAGGGGATAACTGTACTAACAAAGTATGGTACCTCTAAATGACTCAGGTATATCCCTTCTGAATCTCTATTTTTCACATAATTTTTGGCAAGAGCAAGTAGTCCAGTAAGTATTGCTAATAAGCAGAATGAACAGGAAATCCTAATTTTGGAAAAAATGGAGAATGTGAGGTAAATTGAACAGTTTTCATGAATTAGTGCTTTTCTGTAGCAACAGCAGAATTAGTTTATAGTGAATATATGATCATTTTCATCCAGATGGTTTTGTCATCACTTGTAATTTTTAGAGCTTTTAGAAACTTTCCCTCGGGTTCTGTGACATACTTCTACAATACTTGGTAACATGTGTCACCACATCACTTTTATTTATGACTGTGAATTTCCCTATCACAACTAGTTCCTTTTTTGTGGAAAAAGAATATGTAAAGGTGATTGTAATAAAAACCACGAAGACATTTATTTTGTGTAACTCTGATGTGGGGAAGGGTAGCACATAAATTCATCTTGTCAGAAGCAGAAATACATTTTTTGTCCAATTTTGAAGCCATAGATTTTTTTGATGAAACTGGCAGGCATGTCTAAATATGTTCCAGAGAGCTGTCAGTAGTGATAGTATGAGAGAAAAACTGTAAATAAAGTGATAATTACTTTCAAAGATTTGTAGACATTTATGTTCCTTTGGTAGTAGTTTAATGATTAAACACTTTAAAATGTAGAGGATATTGATGCTATATATTCACTGAAAATCATTTGAAATAAAAACAACAGCAACAAGGAAAATGGTCAACATAACCTGGGATGGATTCAAGATTTGAAAAATAAAGCATTTTTTAAAAAATCTGAAACCATGACAATTTAGATGCATAGAGCTTACTTATGAGCTGAGTAAATAAAATTTTAGGAAATTGATGAACCTTTAAGGCCAGTGGATATAAATCAGCTATCACTTTCAATTCAGTAAATATTTGTAGTACTTCAACATCATTCGTTAGAGTATTGGCTACATATGTTAGCATGATGCATTTAACAAAATTATTTCTCTCCTCTGAAATGTCAGGAAATGCTTGGGAAAAATTTAAATCCAAGTATGAGAGATTAAAAAAAAATCAGTCTCATAAAAAATATTGGAAACAAGAGGTAGACAGAAACACGACAAAGGGACTTGTAAACATTGAATTTTACCCAAAGACTGCAGTGGCATCAGGACAGCAGATGGCAAAGTGCTAACAGCACAGGAAGACATCCAAAACCACTGGAAAGTATAATTCAAGAAGCTATATGAGATACCAAGGGACTATATCGGTGGTACCAAGTGTGAGGCAATCATCTGCACAACCATCAAATCATCTTCACCTTTTCCTGGCAGAGAAGGAAACTGCAGTAAACAAGCTCAAACTGGGAAAGGCACATGGTACAATGTTACAGATGAACTCATAAACAAGGTGGCAACTGTGCACTTAGTGTCCTTCATAAAACCTGTCAGCAGGCAAACGGGAAACAAGGGACTGGCGGAGGACCAGTATAAATGCATCTACATAAGACGTCCCCTAACCAGCTCCACAGGAAAGAGAGAAGAGCTACTGACCATCCTTGTTTCCTTGTGGAAATGTTAGGCTGCCTACAAAGAAAGGTAGCCTGGGGGTCAGAGAAGAATAAATTGAGAGAGAGAGAATATTCCTGTTTTATCTGATGAGATAACCCAATCAGATCTGCTACTTGGATTTCACTGATTACCAAGGCCACGGAGTGCAAATTGAAAGAGTTTATAATAATTTATAAAGATAACTTGATTGTCATAGTGTGGGTAATCACATTTTTAGACACTGAATACACTGAATACATATCTAATAGTGATCCAGTATGTATGAAGAATAAATACCTTGCATTATTATGAATTTAAAAAAAAAAAAGTGTAGATATTGCTTGAACGAGTTTTGAAAAGATCCAGACCTCTCATTTTCATTTTCAACTGATGAAACCAAAATTCTATTATGACATTTCCCCCGTCTCTGTTCCTCCAGCACACTGCATTTTTACTTTTACTTGCTCTGTGTGTGTGTTGGGGGTGGTTTGGAGTTAGGACTGGGAGACATGCAGGGTACTAAAGTTTTGCTAATTTTTCCTAGTGAAAAACCACCAGTGATACTACTTGAACAAGTTGTATTCAATACTCCTTGCAGCAAAGGAGAATGCATCTCGGGAATCTGTGAGATGCCTCATTTAGAGGGTGTTATAATGGATTTGTAGGATTGGGGCCTTTGTTAGGTGATTTTACAATAGGTTTAAGGAAGCTGGACTTTGTTCTAGAGGCAGGGGTAATTCTTTGGGTATCTTAATAGATCTTACCTAAAGTGAAGTCTAGCCCTAGGCTAACCTATAACAGAAAAAAAAAGTAGTCCTCATTAGCAGGATAGCAGGTATTTTGTTCATTTCTGCAGCTTAGACAAGGATCGTATTGGGTTTTTGCTCAGACATAATTATGTACTGGTCTTGGTTTTATCTTAATCCATCAGGGTCATAGATTTGCACTAATAAAAATTATTTGAGTTCATCAGAAGAATACCATGGCCTAGTTATGAATGTCAGGCCAGCAACAAGGTCTAGTTAACATTGCCAGGCCAGCACCTGGTTACCAGGGGTGCTTTTTTTTCTCAGTGTTTTATGTTTTATGGTAAATCCAACTACTTACAAACAGGTTGCTGTATCTTCCTAATTT
>CM053605.1:34085904-34116347 GCA_028646535.1 Procyon lotor
AAACTATTCGTTCTTTTCCCTCTGCCTTAGATTTGCATCTCATTACATATATCTTTAACATTCTTGATTTTTATCTATATCTTCACTGAATTTTTAACCAACATTTCTTTTTTTTTAAAGATTTTATTTATTTCTTTGACAGAGAAAGAGATCACAAGCAGGCAGAGAGGCAGGCAGAGGGAGAGGGGGAAGCAGGCTCCCCGCTGAGCAGAGAGCCCAATATGGGGCTTGATCCCAGGACCCTGATACCATGACCTGAGCCGAAGGCAGAGGCTTTAACCCACTGAGCCACCCAGGCGCCCCTTAACCAACATTTCTAACTACTGCCTCTATATCTTCACTTATGTGCTCCATAGACATTTTAAATGCAGTGTTTTATTTTTATTTGGTTTAAAGATTGTATTTGAGGGGGAGGGAGAGAGGGAGAGAAAAAGAGCAAGTACGAGTTGGGAAGAGGGAAGGAGGGAGAGGGAGAAGCAGATTCCCTGGTAAATAGGGACCATGGGATCATGACCTGAATCAAAGGCTATTTTATATCATCATATTTTTCTTAAAGCTTTTGTTTATTTGTCAGAGAGAGTGCATGCAAAAGCAGGAGGAGCAACAGGCAGAGGGAGAAGCAGACTCCCCATGAGCGAGGAGCCTGCTGGGCACTCAGTCCCAGAACCTTGGGATCATGACCCCAGCCCAAGGGAGCTGCTTCACTAACTGAGGCACCCAGGCATCCCCCCAAATGCACTGTTTTAAATGTATATTTCTTCAAGGGGCCCAGGTGGCTCAGTCAGTTAAGCTTCCAACTCTTGATTTCGGCTCAGGTTATGCTCTCAAGGGCCCTGAGATCAGCCCTGCCTCTGGTTCTGTGTTTCCGCAGTCTGCTTGTCCCTCCCCTCTGCTCCTCTCCCTGCTCACTTGCTCGCTTGTCCTCTCATTCAAATAAATAAATGAATAAAATCTTAAAAAAAAAAATGCATGTTTCTTCAAACTCACGCCTTCTCCCACCTTTGAATTTTTCTCAATAACCCTACCTGATTGAACTGGAACCTGTGAGTAGTTTTAAGTTCTCCCTTTCCCTCCTATTTTTTATTAAATACTAATACATGAGACTGTTAAAAAAATATATATATATGGAAAATGATAAACACTACTGTGCTGAACCTGGAAAAAAAATTGTTGACTCTCCCTACCTGATCTCATTCTATTTCTCCTCAGAAATAGCAACTCCCCTAATATTTGTATTTGTCAACTGGAGAAATCTAATAGTTTTTTTTTTAATTTATTATATTTTTATAGCCATTTCTTTTTTAAATAGTTTAGTCATTTTTATAGTATTTTGATTTATTTTTTCTCACATTATCAATTTGTTTAAATCTTACTGGATATACTTATTTTACATTTCATAAGGGCTTATTCTAATATTTGAAGTCTTTACAATTTCTGCTCTTTATTGTGTATAGGATAATTTTATTTGTTGTTTTCTGATAATTTACCAAAAGCTTGTATTTCCTGAAATTTACCACTAAAAATGCTTTGAGGCCTGCTTTAAAGTTAATTTCTTGTACAAAGGATTTTCATTGACCCCTGTCACATGTCTGTGTGTACTTCTGGAAAGGAATCATTTTAACTACACATTTGGCTTGAGTTTTTTTTACAACATGAAACAGTTTGATTTCAGACAGCACACCTGTGTAAGGTAAGCTCTGGGTACAATTATCTGGGGAGACTTTTTTTTCCCTATTTTTGTAATCCTTCATGAACTGTGGAGGTGGCAGGGGATGGGTTTATATATAATTTATCATTGTTTGCTATGCTCAAGTTCATATATTTGGTAGTTCCAAAACTAGGCAGGTCTCCACCCTTAGGTGGTTTTCTGCCTTTCCTGAACTTTTGCCTTTGTTTTCCTTGACTTAAAAAACAACAACAACAACAAAAAACCCCATAAAATGCTTAAGTTCAATATGTATGTCAAATGCTTTGAAATCAATCACCTGCTTATCTCTTTAGCTTCCCTCTTTTATGTACTTTCTATACTTTTAGACTCCTTATTTAAACATACACAGATTACATATATATATATATATAATTTCACTCTAAATATTTTTATCTAAAATATATATAATTTCATTCAATATTTTTATCTAAAAAATTATTTTTAACGTGAACATCTATGAATTTAAAAATAACAGTTTTAGGGCACCTGAGTGGCTCAGTGGATTAAAGCCTCTGCCTTAGGCTCAGGTCATGATCTCAGGGTCCTGGGATCGAGCCCCACATCAGGCTCTCTGCTCAGCAGGGAGCCTGCTTCCCCCTCTCCTTCTGCCTGCTTCTCTGCCTACTTTTGATTTTTCTCTCTGTCAAATAAATAAATGAAATCTTTAAAAAATAATAATAGTTTTATATCCTTAATATATTTTAAATATCTTCTGTTTTCTGTTTAATATTGGCCCTGAATATTCTTCATCGGGAGTATCTTTTTTTTTTAAAGATTTTATTTAATTGAAAGATTAATTGTGCGTGTATGCATGTGAGACAGAGAGAGAGAGAGAGAGAGATCAGGAGCGGGGAGAAGAGTAGAGGGAAAAGCAGACTCTCTGCTCAGCAGAGAGCTGGATGCAGGACTCAATCCTAGAATGCTGGGATCATAACCTGAGCTGAAGGCTTAACCAACTGAGCCACCCAGGCATCCATTCATCTAGACTTACTGAAATATAATTAATCCTATTGATGTCAAAGTGATCTTTCTGTATTCTGGTTATTTTTACAATCTTTGCCTATCTTAATCACAATTATGTTCTGTAATCTAGCATAGCATCTGTTACAAAAGCACCAAAGGAAAATATTGAGTAAATGTAGTGAAGGTTTGACTGACTCTCAATTTTAATTCACTCGTAGTTTCCTTTTCCTCTGAATAAATCTCAAACCTCTTATCCTGCTATAAAAGCCCTTCCTAATTTAGCTTCTTCTCCCTGCTTAGACACAGCAAACAATAGTCCTGTCCTCACTCACTCAACAGTCCATGTCCTCACCCAACTATTCCTTTAGTTTCCTCATCTATAAATGAGACCTGTAAAAAGACAAAAGTTTTTAACTGAGTTTGGGGTGGGAAGGAATATACAAACTTTTGCACAAGTGTGATTGTCTCCTCTTGACATTTTAAAACTCTTCTTGCTACAGTGGTATTTTAACATCAAATTGATCATTTCACATCTCTAAACATAAAATAATGACTTCCCATTACAATTAGAATGAAGCTGAAAATTTTTAAAATGGCTTTTAAGGACTTCAGTTCTCTAGCAGCAACCCACGGACACATGCCTTCAAACCTCTCTTCGTGCAGTTTTCTCTTTGAGGTCAGCATTTCCATCACACTGAACTTCTTTCATTTTTTGCTCTTTCATGCTTTCTATTACTTTAGGGTTTCTACGGATTTTTGTCTGAAATGTTTTACAATGCCTCTTCCCCTTATTAACTTATTATAAGTCACCCGTCTCAATCTGCCATAACTAAATACCACAGATTGGATGACTTAAACAACAAATATTTGTTTCTCACAGTTCTGGAGACTAGGAAGTGCATGTTCAAGGTGCCAGCAGATTCAATGTCAGGTAAGAGCCCTCCTCCTGGCTTGAAGATAGGGATCTTCTTATTATTTCCTCATAGGGTAGAGATTAAGAGATCATTTCTCTCAGGTCTCTAAAAAGGCATTAATCCATTCATGAAGATTTCCATCATTATCACCTGTTTATCTCCCAAGGGTTTTACCTGCAGGTACTTCTATTTGGTACTTCTGCTAGTACTTCAGACATGCCTTTGGGAGAACACAGACATAAATCCTCCCTGTGCCTGGATTTTCACAAAATTACTAATTGTTTACAGGTATTAACATTGCATTGGACAGATTTAACAACATTGAAGCTTCTTGAAATGTTTAGTTGAGAGTACTTATCTGTTCGTAAAATTACATGTGTGTGATTATTTGATTAATACAATTCTTTCTCACAGGTTATAAATTTCACTGGGAAAGTTTGTATTTTTTGTTCACCAGTGCCTAATAGAGTCACAGGTATATAATATCAATTAATTAATACCAGCTAAAAGAATGTCCATATTTGCTTTGCTCTATAGAGTGGATCCAGAAGATTAACCAGATTAATATATATAATATATATATTAATATATAATAAAATATATAATAAAGGAATATATTCGCCAAAAAAGTATCAAGAACTATGGGACTTGGTGTTATCTAAGTTTTCCTCAAAATCTAAAATCTTATGATTTTCTTATAGTTCATGCATAATAAAGATATTTGCTATCAAATAATGCTTGTGATACTGCTGATTGTTTATGTTGGAGGAGAGGAGGAGCCATATAAAGAGGACGGAGTCTATGACATCATCTTTATTTTATTTATTTTTTATGACATCATCTTTAAATAAAAGCTTTAAATATGGCATATATAGTAATATGTTATTGTCATATAGGGATAAAAATGTAGAACTTTGTTGTTTTGTTTTTCTTTTGGTTTGTTTAAAACTTGATGTTTTGAACTCTAAATAGAAAAATTTAATACAAGCATACTGATATATAGTCATATTTGAATATAAACTGGAAGACTACTAGAGACTTCCCTAAAGAAAAAAGAAATGTTGAGAATATAATTATTTTAAATATCTACCAACCACATCTATATTAGTGATAAAAGCACAATTTTGGGGGGTGCCTGGTGGCTTAGTCAGTTGAGTATCCAACTCTTGATTTCAGCTCAGATCATGATCTCAGGGTTGTGATATCAAGCCTCCCACATGGAGCCAGTTTACGATTCTTTCTCTCCTTCTCTCTTCCCCAGCAAAACCAAACCAAGACAAAACAATTTTCGTGTGATGTTCTTAAATATGAAACATAGGCTAATAGTAACCATTTCTGTCATCAGTAATTAGGTCAAAATACTAACTTGTTACTCAGTAAAAAAGATACTTGGTAACTGGAAGAAAATATTCAGGAATAGGTCTGATATATTTAAGGTTCATTGCTGTATAATGGTGGAGTGTTTTTGGACCTTTCACTACTTGGCATGAAGATGAAAGAAAGAATAGCCTCAATAAGAAACAGCAGGATCTTATACAAAGACAAGAAACAGTAAATAATTTCTTTCTTTTTAACAACATAAGTAATATGTCCATGAAAGACATATTTTGGCAAACTAGTGTGAAAAGTCCCTATTACATTTTTATTTATTTCTTGTTTTATATTTATAGCTAAAACATGTGGGCATTCTGATAGAAGACCAAAATCACTTATGATAATTTTGATAGAAAAGTAACTTTCAAGACTAAGTAAAATCAGAAAAATATGACAGTGACAAGAAATGTTTCAAAAGCAGTGAATTTAAAATCTAGTCCATTCCTTCTGATATGCAGGGTTTTCAGGTGCTACTGTTAGCACTGATTTTTGTTCTTTGTCATAACCAGTTGGCCAGAAAATGGGAAAATGTAATACTTACCAGCTACAGACACTAACAAGGGTCAACATGGCAGTTACTAAGACTTTTGGTGCATTGACACCACTGCCAACTTTTATAATTATCTGGGGATAAAAGTATATAATATTATCTGCCTCTTATCAAAGTAAAAAACAGCCCAAATATCACCTAAAACATTTGAATGAAATTTGATTGCTATCACACTAATAATGGATGTATTAGTTGTATCTATAATCTTATGATTGATGGACTAATTAGTTTATAGAATTTAAATTTAGATTTTAACTTTTAATAAAGTTATTTACTTCAATGGGAAGCAGCAAAACTAAATATAAAATTATTTCTTCTTTGGTTTAATTAATGTCTAGCTGTTCAAATCATGAGATTTTTACTAAATACCTATTACTTGTAGGTATCATACCCTAATGGAAGATTTAAAAAGAAAATGAGAAAATAAAGTTCTGAGCATTGGCATTATGAGCTCAATGTGATAAATGATAGCAAATCTCTATTTATTCTCAATCCTCATTCAAAGTATTCCAGTTAAAATATGAAGGAAGAAATATTAAAAGTTGCCTGCTAATCAAGTGGGGTACGCTTTCTGGTTTTCAAATAAAATAATGTTTTGTCTTCAAAAAAAGCAGGAAGTTAGCCTTGAATAAAAAGTGATTTATTCATTCTCAATGTACTATATGAAATTGTATTTTTTTTCTCTCAGATAAGGAAATACTATAAGCTGGAGTTTTAGTGACTATTATACTCTTTTATTACTGTAACCTAAGTGCATTTGCAATGTAGCAATATAATAACTTTATTTCCCATCTACGGTTTCCACTTAAAATCATAACATAACAATACGAATTTTTACTTTCAGAGGGTCTTAGTTTACGAAGTCCTCTCATCAAGATTATTTTTCTTGGTAAGGTTTAAAAAAAAATCTTTTGGCATAATATGAACCAGACTGCACTAAAATCCCTTATTTGTTTCACATTGACATCTATTTTGAATCCTTTTCTCCTGTATGTTTCCAGTTCTATCTTCTATTACACTTTTAACTATTATGGAAAGTCTTTTTTTGTTGTTTCTAATATCTAAATGTTTTCCATACAGGTACTATGGAAAATACACACTTTATTTGTCTTCAGTTAGATAGCAATAGCCTGTATACTTACATGCACGATGGTTTTCCCCTTCTTGTTTGGTTCTGTTGGTCATAGATAAGCATCCAAAGGACAGCTAAGAAAAGATAAGAATAAAGGCAAAAATACACTCACGTTCTCTTTATATAAATACAATATTTAAATGTAGTTTCAATTTTCAAGTTGTTTTCTTAAGTGGATGTATTACTTATTTTCTCTACTTAAGTACTACTCTCAGATAATGAAGAAGCATAACATTACTTTGATAGGTTTTGATTTTCTTTGAAAAAAAATCATCAGTTCTGTTTTTTATTTGTTTTTTGCCTTACATTCTCTGCCTGGATGGTCATGTCAATGTGAGTTACTTTTAGGTATATTTTTTGTTACACAAAGGTAATAATATCTATAATATAAACCATATGTATAATTATAAGTTTTAAAAGGACATCAGTTAAGTAGCTCTTCTTTCATTTCTGGTGTTACAAATTCCTTTCTATCACCTTTTTTTTTTTTTTTTACTTGAAGAACTTCTTTTGGCATTTTTTAAAAAAAGTCACATTCCCTTAATCATTCATTTCTGAAAGGTGTTTTTGTTAAACAAAGAATTCTGATAGGACAGATGTTTTCTTTTGATTTGCTACTTTCTTTTGGCCTTTTGTCATTTCTGATGAGAAATTAACATTAATTTAAATAATTATTTTCACTATATTATATGTCTGAAGGCAGTTTAATTTATATGTTTACAGTTCATTACACTTCTGGGGTAATATTTATATCTCATTAAATTTTGACAGTTGTCACTATTTTCTCAAATATTTTCCTGCACTAATCACATTTTCCTAACCTTCTGGTACTCCAAAAACATGAATATTGACCTTTTGATATTTCCCGGGGATCACTGGTTCTGTTCCTTTTATTTTATTTTTCTGTTGTTCAGAAAGATAAGTTTCTGTTGATCAGTCTTTAAGTTCTCTTTTTCCTCTCTCATCTCTCTATTCTTATACTGAGCCCTTCCTTCATTTCAGTTTATTTTTATTTCTTTTACTATGTTTTCAGTTCTAGAATTTCCATTTGGTTGTTCTTTCTGACTTCTGTTTCTTTGCTGAGAACATGTATCATTTCATTCTTTTCCAGATTGTGTCCTTACTTAGACCATGGTAATTATAATTGTTTTATAAACTTTGATAATTCAAACATATGGGTCATCTTGGTATTGATATCTGTTGATTTACATTTTCCATTAGAGTTATTTAGATTTTTCCTTGTTCAAGATATGTCAGGTAATCTTGGATTATATCATGGGTGTTCTGATTACTATATGATGAGACTAGGGTGCCTGTAGGATCTTCTAGAAAATGTTGATATAATTTTATTTTGTTCAGAAGGCAATCCACTTGGTAGGATTTACATTTGAAATTTCAGCCTGGATTCTGTGAACACAAGACCTACTCTAGGCAGTGGTATACACCATAATTCAATTCTCAAAATCTTTGATATACTTATTCCAGCCATTTTCATGCACATGCAGCTTAGAGATGTACTACAATATAATATGGTGATTACATGGTTGCCTTTTTCCATCTCTATCCCCTCTGATGTCATCTCTCCAGTTTCAGATTTCCAAGGGTGTCCTTTTCTGGTATTCTGGCCAAAGTGTCAGGGCTTTAGACACTCCTGTCTGGTACTTCCTGCAATTTGTAATGCTTCTTGCAAAGGAGCACACACATAAAAATACACATGGCTAATACAACCTCTACGCAACACAAAGTAAAGAAAATTAAAAAAAGCTCCCCCATGGGGTCTGCCTTTGAGAGAATGCTAAGATACAACAGTGTCTGATCTATAAATGGTGCTGTTAGTTGTTTATCTATGAAAAAAAAATCTTGTCCCATATTTTCTATAATACACAATTCAAAAGGAAGGAATAATAATTGTGAAAAATAAAACCAAGAAATCTTCTAAAACAAGAGGCAAAATAAGATTATCTCCATGAAGCTAAGGTAGATACATGAGTATTTCTTTAAAAATATACAAAAGCTCTAACTATAAAAATGAGGAAAATAGTACTTCATTAAAAATAAGAGCTTCTGATTTAAAAAAAAAAGCATAGATTTAAAAGGCCATTTGGATAGAACAAATCTATCAAATCTATCTAACAAATCTATCAATCTACTTACTATGCAAGTAAATGCATGTGTATATAATAAAAAAAGTATCTAAAATGTACAATAAATTCTTGGAAATGAAAATGAAACCAGTAAGACAACCAAATATTAAAAAGTGATTGAAGGACTTTTCAAGTATTTCACAAATGAGTAAATCCAAATGAACAAACTAAAAGATGCCCAATAAGGTTGTCATCATGGAAATGCAAATTCACACCATAAAAAGATAAAAGCTACGTTCATACCAGAACAACTAAAATTAAAACAACTGGGGCACCTGGGTGGCTCCCCAGAGGCTAAAGCCTCTGCCTTCGGCTCAGGTCATGATCTCAGGGTCCTGGGATCGAGCCCCGCATTGGGCTCTCTGCTCAGCAGGGAGCCTGCTTCCCCCTCCCTCTCTGCCTGCCTTTGCCTACTTGTGATCTCTCTCTCTCTCTATCTCTCTCTCTCTCTGTCAAATAAATAAAATCTTTAAAAAAAATAAAATTAAAACAACTGACAAGTCAAGGATTATTGAGAATGTAGAATAACTAGAGCCTTCATTGTTGTTGGTGAGAGGTTCAATTTATTATAATTACTTGAAAATATTTTAGGCATTTTCTATTAGAGCTAATGTATTTATCCAATGATTCAGCAATTTCACTCGTGTGTGTGTGTGTATACATATATATATATATATATGTGTATATATATATATATAAATAACAGAAATGAGTGCTTATGCCAACTGGAAACATATATAAAAATGTTTGTACAACTCTATTCATAATAGGGGAAGAAACTGGAAACAACACAAATGGTTGTCTAGTGTAGAACAATGTAGTAGATAGTTGTAGCAGCAGTGGCTTTAATATGTTCATGACCTTATGAAGTCCTTGAATGCACAGACCCTAGGCTTGCTTTGGCAGATATGGTAATGTGAAGATAGCAAACATGGCTTATGCAGTGGCTCCAAAGTGCTTCAACATTGGGGCTTACTTTCTCTTTCTGTTCTCTGCAATCCTTGTTTCATTACATGGTAAAGCTTGGGGTAATTTTTTGATGCTTAGTATGCGTGGCGTGAGCCAGTTTTCAATTTTTTTAATTTATTTGTTTTATTTATTTTTTAAGATTGTATTTATTTATTTGACAGCAAGAGAGGGAACCTAAGCAGAGGGAGTAGGAAAGGGAGAAGCAGGCTTCCCGGCAAGCAGGGAGCCCAATACCGGGCTCTGTCCTAGGACACTGGGATCGTGACCTGAGCTGAAGGCAGACGTTTAATGCCTGAGCCACCTGGGCGCCCCTTCAGTTGTTTTTAAACTATCATTTCAAATACACCTCTTTTTGCCTTGATTTGTAAACCTTGAACTGGATTCTTGCAACATTTCTTCAGCTGGTACAACCTTAGGTCTTGTCAGTAGAGATGACGTGTGGATACTGCAAGAGGAAAATAGGTCTTTATAATTCTGGTGTTTTTTTGGGGCACCTGGGTGGCTCAGTGCGTTAAAGCCTCTGCCTTCGGCTCGGGTTATGATCGTAGGGTCCTGGGATCAAGCCCCGCATCTCATCGGGCTCTCTGCTCGGCAGGTAGCCTGTTCCCCATCTCTCTGACTGCCTTTCTGCCTGCTTGTGATCTCTCTCTCTCTCTCTGTGAAATAAATAAATCTTTAAAAATAATAATTCTGGTGCTTTTTACTGTCATTGTAATTGTTTACTGTAGCTAGGTCACTAACAGGTAACTTCTGTGCCAGTGGTGCCGTTGTGTTGAGATACAATGATACAAATCTTGTAGTGAGTGCTACATTATCATTTTAACAGGCAACATCCTTGCAAGTCCCAACCCACCTCTTCCTCCCGCTACCCTGCACCTCAGTGAATGGTGTCTTTTGTTGCCAGCCCCAAACTGCTACCCTTTACATGTTTCCTGACCTCCTATGGGCCATCACCATACCAGCTCCAATGTGATCTTATTTTGAGGCAAAATTACTCTATGATGATAGAATGCCATTAGGATGAAAGCAACTACATAACTACTATGCAGTGCTGTACATATTCTATATCTTAATATGAATGTTCAGTGAATAAATATGAACATGTAAAAAGTTCATTAAGCTCTGCACTTAAGATTATGTACTCTGCTATATGTAAATTATGTCTCAATGAAAGAATATATGTATAGATGGGCGGATAGGCAGACAGGCAGGCAGGCAGTCATCTGCACAAACTGCAGATCTATTCGGTTCATATAATGATACCGAATGCAAAACTACATTTTGTTTCTTTTAATTCTTTTAATCTGTTTCAGCATCTCAGCTTTTCTTTGTCTCTCTCAACCTTGGTATTTTGAAATATGTAGGGTAATTTGTAGTGTTTCTCAATTTGAGGTTGCCTGTTGCTTTCCCATAAACAAATTCAATTTATGCATTTTGGGCAGGAATACCACTTAGCAAAATATATTTTGGTGAGTTAAAGTAAATTTGGGGGAGATATCACCAGCACACACTGAAGCAGTGTTAATAAAATAAAACCTACAATTCACTCTAGAAGTCGTTTTACAAATTATAGTTTCCTTATACATACTTGGAGTGATAAATTGTTTTAAGATGAACACTTCGCCTTTTGTTGTGACTTTTTGGCAAGAACAGCCTCAATATATCAAATATATACTGTCACAGAGTCGCTTTTGGAACAATGGTACAAACTCTTAAAGGATTATAATAATTCCTTGTACTTAGAATCATGGTGATTTATAAGTTGTCATTATAAAAGGCAAACATATAAATGAAGGAAATTAATCTTGGAGAAAGCCAAGTGTGTAGGGTCAGAAACTTCAACCTCAATAGTCAGTCAATGTGAAAAATAAAGTCCCAGATTAATATGAGGCTGAGTAATGCTCAGTTAAGATTATAGATATACTTTCTCATTATCATTTTGCATTCATAATATTTAAAACTTAATTTTTAATATTTTTGACTCACAATGTGAACACAGGCATCTCAAACAAAGCTATTTGGTGCATCAAAGATGTTCACTGAGAATAAGGCAAAGTCTGCCTCTTTATTGCTGTATTTCGAAGTACTTCAAAACTAGGTTGCTTAAAAGAGCTATTTCATTTTGTTCACAATTTCAAGTCTAATTTTTAAGAAGTGCTTGACTGAGGATTTCCTCTTTCATCCATATGGTTGGCTGCGGTTGGGCTGGCTAGGGTCTGCTTTTAAGATGGCATCCTCCCTCACATGTCTGCTCCCTAGGTTCTCATCGGCCTCTCTCTCTCTCTCCCTCCATCTCATACCTCGTCTTCCAGGGAGTCACAGTGTGGCTTGAATTTCTCACGGCATGCAGGTTTTAGTATAGTTGCACTTCTTACATAGGAACTGGCTTCCTGAAACAGAAAGTAGATGTCGCTATGCTAGTTAAAAGCTAAGCAATGAGAAGATGTCACCAGCCTCAAGGTCTGAGAGTAGGAAGGCAAGCAAGGTCACATTGGGAAAGATTAGGTATAATTGGAAATAATGTTGTGGACATCTTTGGAACACTGTTTCATACAAGGTACATTCAGAAAAGAAACCATTGTGGGCTTTGTGTACAAAGAGATTCATTACAGGAATTAGACCTTATACAATTTGGTGAGGAGCTACAATAGTGAACCCAAATGTTTAGCAATTAAATGAAGAACGTTAACCTTCCCTGGAGGAGGTGATTTGGAACTTGCAAGAAAATCTGGAAGTTAAGTGTATCCAAATGCGGGAAGAGCACTGCAAATAACTAAATAAAATTAAAACAAGAGCTGATATAGAAGACTCTGGAAAGTTATTGGTCTCCAGAGAATATACACCTCTGTGAGTTTACAGGGGAACAGCTGATGATTAACACAGGGTTTCTTTTGGTCAGCAAAACTAGCAGTTAAGAAAGAGAACTAGACAGAAAATTGCCATGAGTGGAAACTGGAATTTGATGACACACTGGCTTATGTGTCTCATTCGCTCTAATCAAAGATAATTTTCAGAGTATAATGGGGGTTACTTCACTTCCAACTCCAAAAAAATCACACAAACTTTTTCTTTTTGACCAATATTAACCCAGAAACATACAATGAAGGTGATGCTAAGCTAATGTGGGGGGCAGGGCAAGTGCTGCCAGCCCCAACGCCATGACACCTCCCTCGTTACAAACACCACGTCTATGTGTAT
Source organism: Procyon lotor (assembly GCA_028646535.1). Lineage (NCBI taxonomy): Eukaryota > Metazoa > Chordata > Mammalia > Carnivora > Procyonidae > Procyon > Procyon lotor. The sequence goes on from CM053605.1 coordinate 34,098,857, forward strand.
GCCTATGTATACAGTCTGTCCAGCCACAACATGTATGTCTGCAATAGGGATTAGATAATAAAAATTTTATATTTAAGACAATGATAGCAGCGTGATAAGTGTGATTTCAGTTTATTGCAATTTTTCCTACACAAGAGGAAACAGAATAGTAGAAAGAAAATTGTTTCTTCTTGCCAGGAAAATACCTGTACCATAACTGTAACTCTGAAACAGGAGCCCTTTTAGCTACTATCTTAAAAAAAAGTAAATATAAGCACTTGCTTCCAGAGGTTGTCTTACTTGCTTCCAGGAGCTGAGAGGTGCACCCCCAGCTTTGTACAGCCATCAGGTTTTGACATGTTGCACTGCCTGTTCTTTCTACCTCAATATCTTCACTGACTCAGAGCTCCAAGCCCATCATTGCCTCATTATCAACCAACACGCTTTAAATTGCTTTTTATTTTAAGATTTTATTTATTTATTTGACAGAGAGAGAGATCACAAGTAGGCAGATAGGCAGGCAGAGAGGAGGAAGCAAGCTCCCCGCTGAGCAGAGAGCCCCATGCAGGGCTTGATTCATGGGACTCAATCCCAGATCTTGAGATCATGACCTGAGCCAAAGGCAGAGGCTTTAACCCACTGAGCCACCCAGGCGCCCCTATTTAAAATGCTTCTAAAACACTCTATTGGTTTTGCTACCTTGAATTTTTGCATCTTCAGTATCTGCTGTGGGAACATTCAGCCATTATGAAGTACCTGCCTAGATGATTCAAGATGTTTCCTCCCCTACCAACTATTGTTAATGTGCATTAGCAATACTATGACACATGTTTTGGTATCGGCTTCAGTCTTATTTTTCATATAAATTTCAATGCAATTTTATAGAATGGGATTTTTTTCCCCCAAGAGAACATGAATCATGTTAGAGCTGAAATACATACATATGCATATACATAAATATACAACTTGTGCATATGTGACAATGCCATCTGGCTTTCCTCTTTCTTCCTAGGGTAATGATAGTTTAGAAAGACTAGAGAGTTTATATGGGGCACAATAGCTTACAGAAAAATATTCACCTTACTTGATCTTTAAACTGTTCTGTGAATAAAGGTTTTTATAATCATCAATTATTAAAAAAAATCAAGGTTTTGAGACATTACATTAGGAGTTAAATATTTCAATTCCATGGGGAGAAGGTCAATGAGAAGAGAGATTTGAATGGGGATTGTGGTGAACAGACCTTAGAACTTTACTGATTATGGCAGCTATTACTCAGTTATTACCTATTTGTTTGGGGGTATTTCATCGAAAGCCATAAAAGTTTTTCCAAATGTGAAATATCTCAAATTTTAAGGATGTCAGTATTTTTAATATTATTAGTCTAACAAAAAACATCTCTGTTGAAATCTGTCTTCTGGAAAGTGAATTTGTACCTTTGATACATATATTGATCAAAGTCCTACTGCCAGAAGTTTCATGGGCAGAAACTGCATATCAAACCCTCTAGCTTCACACTCCACATCATTCAAACTAGACTATATGTTACTTTTAGTATTGATTTTATATTAAACAAAAATCTTGATAAAACATTCTATAAATGCTCTATCTTATACAGCATGGTGAGATCATTGAGTCCTCTGGCTAATATAAATATTAAATAAACTAGATGCATCACATTATTTTAATAATCTAGAAAAAATATTCCATCCTTGGTAGCACTATGGATTAAAGTTGTAAAATAAAAATCTTAGGTTTATTTTTTTAAAAGATTTTATTTATTTATTTGACAGAGGGATCACAAGTAGGCAGAGAGGCAGGCAGAGAGAGAGGGGGAAGCAGGCTCCCTGGCCAGCAGAGAGCCTGATGTGGGGCTCGATCCCAGGACCCTGGGATCATGACCTGAGCCGAAGGCAGAGGCTTTAACCCACTGAGCCACCCAGGTGCCACAAAATCTTATGTTTAAAGTACATCTTAGAAGTCATTTTAAGTGCGTGTTACTCCTCATCGTTGTGATTATCAATTGTTGTACCAAAGCTTCATTTCGGACTCTGTTAGTAGGACTTTCCAGTTAATAATGTCAGTTACATAATTTTATTTGTGTGACTATCAAGGGCTATAATTACATTTCATCATTAAAGAAAATAAGTTGATGAAAGTAGTTATAGCATCCTCTGTAATTATATAAGAATTTGCATTGAGTTTTTAGCATAGAAACGTGTCGTTTTCATTTCTAATAATCATGTGGAACTGTCTAAACATTTAATGCTTTGCTATGTTTGCTCAATTTGGTACTTCCATTTGATGCCAACTTATTCAAAGCATTTGGAGAAATAATGTGTTGATTTTCACTCATTTTACTGCTTTAACAATAAGCATAATAAATGAGATTAAATACCATCAATTTTTATAATGAATTAAATAATTCATTACGATACTGAAAAGTAATTATGAGGTAGATTTATTTCTTTAAACACCCTCTGGTCTGTATATTTACTCAATTATTTATAGATTGTAAATAATAAGCTATTTAGAATTAATATTTCTATTGGTTACTGTGCTATTTTTTAAAATTCAGTGGAATTCTCTCACTCATAAAATTCAAATTGCCCATAAGTTCAAATTTCTAGAATATTGCCTCTGGAAAGAGGCAATGACCTCTCCAATACCAGATTCCTAAAATTACCAATAAAATTAGTAGGGCCTGGTAGTAGTCAAAAGCAGTATATAACTCTAGTTGTGTACCCAAACTCAGATGAGTTATCACAATGGAGAAAACTCTAGTGCCTGCTACAATAAGGCAGAAGTATTATCAACTAGAGTATAAAAGTTTAGTGGAAGATGTGAGGTTATTTTTTTTCAGATAATGTTTCAACTTAGATTATGATAATGATGAACTCATTAATGAAATGAGGTCAGCACATATTTACCAAATGGTTTTCAAAAAAAAATGTTTAACATATTTTGAAAAATTATTTCCTGATTAAACATAGCCAAAATAATACTATTGCATGGTTTAAAGATTTAGCCTTTGAATATCAAGCATATTCAGTTATCTAGAATAATGCATTTCATTTGAAATCAAAACAAATGAGATACTAAAGTGTTAATAATAAAAAGGTCAAGCCTGTATACTTTAAAAAAAACAAAGCACAGGATGGCATTATCCTTAGAGGAAAAAAAATCATCTGGAGTCGCACAAGTTTTATAACCTAGATAAAAGGGACCAAATCTTTGAAACATAATGCAGGAAAAGTCAGGCAAGAAATACATAATATAACTGTGTCTGTATCTATTAAGGATATTAAATCAATAATTATTAGCCTTCCAAGACAGAAAGAACCAGGCCCACATGGGCTCGCTGGTGAATTCTAGCAAACATTTATGGGAGAAATTACATTAATTTTTACAACCTCTTCCAGAAAATGGAGGGAAGATTTTCTAATTCATTCTGTGATAAAAGCATTATCCTGATACCAAAGCCAAAGACATTATAAAAAAAAGCAACCTGCAGACTAGTCTCCCATGATCATGGGTATAAATTTCTTAACAAAATATTAGTAAATAAAAAACAGCAATGTATAAAAAGTCACAGTGAAGTAAGATTTACTCCAGAAATGTAAGGCTGACTTACGTTGGAAAATTAATGTAATGCATCACATGAACAGACTGAATTTTTAAAAATCCTCTGATCATATCAGTAAATGTGGGGGAAAAAAATGACAAAGTTCAACACTCACAACAAACAATTCTCAACAAACTAGGAACAGAGAGAAACTTTCCAACTTGAAAAAGAACATCTACAAAAATACCTATAGCCAACCACATATTTAATGGTAATTAATTAGATGCTTTCTTGCTAAGACAAAAATCAAGGATGTCTGCTTTCACCAGTAATACAATTCAACATTTTACTAAAGTTCTAGCTAATGTACTAAGATGATATAAAATTGTCTTTGCAGATGACATGATTGTCTACATAGAAAATAACAAATTAATCAAGAAAATACATTCCCTGGAACTAACAAGTGATTATAACAGGTAGAAAGATAAAGGGTTAATATACATAAGTCAGTTGCTTTCTTAGATACCATCAATGAACACTTAGAATTTCAAATTAAGAACACTTTAATTGGCACCAAAAAATGTTTAGGTGTAGAGATCTATATGAGGAAAACTGTAAAACTCTGATGAAAGAAATCCAAGAAGATCCAATAAGTGGAGAGATATTCCATGTACGTGAATAGAAAGACTTATATTGTTAAGATGTCAGTTCTTTCCAACTTAATCTACATAGTCATTACAATCTCAGTGGAAATACCATCAAGTTATATTTTATGGATATAGACAAACTGATTCTAATGTTCATATGGAAAAACAAAAGACCTAAAATAGCCACCACAGTATTGCAGGAGAGAGAGAAAGATAGAGAACATTACCTCACTTCAAAGCTTATTATAAAGCTACAGTAAACAAGACATTGTGATGTTGGCAAGAACACAGATAAATCTATTGATGGAACAGAATAGAGAAGCCAGAAATATACCCACACAAATATAGTTAACTGACCTTTGACAAATTTAATGGAGAAAAGTTAGCCTCTTTGACAAATGTTTTGGAACAACTAGGAATATGCATGCACAAAAATGAATCTAGACACTCACTTTATACCATATACAAAAATCAAGTCAAAATCACAGACCTAAATGTAAACTAAAAAACTCTTAGAAGATAACATAAAGGGGTGCCTGAGTGGCTCAGTGGGTTAAAGCCTCTGCCTTTGACTCGGGTCATGATCTCAGGGTCTTGGGATCTAGCCCTGAGTCAGGCTCTCTGCTCAGCAGGGAGCCTGCTTCCTCCTCTTTCTCTCTGCCTGCCTCTCTGCCTACTTGTGATCTCTCTCTCTCTCTCTCTCTCTCTCAAATAAATAAATAAATAAATGAATAAATAAATATCTTAAAAAAAAAGATAAAACAGGTGACTTTGTGTTTGAGTTTTTTAGATACAGCTCCAAAACCATGATTTATAAAAGAAAAAAATATTAAATAGGACTTTAATAAAATTAAAGGCTTCTCTGTAAAAAACTAATGTCAATAGAATGAAAAGCAAGTGACAGACTAGGAGAAAAATGTTTTCAAAACATAGATCTCATAAAGGACTACTGTCCAAAATCCACAAAGAAACCTTAAAAAGTCAGCAATAAGAGAGCAAACAAGCCAATTAAGTAAACAATAGAGTTGAACAGACACCTAAGCAAAGAAGATATATAAATTTCAAATAAGCATAAGAAAATGCTCAACAAGATATGTAAATATAAACAACAATGAAATAACTATACACCTATTAGAATGGCTAAAATCCAGAATAGCAACACCAAATGCTGGTAAGGATGTGAGGCAGCAGAATCTCTCATTAATTGCTGGTAGGAATGCAAAATGGAGAAATCACTTATAAAGACAATTTTGCAGTTTCTTACACAACTAAACCCACTCCTACCTACCATGCAACCCAACAATTTTCCTCCTTGATACTTACTCAAATTAAAAACTTAGGTCTACATGAAAACTTGCATGCGAATGTTTACCATATCTTTATTCTTAATTGCCAAAACTTGGAAACAGCCAAGATAGGTGTATGGATAAATGAACTGTGACACACAATGAGATATGATTCAGCAATAAAAAAAAATGGGCTTCAAACCATGAAAAGACATGGGGGTACTTAAATATATATTGCCAATATATGGACTCATAAAAGGCTCATACTGCATGATTCCAAGTATACAGTACTATGCAAAAGACAAACATGTGGAGATAGTAAAACTATCAATGGCTGTAAGGGGCCTGAGAGGAAGGAAGGAGAAATGAATAGGTTTAGTCCAGGGTTTATTTTGGGCAGTGAAACTATTCTCTTTGATACTATAATGGAGAATATGTGTTATTCTACATTTGTCAAAACGTAGAATGTACAACACAAAAAAGGAATACCAATGTAAACTATGGACTTTAGCTAATAATAAAGTATCATATCGGCTCATCATTTATAACAAATGTACTACATGAATGCAAAATGTTACCATTAGGGGATTTGTTTATGTTGAAGTGAGAGGGTAAATTCATTTGGACGATATTTTACTGTGAAGTGAAATGTATTACTGAATATACTAGCAGTTTAAAAAGTTAAATGTGAATCCATAGTAAGCAAACACACACATATTTTGCTTTGATTGCAACATGTTCTTGTTAAAAATCTGTCGAAGTACTATTTGGAGTTACTTTTCTATGTTATTAAAACACACATTAACACATCTATAAATAATTTTATGTGAATCCCAGAAGAGTTGTTCAATTTTTCTATTTAGGCTTGATTCATTACCTTCTTTATAATACTTCTTAATTAAATCATTAGAAATGCTCTTGAGAGTATTTTTTCCCTTCTTTCATGATGACAGTGTAATTGATAAACATTTTATAATTAATTTACAACACAAAGGAGAATATGTAAAGAACAGTAGCATAATTATATTGTTATTACAGATTAAAAACAGACTGCTACCTAAAATATCACCTTACATTTGGCATATAATACTTCTAAAAATATTTGATCCCCTGGGAATGTTATAATCATTCTTTCAAAGACTTTGAGGGAGGGGCATTATTTCATAATACATTATCAAAGAAGGAATAGAAATATTTTCATATAGTTCTCACCACAGTACAAGTGTGAAAAAAGGATATAGCATTATTTTTTTAAAAGATTTTATTTATTTATTTGTCAGAAAGAGCACAAGCAGGCAAAGAGGCAGGCAGAAGCAGAGGGAGAAGCAGGCTCCCTGCTGAGCAAGGAGCCCGATGCAGGACTCGATCCCAGGACCCTGGGATCATGACCTAAGCCGAAGGCAGCTGCTTAACCAACTGAGCCACCCAGGGGTCCCTATAGCATTAATTTGAATGTAAACCTTTAACATCTATATTAAATAACACAATTTTTATTCAAATATAATTATATTAGTTTTAGGTGTACAATATGATTCAGTAATTCTGTACATTTTTCAGTGCTCATCAAGATAAATACACTCTTAATTCCCTTCCTCTATCTTTGGTAAATATATTTTTTCTTCTTTTACTTTTGCTGCTAGATGGCGTGGGTCATATTATTCAAAGTTCTAGAGGCTTTCGCTTAGTGTTCCAGATCTTATTAATTTAATCATAGAGATTTTTAGATTCTCGGTGTCTAGGAATCTTATAAGTTTTGAGTTTCCAGGGGCATTCGTAATATTTTGAACAGAATTTTGATCATCATCTTAAGTTTGTAATAGTAAAGGGATGGAAGAAGTGTAGGGCTTCCCTAGGAGATGACATGCTTTGCAGATAAATCCCAGGGGCTCCTGAATATACAATCTAGATTTATCAGAAGACCCAGAAAAGATCAACCTACAATCTAGTCTCTTCAGAATCTTCTGATTATCCAGTGTTCACCTGACTTGAAGATGTCCTGAGGAGCATAGAAAACGAAAGTGAACATATAATACAGAACCAATTCCATGTATGATTCTCAGAATACCTTGAGTAAACTATGTGGTTCATAGTAAAGCTTTTTGAAACAATCTATTTAATTTGTCATTCATAAACTTTGTCCATCTATTTGTAGGTATAACTATATGTGTACACTTTGTAGAAGTACATTAACTTTAAAGAAACATGAACATTCCTCATGAGTAAAACATACGGTTTATATAAAACTCAACAGAATATTGGCATGGAAAGCTTGATGCTCCTATCTCAATGCCATGACTCCTCCAGAGAAAGTCAACTCCTCCTTCGGACTGTTTATAGTTTTGTTATATGAAGAAAATGATAAATTTTATAAAACTTCAAAATAGAAATATTCGTATAGAAAAGATAAAGAATAACTTCCCCTATCCTAACTTCAATCTTACTTAGAAAGCATACTTAATATATAACTTTTATTAAGCCAATCTCCTTGGCATTATCCTGCAAACAAATATCTTTTGCTTATATTGGCAATTATATAATGAATTTTGAATCAAATTATTATTGTTTCTTTATTCACTCTACTAAATATTCATTAGTCAAAGCAGGGTGAAAAAGCAAATCATCACAATTTGAGAAACTGAGATATAAGTTAACATGTTCCTTCATTGTATTACAGTACTGCAAAACAATAACTTTTTAGTAAATAGCAGCAAAATTATTCCATAATTTTGACCAAGAAAGGAAAAATCAACCACAAATAAACATTTGGCATCTAAATGCAATGTAGTTTTATTTAAATTAAGAACCATAAATAAAGTTTTGTATCAGTATTTGATTCTATAGGATGTTTTGACATCCCTGTATAGTTTACTATTATTATATAATGCTATTGTATAATAATTATAGTCAAAACATGCCCATCCAACTTTATGCTAAAGCAGAAGTGTTCAACAGGCTTGTGTAAACTACAACTTTTTGCAATGGAGGTGTATCATTCAGGTACTAGTCCGGAGATAAATGCTCTAGAAGTAATTCAAATAGGAAAATTTCCTTATAAGGAATTTTTAACTAGTAAAAAAGTGGTTAGCTACTAAAAAAAGCAGGGGGTGGGGAAGGGAGCTTCTAAGGAATAAAGAAATAGCAAACGTAGGGAATATTGTATACCTACAGGGATAAGCAAGGGTAAACATGAAAGAAACTCGGAACTTAAAATAGCACACTGTTCCCTAGGCTAAAATGCAGATGTTACTGGAGAGTGTAGCTGCCACCTGAAAAGCCTACGCAAAGAAACTTGCTCTTTGTGTGGAATGGAGCTAGTCTGCAGGAGTGGCCTCTGTATGGCTAAGAAACTTGCTCATGAGAGCAGGTAGAGTAGCTAGCCCAGAAAAACTCTGTAGACTGTGGATAAGAAGTTCACATAGAAGTGTCACTGTGTCAGATTTGGTCCATCGGAAATGGTCTGATGAGCAACAGGGAATATCCGCTAGAAAGTGAGCACCACTAGGCCTCCCACACACCCATTCACTGGTAACCACATTGTAGGAAGAAAGAACACAGCAGAAGCTCTCATTGCTTTGGCTATCAGTGTCTTACTGGCTCCCTCTATTGACAAAGTTTAATATTGCATCACATGGCAAAGGAAAAAAATATTTTTGAATCCAGCTCAGTCAGGTGTTAACAAAGTAGAACAAAGAAGGGTGGATTTGGTACTGAGCTGTAATAAATTGATAGCTATCCCAGTCTATCCCTTTGGCAACTTAGCTTTCATATTCCTACTTTAACACACATTAGGACTTCAGTGCAGAGTAAACAAGATGCAACTTTCTTTGGTTATAAAAACAAAAACAAAAGCACTTCCAAAACTTTTCTGAAAATGAGCAGATACAGAATTTCAACATTTTATCAATACCTAGCTATACTTATCACTTCTCATTTTTTCGCACAGTCCCACTAAATACTTTGTTACCTAAATACTAAATTGGGAAACTAACCACTGACAACTTGAATATAAAATATTAATGGGAAGAAGGAGAGGGAAGGAAATATTTAAGAAATACAAAGAAACATAAAACAAGAAAGAAGGAATGAAAAGCTTCTATAACCCTAGTTGCTATAACTGGTCTCCAGACTGTAGTTGTTAGAAGGATGTGGCATCCTTCTTCCCCCACCCAGAAGGAAGATCCTTCAGACAAAACTTGTTTGGGAGGTTTTTTAACCCACCTGTGAGTTGATCCAAACTTTTATTCTTTAATATTCTGAGTCCTCAGTTGTTCTATAAAACATATGACCTTCAGCATTCAAAGCTGCAGTATTTTTTGAACAATTAATGTATAACTTAGGTCTGATATTATCACTTTTATTTGAAAATCATTTATTAAAAATAACTGGTGAAACGATTACACATTTCTGCATCCTGAGCTTCATGCTTTTTCAATGAAAGCAACCAACACTTAAAAATCATCTTCTATGTAACCATTTTCGAAAAACTGAAAATATGTATCAAGACAGATAGTAGAAGAGAAATGACTTTGCTTTGTTTTTTTCTTCTTGCCATTTAAGAAAAGAACACCTAATCAAAAAATAAAAATTTATAATTTGGCAGTGTTATTTTTGAGTTAGCATCCAGTTGGTATTTTTCCCTTTGCCTACCTCCTCACTGCCCACTCTTACACAGACACTCACTATGGAATATAACATCTTCCTAATTATTTCAACAATTATGCAGAAAAAAGGAGAATCTCTTATTTTGTTTTCCAGAAATAGGATCCCACTTACAAATAAATGCATATACTTGTATATGTATTTATGTAAAAATTTTATATGAGTGCATATATTATAGACATTTAATTACGGCACAATTTTTAATAACCAAACTGGTTTATGTAGCAAGGAATTATAAACAACATTAGTATCCAGGGGATTGATCAATAAATTGTGGTACACATGTACAAGTGAAGTGTGCAGCTGAAATGGGTGTGTTGAATCTATGCCCTCCAACTTGGAAAAAACTTAAGGGATACTCTTATATGAAGAAACATTTTGACCAACAATCTACATCTAGAATTCTGTTTGTAAAAACCACATATTTATGATATCAACATGCACATATACGTATATGTAAAGGAATTTGTATGTGAGAGATGGAATGAGAGAGATAGCCTGGGATTCATGTAGCAAACGACTAAATGATCAACTGTGATGGGTGGGAGTTTCAAAATCTTCCTTCTTCTTTAGATTATGTTTAAACTTTTTATAAATGTGTTACTTTTATGATTCTAAAAAAGATGAAAATATTAAAATATATCAAAATTAATAAAAATAAAAGAATAGGCAAAGGATCAATATAGACATTTCTTCACAGAGGATATACCAGTGGACACATGGAAAGATGCTCAGTCATTAATCATTAGGAAACACAAATCAAACCATGATTAGATATCCACTCACACTAGCTTGACTGTGATTAAAAAGTCAATAGCAAGTTTCAGTGAGGTTGTGGAGAAGTTGGAAGTCTCATACAGTGCTGGTGGGTGCGTGTAATGATACAGCCACTTTGGAAAATAGTCTGGAAGTTACTCAGATGGTTAAACATCAACTTTTTACATGGCTCAGTAATTCCACTCCTAAGTATAAAAGAAATGAAAGCATATGCCCATACAAAATCTTATATATGCATGTTCAAACTGCATTATTTATAGTAGTCAAAGTATAAACAACTCAAATATCCATGAACATGAATGAATAAACAAAATCTGGCATATTCACACAATAGAATATTTTTCAACTATATGAAGGAATTAAGTGCTATTACCTGCTATAATATGGATAAAGTTTAAAATATCATGCTAAGTAAAAGAAGCTAGTCACAGAAGACTACATAATATATATTTATATGAAATACCAGAACAGACATATCTATAGACACAAAAACGTAATGGTTTATAGGAATGGCAGGGATATGAGGACAAGGAAGTGATACAGTATATAGAGTTTCTTTTGGAGGTGGTAGGGATGTACTATAATTGACTGTGGGGGTAGTTGAACATGTCTGAACATATAAAAAACCATTGATTTGTACACTTTACGTGGATAAATTAGACGGTATGTGGCTTATATCTTAACAAAGATGTTATATATATTTAGAAAAGAACAAAGGACCTATCCCACCAATGTAGAGAATGATCTGTTGCCTCTTGATCTGTGATGTCTGGGAGGTGGCTGTGCTGTAGAGTGAAGTGGTCAGCAGTGGAGACAGAGAGCTAGGACAAAGAGCAATGGGGCCACGACCTGTATTCCCTGAGCAAATTCTGGAGTCACAGAGAAGCTGAAAGATACAAGTTAGATACTGGCAGCAACTAAAAATAAGATGGTAACAAGCCTGGAGCTAAAAGAGTCAGAAGAATAAGAATGAAAGAATAGCTTTCTGTGGGATCCAAAATCTAAGGACCAAAGTGTCCAAGGATAGTTCAACTAATGCCTATTCAAGAAAGATAATTAGGGAACCAGATGCTCCATTGACCAATGACTTGACTCCAAATAAATGCACAAAACTTAGAAATGAAGTCTGAGAAGAATTGGAAGCACCAAATTTACCATGTCAAGTTTCCATCACTCTATTGGAATTAGACCTGCAATGAGAAAGTAGAATTATATTTCTCACCCGAATATGTGGAGAATGACTTATACCCATTATACTTAAAAATGTAATAACTTTTGAAAAAAGAGAAGGAAGTTAGAAATTTAAGGCAGCTGTGAGCAGTTTTGGTTTCAATTCTAATATCCAGTATGGATGGTTACATTGAACTGGGCTTAAGACAGACTTCTGACCATTAGTTTTCATTCCATTAGGCAACAGGTGAAAGATGACTAAGATGACTGACCTTACTTATCAAGAGAAAGTAGGGCTGTGGGAGATAATAGAACTCTTTTGAAACCCAGAATATCCTGTAATACTGCTGTATTAGTTGTCTAATACTGTGTAACAAATTACTTCAAAATTTAGTAGCTTAAAAAATTATCTCAAGGTTTTATGAGTCAGGCATCCAAATGTGACTTAGAAGGATCTTCTGGCTCTGTCTCCTTTATAAGGATGCGATCAAGGTCCCAGGTGGGGATTCAGTAATCTCAAACTCCACTTAGGAGTAAATCCACTTCCAAATCTGCTCATGTGGCTGGTTGCTGGTAAAATGATAGGTCCTCACAGGATGTTGACCAGAGATATCATTTCCCCACCATGTAGTCTTTTCTGTAGGGCTACTCCCTATATGGCAGCTGAATTCCCTCCGAACAAGTGGACGAAAGAGTTAGAGCAAGATAGAAATCATACTCTTTTGGGGAGCCTGGGTGGCTCACTTGGTTGGGCAGACCACTCTTGATTTCAGTTCAAGTCATGATCTAAGGGTCCTTGGGATTTAACCCTACATCAGGCTCCGTGCTCAGCAGTGAGTCTGCTTGAGGATTCTTTCTCTCCCTTTCCTTCTGTCTCTCCCCCTACTCACACTTTCTCTTTCTCTCAAATAAATCTTTAAAAAAAATGGAAGTCACAGTCTTTTGGTAACATAATGTCAGATGTGACATCCCCTACCTTTTGCTATATTCTCTTGATAAAAAGATTCACTAAATCCAGCCAACATTCAAGGGTAGAGGGTTACGGGATGCTATAGACAATAGAAGGAGTGTTTTTGGGAATCATTTTTGAGGCTGTCCACAACTGTCATTGCCATGTGCAATGACAAAAGTTAATATAATGGGAACCTCAAAGAGACAGAATTACCCAGGGCTTCTCGTGAATGATGTTTTAGTCAACGCACTAGGCAAATAACCATAACCAGTTGAGGTACTGGTTGAGGGTAAAGGAAACATGGAAAAAAATTGGAAAATACAACTATGAATACCATCCATAGTCTTGTAATTCTTGTGACATGCCACAGCAATAATTGCAGTATCAGTTCACACCGTGGCAATGGATTGTGAGATATGAAACAAGATAAAGATCATAATTTTAGTACTTCTGTATTTCTACTAGAAATTTTAGTCATGAAGAACCTGGATTTTTCTATAAAATTGCCTAATATCCATCTACTACTTAGGTTTTGAGATGTAGGGTGAGCTATCCATGTTTTCATAGTAAAAATTTATCAGAAATTAGCATGTTTCTAGATCCAACAAGTGCAACAGTGGAAGCTTCCAACTCTCTGGATCAAAGGTAAAGAAATATATTCTTTCAGTCAACAGTCCCTGTAGTTTTCTGTTGATTTGTCAACTTCTTAGTTTTAACATAAGTAGGCGATATCCACGTGGACAAACTCTGTAGTGTTGTTTTAGTTTTATTCCTTAGAGATTTAAATCAGAGGCTACTCTTCCATCCCTTCCAACATCATTGTATATATTTATTTTCCTTCATTAAATCTTCCTTTTAAAATAGGTAGTGATTTCTGTTATCTATAACCAAATTCCAACTAATACCGTGAGTCTTAAAGGATTGAGAAGTATGGAGTCAAAAGGAGAGTACAATATGAAAAAATCAGATTATATTGATAGATTATAAATAAGTATTCTAATTAAATAAAAATCCCCTTTACAAATGTTTTTTTTTAATTTTTATGCAAACTTACTGTTAGAACACTTATGGCCAATTTTAAAACATAGTGTCAATGTGTTAAAATGTCTTGCTTTATTTTAATACTGACAAAACAAAATCTAATCAAAGAAGAGCTGATAAACCCTTCATGCAACTCCTCTGAATAGTGACACTTTACATAGCTGTAGATCGATATCAAAGCCAGAAAAACGACATTGATACAATTCCATTTACTACTAGACTGACAGACCTTATCCAGCTTTCATTAGCTTTTACACATACTCAGTTGTGTGTGTATGTGTGTGAATAGTTCTAATTTGACTCTGTGTGTGTATTCATGTGCCCACTATAGTCAAAATACAAAACTGTTTGAATACCACAAACTCCCTGCACTATTCCTTAATAGCTATACTCACCTAACCCACCATTGTCCTTGTCCTTTGGCAATTGCTAATCTGTTTTCTATTTATACTTTTATCATTTTATGAGTGTTACACTTATAGACTTATACAAAATGTAAGTTTTTGAGATAGGATTTTTTTTTCACTAAGCTTAATGCTTTTGAAATACATCCAAGCAGTTATGTGTATCATTAATTGGTTCCTTTTTATTGCTGAGTAGCATTTTATTGTATGGATATACCAGAGTTGGCTTAACCATTCATCCTTTGAAGGATACTTGGGATGTTTCCAGTTTTAAGTTATTAAAAATAAAGCTGTTAGGAACCTTTGTGTTCAAATTTTTGTGCAAACACAAGTTCCATTTTTTTTCTGGGATAAATGCCCAAGAATGGGATTCTAGGTCTTATGTTAAGTATGTAAGTATGTGTTTAAATTGATAAGAGTTTTGGAACTTCATCAAGATAAAAAAAAAAACTTCTGCACAGCAAAGGAAACAGTCAACAAAACAAAGAGGCAACCCACAGAATGGGAGAAGATATTTGCAAATGACACTAAAGACAAAGGGCTTATATCTAAGATCTATTAAAAAATACGGACTCTGGGAAACAAACTGGGTTTTAGAAGGGAGGGGGGAGGGAGGGGGTGGGAAAACGGGTGAGCCTGGTGATGGGTATTAAGGAGGGCACAGATTACAGGGAGCACTAGGTGTTATACTCAAAAAATGAATCATGGAACTGCATCAAAAACTAAAAATTAGTATGGTGACTAACATAGCCTAATTAAAAAAAAAAAAAAAAGAACTTCCCAAACTCAACACCCAAAAACAGATGATCAAGTCAAAAAATGGGCAGACGATATGACACTTCTCCAAAGAAGACAAAAGAATGGCTAACAGACACATGAAAAAATGTTCATCATCATTAGCCATCAGGGAAATTCAAATCAAAACCACATTGAGATACCACCTTACACCAGTTAGAATGGCCAAAATCAATAAGACAGTAAACAACAAATGTTGGAGAGGATGTGGAGAAAGGGGAACCCTCTTCCACTGTTGGTGGGATTGCAAGTTGGTGCAGTCACTTTGGGAAACAGTGTGGAGATTCCTCAAGAAATTAAAAATAGAGCTACCCTATGACCCTGCTATTGCACTACTGAGTATTTATCCCAAAGGTACAGATGTAGTAAAAAGAAGGGCCATATGCACCCCATTGTTCATAGCAGCAATGTCCACAGTAGCCAAACTGTGGAAAGAGCTGAAATGCCCTTCAACAGATGAATGGATAAAGAAGATGTGGTCCATATACACAAGGGAATATAACTCAGCCATCAGAAAGGATGACTACCCAGCTTTTGCATCAGCATGGATGGGACTGGAGGAGATTATGCTGAGTGAAATAAGTCAAACAGAGAAAGTATCAATAATCATTTGGTTCACTTATTTGTGGAACATAAGGAATAGCATGGAAGACCTTAGGAGAAGGAAGGGGAAAATGAAGGGGGAGAAATCAGAGTGGGAGACAAACTATGAGAGACTATGGACTCCAGAAAACAAACTGAGGGTTTTAGAAGGGAAGAAGGGGTGGGGGAGATGGGTGAGCCTGGTGATGGGTATCAAGGAGGGCACAGATTACAGGGAATGCTGGGTGTTATATGCAAACAATGAATCTTGGAACACTACATCAAAAACTAATGATGTACTGTATGGTGACTAATGTAACACAATAAAAAAATTAAATAAAACTATTTTCCATAGTGCCTGTGATACTTTGCATTCCACCCAGCAATATACATGAGATACAGTTTTTCTGCATTCTTTCTAGCATTTGGTGTTATGATTATTATTTTTTAAAATTTAGTCACTTTAATGTGAATGTGGTAATAATCCATTGTGGTTTTAATTTGCACTCCCCTAGTGACTAATGATGTTTAACATCCTTTGATGTGTCTCTAAGATTTTGAAGACAGCCTTACTTCATAATTCAATGAATATTGGATATAACTATGTAGTCTTAGTAATTCTGATTACAAGTCAAAATAAAAGCTCTTGCGATATTCCCTTGTGATTTATGTGCATTTATGAGGTTTATGAAATACAAATAACATAAAAGAAGATATAGTTGGAACAAAACCTCATTAATTTGTTTTCCTCTATTTCATAACATATGATAATTCAGACAAATGCTGCTGTTATTTTTTTCTCCAAATTATTATTTTTAGAAGCTAAAGTACGAGTGAGAAAGGAAGTGGCAAAAAATACATATTTTTATTCTATATTTTGTTTACATTTTCAAATAGCACAAAATAATATTAACTTGGGATATCTATTCATATATATCATGTATATGTATGAAAATATATGTTTGGCAAAAAAATGTAAAACTCACACAAGCATTATATATATAAACTTTAGGAGTAGGAGTCAGTCCAGATTAGGGAGGCAGTGGAAAGGCTGGTGGGAGAAAATGTATTTAGCATTTTGTTGTTATTTTGTTAAATTAGATAAGTGTTACATTATAGCAAAATGGTAACATCTATTAATACTGGATGGTAGAACAGCAGTAGTTGCTATGCATTTTTGTACATTTATGCTTGAAATTTTTATAAAAAGAAAAAATTAAAATGCAATGTAATGTTTTATTAGATATTATACATCTAGAATGTATAACAATGGCTTATATTAAAATTAGCATTTTAATATGTTTTATACTTTAAAATGTTCACCGTTCTTAATTTAAATGTTCACCCATCTTAACTTGACTAAATTAAGTGGAATAATTAATACACTTTAAGAATAGGCTTTGTAGGGGTGCCTGGGTGGCTCAGTTGTTAAGCGTCTGCCTTCGGCCCAGGTCAGATCCCAGGGACCTGGGATCGAGCCCCGCATCAGGCTCTCTGCTCTGCAGGAAGCCTGCTTCTCCCGCTACCATTCCCTCTGCTTGTGTTCCCTCTCTCGCTGTGTTTCTCTGTGTCAAATAAATAAAATCTTAACAAAAAAAAAAAAAGAATAGGCTTTGTAAACATATTTAACTATA
>CM053605.1:34116447-34142773 GCA_028646535.1 Procyon lotor
AGTATAGATCATCAATTTCATGATACATGATTTGAAAATTTTGATAAATATAATGCTTTTGTATTTTATAAGAAATTTTGGTACTATTGGTAAGTATGTGTCTATGTTTTAGGACCTAGATATTAAAAAGAGATGAATTGCATCCTTTTTGCTAAAATCTATTTGTTCAAGAATGTTGATAAACACTTAAAATGAAGTTTTCTTTTGAAAGAATATAAAAGGAACTTCAATTTCAGTATATAGTGCTATGAAAGAAATCTAAGATAAAAAAATTAAAGATTTATTTATTAGAGAGAGAGAGAGTGGGGGAGGAGCAAATAGGGACGAGTAGACTCCACATGGAGCCCAACACTGGGCTTGATCTCAAGACCCTGAGACCATGACCTGAGCCAAAATCAAGAGTTGGAAGCTCAAATGACTGAGCTACCCAGGTGCCCCTAAGATAAAAATATTTTTAATGATATCATGGAATATTTCAAAGTAGGAAGATCCAGGAATTGGTCCCTCTATGAAAACAACTACTGAGCTGCCACACCCTGTCAGAATCAACTATTTAAGAACTTTGGAGTCAAGTCAAACCAGTGCCTAGAGGAGTCCTTGATAAAAATAAAGCTAGTAAATTTCAGTGAGTTTCAGCATTTTGTACCAGCCACATAGCAGGAAGATGTAGGGATGGTTACCATGTTCCTGATGTGGCTTAAGGGGCAAGAGTGACCTTCTCCTTTAAGTAAGGGTAGTGTTTTTTATCTGCCTAAGGGCCCATGGGGTGTCTAGCACAGATGCTGGCATTGTTTCAACCCCCAGCAGCTGAAGTTGCTTCCCTGTCAATGTCCTTTTTTTTTTTTTTTTCCTTTTTACACTGGATCCAGACATTTAAAGAAATTTCTGTCGGGTCACTAGCTGACCATGGATAGCATACGTATTATGACCACATAAAACAAGGAATATAATATTTGCAAAAAATAGTTTGGAAAGTCACTAACCAAGTCAATATAGCTTTCTTCAAGCAACAGTGATAATCTCTTAGGGGAGGAGAGGAGAATCAGATTTCTAGAGTTACTGCATTTTGGTATTTAAAATGTCAAGTCCTCAACAATAATTTGCAAAGAAACAGGTAGTTTTGGTCCATTAATAGGAAAAAAAGAAAGAAAGAAATTGATAGAAAATGTCCTTGAGAAAGCCCAGATATTGGACTTACTAGAACTCTGTTCTGTTCTCTTGGCCTATGTGTCTGTGTTTATGCTACAACCATACTGTTTTAATTACTATAGCTTTGTAATAGGTTTTGAAATCAGGAATTGTGATGCCTCCAACTTTGTTTCTCTTTCTCAGGATTGCATTTGCTGTTCTAGGTCTCTCTCTCTCTCTTCCATCTCGCCCCAAGTCTTTTGAGATTCCATATGAATTTTAGGATTTTTTTTCTATATTGGTGAATAACCCCTTTGGGATTTTAATAGGGGTAGCTTTCAATCTGTAGATTGCTTTGGAGCATAGAAGTGGCTGCCAGCTATATGAACATGCGCTCAAGATTACTAATCATCTGTGAAATGCAAACCAAACCACAATGAAGTATCATCTTATACTTATTAAGATGGCTGTTATTAAAAAAGAAAACAGAAAGATAGCAAGAGATAAATATAGGTGAAGATATGGAGAAATTGGTACTCTTATATTGTAGGTGAACATGTAAAATGGTACAACCACCATGGAAAACAATATGGGATTCCTCAAAAATTAAAAATGGAACTACCATGTCATCAAGCAATTTAACTTCTTAATATATACCCAAAAAATTTGAATTCACAATCTCAAAGGGATATCTGCATTCCTATGACCAATGTAGCTCTATTCACAATTGCCAAGCTATGAAATCAACCCAAATGGCCATCAGCAGATGAATGGATAAAGAAAATCTGACATATACATACAACAGAATATTATCACTCAGCCTTATAAAGAAGGAAATCCTATTATTTGCAAAAACATGAATGCATGTGAGGACAGTATGATAAATGAAATAAGTCAGTCTCTGATTATAAAGAAAGAAATCTTACCATTTACATAAACATGAATGAATGTGGAGGATAATATGATAAATAAGTCAGTTTCCAAATGACAACTACTGTATATTCCCACCTGTGTGAGATATCTAAAATAGTCAAACTCAGAGAAGCAGGGAATAGAATGGTGGTTGCCACGGTCTGGAGGGAAAGGGAAATGGAGAATTGTTCAATGGTTATAAAATTTCATTTATGCAAGATAAGTCATAGAAATATGCTATATAATATAATACTTATATTAACAACCTTGTATTGTGTGCTTAAAAATGTGTTGCGGGTAGATCTCATGTTACTCTTACCACCAAAAACAAAGAAAGAAAGAAATGAAAAGAAAAGAAAGAGAAAGAGAAATAAAGAAGGAAGGAAGGAAAGAAAGGAAAGAAAAGAAAGAAAGAAAGCAAAGAAAGCAAAGCAAAGCAAGAAAAGAAAGAAAGAAAGAAAGAAAGAAAGAAAGAAAGAAAGAAAGAAAGAAAGAAAGAAAGAAAGAAAGAAAGAAAGAAAGAAAGAAAGAAAGAAAGAAAGGAAGAAAGAAAGAAACTAACTTTTGGTGGTGATAGTTCTATATTACCTTAATTATGGTGATGGTATTGCGGGGGTGTGTATGTGTGTGTATATACACATACACACAAACTCATCAAATATATACATCAAGTATGTGTAAATTTTTTTGTACATCAGTTATACCTCAGTAAAGCTTTAAAACTATGGCAAGGCAGTTAAGATCAATTCACAGGGAAAAATCGAGATATATGTGTTTTTCATAACTCAGACTAGGTTTAGAATATGCCATTTCTTATTTACACTGAAATGAATCTAGTTGTATGGGTCACTGGATCAGATAACATCCATTTCCTGATGTAAAACTTTTGAGTCACATTGTTACTTGGTATTCCATTGTTAGGTGTTCTAAATCAAATACGGACTGTAGCTTGGCAAAGACTGTTTTCAATTGTATAATTCTTGTTAGAGTTATGGACTTACCTGAATTCCTGAAAGAGTCTGCATGTGACTCTGGTTATATAGCCATAAGTTTCATCTATCAACTGTGTCTGCTATGGAACTTTCTAGAAATACTAGGTTTTCTTGGTCACAAGGATCATTTGATAGGGCACCTTGTACCTCAGCCTAGACCTACTGCATTGCCTTCCTAGGTCCAAGGTCAACACAAAAATCATAGCCTTATATTTACTGGATAAAAAGGGCACCTAAATATCTCATATATATTACCTCCAGAATTCAGAGTTCACCAAATAATAGGACTGTTGCTTATGGTGAGTGGCACGGGATACTGTGACTGCAATTCATATTATGTTTTTTGGAGATTTTTCCAAATTACCACTATTCCTGGTTTGACTCAGACTACTGAGACCCTACCAACTCCACAGATGCGGCAAACACTGATGTGTGTGTGCGTGCGTGTGTGTGTGTGTGTGTGTGTGTTGTGTAGCTTATCCTCTAGCAAATAGGTGTTTTACTATGTTATCTAGGGCATCTAGAACATAATGTCATTAATATTAGTGGGCCATATTGAGATTCTGTGGGTATGGGAAAAGTTAAATTCCCTCCACAACTATGTTTTTTTAGAAAGCTGCACAAGGATAGGACTCTGAGGTATGATTATAAAGGTATATTGGTTGCTGTTACATGAAGGCAAAATATTTCTAAAGGGAATTGAAAGAAAATAACTTTTTAGGCCAGTAGGCATAGTCTGCCTGCCAAGGCCTGTGTTAATTTGCTTTTTCAAAAAATATTACATCAAGCTTTATTTGGCCAAACTGTATGATCAACTTTTTGATTATCCACAGTTATTCTAAATTGTGACTTTTGCATCTAATATATTTAAGGTTCTGATCTTTGTAAGTTCACCAAGGATGCTGTATTACTTTTTACATTAATATTCTGGCTTGCTTGTGGGTGAAGGGGTGGGCATATAAATTTCAGGTATATTCATATGGTCCATCTCTCCAAAATTGTTCTCACTCTATGGGTCAGGGGACCAATGTGGTGGTTATGTCAACTTCTTTATTTCTCCATACTCCTTAAACAATCTGGGACTCTGAAAATGAGTATAAGTAAAGGATTGATCTGTGGCCCCACTAGATCCACCATTAAATTGATTCAAGCCAAGATTTCTTCTATCATCTGACCACCCTAAACCTCACTCTGATTTGTGGCCCATATGCTATTTTGATTCTATAGGGAATAACAGAGGTTTAGAAAGTAATAATCCTCCAGAAAGTCAGTGTGTTTTCCTTTTCCCACTGATGTTTTTCCCTAGTAAATAAGCACAGTTACCTCTGTGAGAAGTAACAGTATATTCTACAGGGTCTTTATTACTTGATAAAGGGATTCAACCAAATGGATGAGCTTAGGTTTGGCAATTAGGTAATAGGCTATAAATTTCTACTTTTACCACTGAATTTGGGTTTCTGGTCATCACAGTTAGAAATTGTTCACCTGTATATGTGAAGCAAATTGTTTTTAGATTTCTCATTTATTTTAATCCTAGTGACATATTTAAAATTAGCCATCAGTGTAGATTCCCTGAGAGGTCATAGCACTGTGATCATTACATTTCTGTGACATGTTGTAATTGTACACAACTGCTACCTTTCTAGGAATTCATTATTCCCACTGAGAGCATGGAATCCAATTCCATTTCATTATTTTCATGCACCTCTTTGCAAAGATGCTGTACTTCCTCAGTTTACTGATACATTATAAGTTATACTTAGGGTTAGATGAACAGTTTGCACTTATTATGTCCATTTCAACATTTTTTGAAGGATTTTTTTAAGAGTCCTTCCTTTTCTGTACCGTAAGAAATTTCAAGTGTATCAATCCTCATTCACTCTAGGTCTTCATTGAGTGTAGTCTTCAAATAGCCAATCTAGCAGACTGCTGATGCCTTGTCATGGGTGCTCAAGACAACACATTTTATTTCAAAAGATTGTTGTCATTGATTTTGGCCCATTAGCTGAACAGCCAGAACTGTTTCCATAGTGGATGAAGAGAGTTCTGAGAGAACAACATACAGAAGCCATGAGCCTTTTGTAGCTTATGGTTAAAACTGATCTTTCATAACCTCTACCATCTTGTATTGGCTCAAGCAAATCACAAGACAAGTGCAAACTCAAGGCCAGAAAAAATGAATCCCATATCTTTATATAGGTTGCTACAAAGTTACATTGAAAACTATGTCAAAGATATGAGTATAGGGAGGAGTGAAGGTTTATAGCAAATTTGCCAATTATCATAGACATGTCACTATTGTTGTCATAGTGACCAAATGCCCAAACCTGTGATTGTTTCCTGTCCTCTCTCTCCACCAGCATTCCTTCTCATACCAGATTTCTTGATAATTTGGAGACTTATATCACTCTAGGGAACGGATTTCCTATGATACTTTTTCTCTGGCATGTGGAGTTATTTTAATTATTCTCAAATGTGTGAGCGATCCAATCCCAGACACCTAAGGATACATTTCCTAAAGTTACCCCTGGAAAAAAAAAATCACAATTCTAATTAGGTTCCAGGAAGGGCATGTATAACACACTCAAATTGGAGTAGCTGAGGATAGTTTAATAGAGGAACTGTTTACAATAATATGGTAAAGCAGTAGGAACAGGTATCATGGAAAACTTGACCACTAACTATTGCAATTTACTACTGCCTTCTGACATCTCAGACCCAATTGGTAGGGAAACACTGCTTCCATTTTATCGTGCAATGCTGTTGAGAATGTCCACTTTTACCTTAACTTGAATGGTTTGGCGATGAATGAAACAGAAATTTACAGAAAAAAATAGAGTGATCTATTTTCTCACATTAAAACACACACACACACACACCTTTCTTCTTTATCAGACATAGAAATCATAATGTTAAAAAATTATCTCTGATCTATAGACTAATAAGAAGTCTTATATAAATGTGGGTATGACATGCATAAAATACTAGTAACACTATTTAATATGTCTTTACATCCCGTGGCTTTCATATGAATGTATTCAAATACACAAACATGAAATGATTATGGCATAACAGTATTGTTCTCTGGTTAGAACAAAATTCCTAATAATTGATTAATTCCTACCTAGTGCTTATGATATACTGAAAACTCTCCCAAGCATCTTATTTTTCTAAACTTATTTGTGGTCCAGTCTAGTCTGGTTTTAGAGTCTATGCCCTCAGCAACTATGCTAGATATCAAAATACCACTGCACAAAACAAATCAGGATAAAACAAAAACCTTACCACTAAGATTTTTTAAAAATATATTAACTTTGAAAATGTCTTACTTGCTGCAAAGTATTCTTTGAAATGTTAGACTAAAAGGCAAACCATCAATAGCTCTACCATCACAAATATTTGCATCGTTTCTTTATCATATTCAAGCAAACTTCATAAAAATAACTAATACGCTACCTTATAGAATCATGAAAAGAAGAAATAAAATGGCAAGAGGTACATTATTCAAACTAACAGCCCCATCTGTGAGGTCAAATAAAGGTTACCTGTCTGTCCCCTAGAAATACTTGTTGTAAATGAGTAAAATTGAATAGCATAATTGACTCTATTCTTTGAGCTTTCTAATATAGAGTTTGCTTTCCACCTAAGAGGGCAAGTTACTTTTCAGGTTAAGACCTTTAAGAATAACTTGAAAGAGAATATCCATTGAATTGAGCTCATTTTTAAAAGTTCTGCTTTCAATAGACTCTAAATGTTGAATGGTCATGCACTGAAGCTTGAAGAAATATTGATACTCAGCATATTAGCAATGAGAAAATAAAGGAAAAGTCCATTTTCTCTCATGTAATTCTGGATTAAACTGAGCTTATTTTATTTACCAGCATGGGTTGAATTGCCTTTGTTATTATGACTTATAGGTAGACAATTATGTTTAGGTTATAGAAGCACCATTAAAGTGATTCATGGTCTTTGAATTAAAGTAGGGTCTGGTGAGGAATGGTAAACAGGTATTACCAGAGTACCTAGAATTTTACTCAAGAACATACAGAAAACTTGAGTATACTTTTGAAGCATATCTGTCAACAAGAGTTAATGTTTCAAAAATTAAACTAAGAATATAGAGTAGCGTGAATGTGTTATTTCCTGAAGCGAGTCCTGGGAATGTTTGACGAAGACATTATATGGAGAGGAAGGAGAATTTCAGTAATGGAGAAAGGCTTGAATTAAGGACAGGAGAAGAAAAATGCTTATTGTGGCATCCATTCTCCATTCTGCACCTGACCTGGAGTGAACTCTATTGTTAGAAACATGACATCCCTAAATATTGAAACTACTTAATACAGGCATTTTGAGGTGTAGGACACAATATTTTAGTTCCACTCAGCAAAGCATTGAAGATGTAAACCATTTCACTTCTCTGCCTCAAATCTTTCATGGGTTTTGGAACCCCAGAGCTTGGAGATTATCAAAATTTATTATTTAATCCGAAATTTATGGGTTTTAGGATTTTCAAGAGTTCACTGACACTGATGTGGCTCTACCATGTGCTCTTCTGAGATAAGAATTTCATATAGAATTCTGTATTTTTTTGTGCACTGTACAAAGATGTTAAACTTCAGAATTATTTAGTTTTGTTGGTTACTTGTTAATTTTTAATACACGACATTGAACATGTCTCAGTGTTAAGATGAGACAATTTAAGAGATAATTTAAGAATTTGATTTTGAAGATATAGACTAGAGTAGAATAAATTAGTATAATCTTCTTACACAAGACAATTTTTGTTGTTTAAGCGAAACAATGGGAGGCAGAATCTTTGTAAAGGGACTAATTTTACTTTTTATCAGGTGAGAAGAACCAAAGGAAATAGACAAATTTTGTGGAAATCATTAAGAGGAAATTGAGATTTCCTATGTGGTTCCTACTCTATATAAACTTCATTTGGTCTTTGAAAACTTCAGCTTCTTTTCTCTAAAATGTGAATACTAATGTCTTCCTCGTTTCGCTTACAACGAATGATGAAATGAGATAATGGATGTAAAGGCCTTTTTTGAAAACTAAAAAGACTGATAAAAATGTTAGACATTAAAATACTGACCAAAATCAAAATGCTTTAATGAAGTTTAATCGCTTTACCTTAATCTTTTTTTTTTTTTGGTGAAGAAATTGAAGTATCAAAGCTTTTACAAGTTCAATAACTGAACAAGAATAAGGCCAATCCTATGATTTAAGTAGCATTTTTCTGCAATGTCGTGAATATTTTTTAATTACTCATCAAGTTTAAAGTGTGTTTGATTATGTAGGACTTAGATTTCCACTTGATTGAATGCCTACTAAAGGGAAGATTTTCTTAAATTTAATTCAAATTCATCTGCCAGTTTTTAAAATGTGATTAAAGAAACTCTAAAATGCCCTTATTATGCATGATTTTCATATCACAAAAAGGATAACGTTTTCAAAGAGCAGGTTTCACTATTTTAATTTACTTTTTCTTCTGAACTGATTCTTGTACAGATTTCATAATTTATTGTTCTTTCTCTGTCCTAAAAGCCTTATATTGACATGAACTTTTCCAGACTATAAATCAGTTTTGGAGAAATTTGATCATCAGTGTTATTCTGTTTTAATCACTGTCTTTCCTGGATAATTAAATTATTATACTTGAAGAAATTATATCCTCATTTGATAAGAAAAATATATATTCACCATTTGGAGGCCAGCACAATAAATAAGGTTTCATAGTAAAATTTTCAAAAATTGGAGACAAATGACTATAACTTATATCAGAGAGTGTGTACATTTGGTTATGCGAAAAGAACATACTAAAATTACTCACAAATTATACCCTTTAGCTTTCAACTGTTTATTTTTAATGTTTGCATTAAAATATATGAGGAACATGCAGGAAAGAACAACTAAATAGCACTTCAAAAAGAGTGGTACAAATTTAAGAATCCCACTGAATTTTACTATATGTAAACTCATACGTATTTTTATTTATTTTATTTATTTTATTTTCTATTAACATATAATGTATTCCTTGCCCAGGGGTACATGTCTATGAATTATCAGGCTTACACATTTCACAGAACATACCCTCCGAATGTCCATAACCCAGCCACCCTATCCCTACCCCCCTACCCCCCAGCAACCCTCAGTTTGTTTTGTGAGTTTAAGAGTCTCCTATGGTTTGTCTCCCTCCTGATCCCATCTTGTTTCATTTCTCCTCCCACCCCCATAGCTCCCTGCCCTGCCTCTCAAATTCTTCGTACATATTTACATGCTATGCAATATAATCTGCCAAAATAGATGGCCTAAATACAATAAAATAATGCTTTTGATAATAATACCACCACAGTGATCATAACCCCCCTCAATCAAAGTGAAGCAGTAGTGTCATTTCTTTGACTCTCCTGATCAGTACCATCTTCTAAAAAAATCTCATTTGTCTAATCTGTTGCAAGCATAGCCATAGCCCAAGCAGCAGTGGTATTGATTTCCATGTAATTATTATAAACGTTAAGTTTCTATTACCATCACATGTAGTAGTACTGCCTTATTCATCTCCAAAAAAAGGAGAAATGATTTCTTTGCTTCAGAGATATGCACATGAATGATGAAAAAGAGATTCTCAACGGTATGAGAAAATGAAGAGGATCTCTCACAATGAGCTCTGCAGTGCCCACAGCACACACCTGCGCTGTTGAGCACCATTAGCTATGAAAGCTCCTTCAAGTCCTGTGTCAGATTTCTATGACGTAAGTGATTAGAAATGCAGTGCTCATGCCACTGGGAGATTGTTCATGTTTAGCAACTTAAAAGTAAGTATTAGGAAAGAGAAATATCTGATTCCTTTAAACCTTATGTTACATGGCAAGCAATCATCATAACTAAGTATTTAAATACTGTAGAAATACACTTCTTCCTTCGTTGCTTCTCCACTTGATGACCCATAATCTCTTTGTAGCTTACAGCAAAGATTTTAAGGGAAATAAACCTCACATTGTCATTAGGCTTCAAACAAAAACTGAATTAATTACAGAAGATAGTTCCAAAAGACTCCTGTGCAGAAAATAGTTAATGTAACAGGCTTGAGACTATTATTCTAAAAAAAAAAAAAAAAAAAAAGATTGCTGGCAATGTTGCCCTTGGCCTGATGCCTGGGAACTTGGATTTGGGGAGGATTCCCACCATTTTAAGATGTGTCTTAAACTACACCTAAACTGTTTGCGCAAACACTATAGTACTGAGTATGTATTTTCCTTCTGGGAATCTGGAGTTTCAGTGTGTGCTAGGCAGACAGTGCCAACTGACCAGACCCCAATAAAAAACCTTGGGCCTTGAGTCTCTAATGTGGTAGATTATTTCACATGTGTTGTCACAATTGCTTTTTGGAAGAAATTAAGCACATTCTGTATGTCTCCATGGGGAGAGGACTCTTGAAAACATGCTTCCAGTTCCTTTCAGACTTTGCCCCATGTGCCTTTTTTCTTTTTCAGTTCTGCTGTGTATCCTTTCTCTTTAATAAATCATGGTCATAAATATAACTTTATACTAAGTCCTGTGAGTTCTAGGAGGTCATCGAATGTGGGAGTAGTCTAGAGATCCCCAACACACTTCTTTTTCCTTATCTGAACAAACTAAAAAGAATTTTCATAAAACTAAAATTGTGGGATGTCTGGGTGGCTCAGTGGGTTAAACCTCTGTCTTTGACTCAGGTCATGATCCCAGGATCCTGGGATTGAGCCCCGCATCAGGCTCTCTGCTCAGGAAGGAACCTTCCTCCCCTCCCACCCCCCCACCTGCCTCTCTACCTCCTTGCGATCCCTCTCTCTGTCGAATAAATAAATAAAATCTTAAAAAAAAAAACCCTATAATTGTATTCAAATTTCTAACTAAGTTGAGAATAATACTCATCTTGAGGGTATTATATGTCTAGATATTTTATTTATTTATGAAATGTACTTTTGTACTTTCTGCTTTCGAATTTGGAAGTTGTAAATACTATTTTGGGAGAGTAGTACAGATTATGACTTACTTTGCAAAACCAATTCTTTGAAATATGTTGAAGAATGTTTATTCCAAAAAATAGATTACAAAAAATTGCTTTGAGTATGACCACATCTTCATGCACAAACTCATACTTATTTTATAATAAGGTGATTCTCCAACTGAAGAGAATTTCAGTATTTCTTGATTTGAATAATTACATTTTTTCTTCAGAATTATGTCCATGATTAATACATTTACATTAAATTTACACAGATGATGATTTTTAACACTGAACTGCTTACCTTTCTATCCACCTCCTACCCACAGAAAGCCTATCTTTGAAATATTTTAGTCCTAGTAAAAACAGTAAATTCCATTTTTCATATAAGCAATTAAATATTATGAAAGCAGAGAAGTTAAAAAAGACCATATTTGCACATTTTTGTTCAAAACTCTAATGAAAAAAACAAAATGAAATTAGAAAGTTCTAAACAAATTACTAAATAAACAATAAAAGGAGATAAGTGCTTTTAGATAAACGAAAGTGACAGGAGTTCTTGACATCATAAACATAAAATGTTATGAAAATGAATTTTATGATAAAGCCATAGCCAGAAACTCAAAATAGAGTCAGACTAGACAAGTAAATTAAGTGAATGAAGCAGGATGGATGGTGATGTTGTCCAAGAAAGGGCAACAACTTTGCTCTAGCAATTGTTGTCATGGCAAAAGATGGTCATTTGTGTTACCAGATCATCTACTTTATAAGAAGAAAATATGCATATTTATTTGTGATATCCCTGATATCTCTAATTTTAGTGATACAGCATGTTTGCTTGCCATATTAGGCTATGTAACTAATAACTTACTTTTGTTGAAAGATATGGACATTTTAAACAAGACTTTTGTACAAAATTCCAAATATACAAAAAAGAGATACATATACACACACTCACTTGAAAGGCTGCATTGAGATTTGAGCTTTTTTCTTTTGTTGTTTTTTAAGATTTATTTTTTATGTAAGAAATATGACATTTAAAAACTTTCACTTACTCATTGCTATTTGACATTCATGGACAAATTAACAAGTATCAGGGTTTTAGAAGGCTTCATAAAAGGGGCTGTGTATATATCACTCCTTACTTATAAAGCCATGTTTAAAAAAATATAATATGTTATATATAACATATATGTTATTTTTTACATATATAATATGTTTAACATAGAATGTTTTATATATATTTTATAATGTATGCATATATAAGCTTGTATATAAGCATATAAGCTTGCTTATCTGTGGCTTATCTAAATTCTACTCCACCTCTGGACTACAGAGATCTTGACTTGATCATAAAGTCTGACAAAACCTTTCCAATCACTGTGATTTCATTTCTTTCTGAATTACAGTAGATGAAACTACAGAAAATACTTAGGGTTTTCTTTCCTTTCTTGAATTATTATTTATTTTCTAGCTGTCAAATTCTCATCTCCCAAATAAGGTAAAAGCTCTTTTTATTTGAGTATAATTGACACACAATGTTACATTAGTTTTCAGGTGACTAATGATATTAGAATTTTATATATTATGTTTGCCACAAGTATAGTTACCAATTTTCCCATTATATCACTATTATAATATCATTGACTCTATTCTTTATGATGTGTCTTTATTCCTGTGAGTTATTCATTCCATAACAGGAAGCCTGTGTCTCCCTCTCCCTCTACCTCTCTCCTTGAACCACTTTGCCACGTTACGTCTCCTCTGGCAACCATCAGTTTATTGTCTGTATTTATAGATCTGATTTTGCTTTTTGTTTGTTTATTCATTTTTATAGATTTCTTTTACAAGTGGAATTTTATGGTATTTGTCTTTCTCAATCTTATTTATTTCACATAGTGAAATATCCCCTCGTTCTATCCTGTTGTCTCAAATGGCACGATATCCTTTCTTATGGCTATATAATATTCCATGTGTATATGTGTGTGGTTGTGTGTGTGTATGTGTGTGTGTGTGTGTATGTGTGTGTGTATGTGTGTGTGCAAACTACCTTTCATAGCCATTCATCTATGTTATTAATGGACACTTAAGCTGTCCCCATAATTTGGCTATTGTAAATGCTGCAATAAACATAGGGATGCATATATATTTGAATTAATATTTTTTGTATTTTTTTAGTAAATACTCACTAGTGTGATTACTGGATTGTAGGGTATGTAGGGTAGTTCTACCTTTAACTTTTTGAGGAACCTCCATATTGTTTTCCACAGTGGCTATACCAGTTTCTATTCCCAAAAACAGTGGAAGAAAGTTTCTATTTCTCCACATCCTCACCAACCTGTTATTTTTTTATGCTTTTGATTTTAGTCATTCTAACAAGTTTGAAGTGATTTCTCATTGTAGCTTTGATTTACATTTCTCTAATGATGAGTGATGTTGAGCATCTTTTGGTGTGTCTATTGGCCATCTGTATGTCTTCCATGGAGAAATGTCTGTTCACATCTTCTGTGCATTTTAAATTGGATTGTTTTCTGGGTCTTGATTTGTATCAGTTCTCTATATATTTTGGATCCTAACCCTTTATTGGAAAAGTTATTTGCAAATATCTTCTCCCATTCTGTGGATTGTCTTTTAGTTTGTTGGTTGTTTCCTTTGCTGTGCAGAAGCTTTTTATTTCAGTGTGGAACCAATAGTTTATTCTTGCTTTTGTTTCTTTTGCCTCAGAAGACATATCTAGAAAAATGTTGCTATGGACAATGTCATGGAAATTACTGCTTGTGCTCTCTTCTAGGATTTCTGTGGTTTCGAGTCTCATATTTAGGTCTTTAAATTATTTCTGAGTTTATGTTTGTGTATGGTGTAAACAAGTGATCTAGTTTCATTCTTTTGCATGTACCTGTCCAGTTTTCTCAACACCATTAATGGAAAAAACAAACAAAAAAACCTCTTTTCCCTATTTTACATTCTTGCCACCTCTTTTGAGGATTAATTGACCATATAATCATGGATTTATTTCTAGGCTTTCTATTCTATTTTATTGATCTATGTGTCTATTTCTGTGCCTGTACCATACTGTTTTGATTACTACAGTTTGCAGTAGATCTTGAAATCTGGGATCATGATACCTCCAAGTTTGTTCTCTCTCAGGATTGCTTTGGCTATTCAGACTCTTTGTGGTTCCATGTAAATTTTAGGATTATTCTATTTTTGTCAAAAATGTTATTGGTATTTGAGAAGAACTGCACTGAATCTGTAAATTGCTTTGGGTAATACAGATATTTTAACAATATTTTTCTTCCAACTCATGAGCATGAAATATTTTTCCATTTGTTTGTATCATCTTTAATTTCTTTCATGAGTTTTTTATAGTTTGCAGGCTATAGGCATTTCACCTCTTTGGTTAAGTTTATTACTAGGTATTTTATTCTTTTTGGTGTGATTGTAATTGGTGTCTTGTTCTGTTTTCTTTTACTTTCTCTGTCTGCTACTTCATTACTAGTGCATAGAGATGCTACCAATTTCTGGGTATTAATTTTGTATCCTACCACTTTACTGAATTCATTTATTACTTTTAGTAGGTTTTTTTTTTTTTTTAAGTCTTTAGGATCTTCCATGTATAACATTATGCCATCTGCAGATAGTGACAGTTTAACTTCTTTACTGAGAGGGATGCCTCATTTATTTTTCTTGTGTGATTGGTATTGTTAGAACTTCTAGTATTATGTTGAATAAAAGTGGTGAGAATGGACATCCCTGTCTCGTTCCTGACTGTAGAGGGAAAGCTCTCAGTTTTTCATCATTGAGGAAGATATTAGCTGTGGGTTTTTCCACCTACAGCCTTTAGTATATTGAAGTACATTTCCTTTATTGCCACTTTGTTGAGAAGCTTTATCATCTATTGAGATGTACCTTCCACTGACTCCTGACCAAAACACACATGACACAACATTTACAAACAAGCACACGCCCTACTGAAATTAGGAGAGTGTTATTTTGTGCCATTTTATCCAAAAGAATAAATCCACAAATGAGCTCAGACTGGAAAGAATTTTAATGTTCAAGAAAAACTATATCTCTGTGGTAATACTGAATATTCTTCTTTGGCTCTGGAGCACTTCTGAAGTTTTATATCTTATCCATCACAAATCTATTTCCTATTTATATGTCATATTTACATATATTTAATATATATTTTATTATGTGTATTTATATATATTTAATTTCATACTAACATTTTACATGATGAGGTTTTAACTTCATCTTCTTAAGAGTTCTATTTTTTAAAATTGATACTTGATGTTTGCAAATGCATATATTTAGTAATTTTGTTTCTCATGATATTCATATGCTTTTGAGTGATTGAAATAATTCTTAGTATTCATGGATAATGTAAATGTATTTTTTTAAATATTAGGGTCTATTACATATGTCAGTAAATGATTTAGTGGCAATAGTCACAGATTAATATTTCCAAGAAAATAACTAAGAAACTCTAAGTTCAGTTATATATGACTAATTAATTACAATGTAAAGAGAACAGTTACCATTGTTAAATATTTATGTTTGACAGAGTCTCACATTTTATTTTAATTAGTGGTAGTAGTAGTCATATATGTTTCAGAGTCTCACATTTTATTATAATTAGTAGTAGCAGTCATATATGTTTCAAAGTCAAATTTAAAAATATGCTTTCACAAAACAATTCTGGAGAAGATGTTGTTATTTATTTTCATTGGACTTTAATTCAAGGAAATGCTTAAAGATTATCTTTCTCTTTCCTACTGTGGCTAACCTTCCTTTCTTTAAAGTCTACTGTTACCTCAAGGAATATGGAAATATGCAAGTATTATATAATACTTTTCTGAGATGTTTTTATCCTCCTGAAAAAAGGTGGATTTTAATCACCACTTGCAAATCCATTGCATTTTCTTAACTGCTGTTGAGCTATATGCCACAAGTAGTGCAGAGGGAAGCATATCTGATCACTTTCTTGACTAGAAACTACAGAGATATCAATGCATTTCTGACAATGTAAAAAAGCCTCAGGAACATTTTTTTTCCCCTCAGATGTTCCTTATACTTATGATTTTTAGTTCTAAACCTAAAAAAGACAAGCCATGATCTTTCTTGCCTAC
This sequence comes from Procyon lotor, assembly GCA_028646535.1. Lineage (NCBI taxonomy): Eukaryota > Metazoa > Chordata > Mammalia > Carnivora > Procyonidae > Procyon > Procyon lotor. The sequence continues at coordinate 34,132,605 of CM053605.1, forward strand.
AAGTACTAAGAAAAAATGTGTTAAATGCTAACAACTGTGTATGTCAAAAAGTGACATCACTTATCCTTTTTGCTTTTAAAATGAAAAACTGAGAGTGTCTAAGAATTTGCTGAGATTTTGAGTCACATAGTGGGTGAAGTTTTATGGGGGATGCAGGGCTAACATGGACACACAAGTTTGCAACTGCAAACATGTAGAGAAAATGCTAGGTGTTAATGAATATTCTGGAAAGAGGTAAGGGAAACTACAGCAAAAAAGGGAAGTGCATTTTTTTTTAATTATATGTTCCCAGTTACCACATTATATACCTTTTAATAGCCTGCTTCATTGTCATTTCTTTTTCTTTTCTGTTTTTTTTTACTTAGCTATCCAACTCAATGTCCATGTTTGAATATTTAGCTTGAGTAAGACAGACATTTGGAAGAGAACAGTCTTTCCTATTTCTTTGCTCACTGTCTTTTCTGTTGTTTCCTAAAATTATTATATTTGTATCTTAATTCTCATAACATTCCTCATCATTGTTATTCCTTTTTTTGTTTGTTTGCTGTGTTACAATTAGACTTTTCTTACTTTCAAACTAGCAGTATTCTCATACCACTGAAATGAGATCCAACAAGCCTTAAAAATTCAGTGTCCTTTATTTTTTAAATGAGTTTATTATATTAAAAAATTTTTTTAAAGATTTTATTTGTCAGAGAGAGAGCGTGCTAGCACAAGCAGGGGGAGAAACAGGCAGAGGGAGAAGTAGGCAGAGGGAGAAGAAGGATCCTCACTGAGCAAGAATCTCATCAGGGACTCAATCCCAGGACCTGGGGATCATGACCTGAGCAGAAGGCAGATGCTTAACGACTATGCCACCCAGGTGTCCAAAATTCAGTGTCCTTTAGTGACTGGCTATATTTCTCTGTACAAGTGAAGTTAAAAATGGTTTGCTATTTAAATATGTGAGGTTCTTACGTGGTGTAGACACTAGCCCCTTGACGAAATCTTTATTTCAAGAATGTTAACTAGGGGCGCCTGGGTGGCTCAGTCGTTAAGCGTCTGCCTTCAGCTCGGGTCATGATCCCAGGGTCTTGGGATGGAGCCCCGCGTCGGGCTCCCTGCTCCGCGGGAAGCCTGCTTCTCCCGCTACCACTCCCTCTGCTTGTATTCCCTCTCTCGCTGTGTTTCTCTCTGTCAAATAAATAAAATCTTTAAAAAAAAAAGAATGTTAACTAGGGAAGCACCCCAGTGGCACAGTTAAGTGTCTGCCTTCTGCTAAGATCATGATCCTGGGGTCCTGAGATTGAGCCCCTCACTCTCCTGCATAGGGGTACAGGCTCCCTGCCTGGGGGAGTCTGCTTCTCCCTTTGACCCTCCCCCTCTTGTGCTCTCCCTCTCTCTCACAAATAAATATAAATCAAATAGATAAATAAATAGATAAATAAAATTAAGTAGGGACAGCCTTGATATGTTGCACAATTTCACTCAGTATGCAATTTCCATAGCAAATGAAGACTTAGAGCTGCAAAATTAATATGGCCCACATTTTATAACAGTGAAAGAGGTACCAAATGAAGCATGAACACATTCCAATGAGGCCTTACTATCACTGATGCTGAGAAAGCTACTGAATAGTCTTGATTTGATATTAATGCACAGACTGCATGTAAGTGAAAATATTTTTAAAAATCCACATGATGTTTATTTTCTAGTGAAATAGAACTTTATTTTCAAATCTACCGGTTTCGAGACCAGAATTTTTCAGGACTTTATCTCATTTTCAAAAGAAAAGTTTCCCTTCCCCCCTCTCTCTGTCTGCCTCTCTGCCTACTTATGATCTCTTCCTATCAAATAAATAAAATCTTAAAAAAATAAAAAGGAAAGTTTCTATCACTGTTTTTCTCTAATAGTTTTTAACTTAAGGAACTTAGTTAATACTTAATAAAAGCAGGTTGCTTAATTTATGTGGTCACTGCAAAACAACAAACATCTCGCCTAGCATAAACACTTTTACTTTCCCAATGTAAGTCCTACACAATTATTTGTTTACAGATAAATGAATTTAATGCATAAATGAATACATAATAGTTATCAGTGCTTTCCTTCACCCTTAATATTAAGCTTTGTTCCTGAACACAGTTCAGTGTTTTTATCTTTGTGCTTTTTGCCATGAGCTACAATAATTAACTGAAATCCCTTACATACAGTAGAATGTAGAAGATAACTAATATTTATTAAGCATTTACTATGTGCCAGATAGAGTTCCAATTACTTACCAAGAATATATATATATAATATTTATATAATATATATATTTACATAATATTTTCAAATCTAATGTTGATACTATTATTTTCTAACTATATAGGGAGATGGGTTGTAAGAAGAATACAATCATGATGGGCCAATTCAAATTTGCTAAAAAAAAAAGAAATTTGATTCATTTTTTTTCAAATTGGTGGTTTCATTATAAATTTAAACTATTGGTCCTTGAAACAATAGGGTTAGACATTATTTTTATATGAGCAACTGTCCTATCAGGTAAACATCTATGGGGAAATGTACTTACCAATTTTAAAGCCCACTTTCTAACATTTTTAAACCGAAATTGGATACCCAGTCAAACAGCACTCTCCAATACTCAATGGCCTAGTCAGTTAAAGGTCACCTTCAAAGCAAGGACATAAAAATACATAGCTTTCTTGCCAATTCTGAAACTAATTTGTATCTCCTGAGAAGCATGGCAATTTACTGTAATTATCAAAACAGTGGGTCAGTGTGTTGTAAAGAAATCTTAGTCCTTAAAATGATCTCAAGCCAACTGCAAAAAGGTAAACATTAAACTAAATCAACCTCCACCCTACCACGTGTTTTGTCTATGCACCACCCAGGGTTTGTGCTACCCAAGCTGAATCTGTCCTTAGCATCATTTCAGGTTGGTTTGTTTGTTTGTTTGTTTTCCATCAGACCATTAAAATGTACTTGTCTTTAGTGATATTAAGATAGTAACATTCTTATACTTGCCTTTCTTTCTTTCCTATTAAAGATAATGCTTTTAGTCAAACAGGAAAATATAAGGGTAGAAATTTTAGACTCTAAGAATAGACAATGGATAACTGCACATTGAAGGTATCTGATACTTTCTAAGTAGTATCATTTGTTGCATTCCGAATTCCTGTCATCTGGTCCTGACATGTTGCTAGTCGACTTCTATTTCAGATTTGGAGCATAACAGCATGATATAGTTCTAAACAACTTTTTGGAATTCTCTTTCCTTTCGTTCAACTCTAATGAAATAGAATTAAAACAACCCTCCCCCCCAAAACCAAACCAAACCAAAAAAAAAAAAACCACACAGTGTGGGATTGGATTAAAAGTCTTTAAACTTTAATTTAGCAAAGCAGGCTGTTCCAATACAGAAGAACATAAAATCCTTATGGCATTCTTTTACTGGCAACAAATCTGTTTTCTCAAATACCAATAGCCTAATCATAAGGACTGGCCTCAATTTCTTTCACCATGGGGTAGCTGCTCTCTCTGTATAGGATTAAGTAGAAGATAATCAGAAAGTGGAAGAACCACACATGATATTTTTCCCCCTACAGGAAGAAACAAATAAGAATCTATCAAGTGATCATGTATGTGTGTGTGGTTTACTATTTATTAAGATGTTACCTTTTTCACTCTTTAGAGAAAAGTAAATAAATATTTTACTATCTGAAACTTGTTATATTGTTTTTGATCGATAAGCACTTTGGGAGATTGTAATAGTTTTAAAGGCAATTTTTGAAAGTATACTCAGAAAACAAAGTACTCCTTCTAGTTCCAAAATTTTCAATCAACATAAGAAGCCCAATTTACCCCTTACTGGTACCTTAATATGATTTCCAAAATGCAAATCTAACTCAGATTGAGAAAACCAGCTGTGAAAGTGTGTTGTGTTGACAGACACTGTGATTCTAGCAATGTAATTTAGTGCTGCTCAGCTTTAGTGACCTTTTAAATACTAAAATAAAAACCTTTTTCTCTGTGGTCGGAATCATTTTGGTTGCTTCAGCTCTTATACTTTACAATACAAACACTTCAAAACAAAGAAAGGCAGTGGGAATACAAGGTGAAAGAAAATTTTAATAGTTGTAGGACATATTGCCATAACCCATCGTTATAATAATTGGCTAAGTTGAAGAAATATTCAAACCATTTATTTTTCCCATATCACCTACTTCCTGATTATTGAATAAGTTTATTTTGTTTATGTTTTCAAGGCCTAATTGTTAGAGCTTATGTGAAAGTGCCTATGTATCATTCTTAAAGAGATTGTAGAGTATAGAGGTTAAGAGCTGGGATCTTAACTTAGATTACCTGGGCTCGATTTCTGACTATATCACTTTTCAGATAAAGAGTTATATAATTATAATTTATCTTGTCTCAGTTTCTTCATTTGTAATATATAATAAGATTGTTGAGAGAATGAAATTTTCAAAAACATCTGTACATTTCTTAGAATATTACCAGACACAAAGTAAGTGCTCCAATATATATTGAATTATTAATCAAGAAATTGTATCCTAAGCACAAAGTTTATGAACTCAGTAAACTCCCCCTCCTTGTCCATTTTTACCAATCTCAAGTGTCATGAGTTCCTTACTTAGTTGAATTTTGCTTATTAACTTGGCAATGCAGTTGTTTTGAAAATAAAAATTTTGATATTATGATATATTGATATTTGCATATTGCATATTTGTATACTTGTGGTAAGGATCTCAGTTTACGGGAGGTAGTGTGAAGGAAAAAAAAAATCAAAACATAAATTAAATTAGAAAAACCCACTAGTGATAATATTGTTTCTTGTAACATTAAGTTCTGTCAGTAAATTTATTTCATGCTTCTTTCTGTCATAAGCACCTAAAGTTTTTTCTCTCCTGTGACTCACACTGTTAGTTCAGTGCCAGATAAAAAGTCACAGTTTTGGTTTATCACTTGAAAAAACATTGACATGAAAAAAACAACAGTGTCTCATGAGATGACTGCCTTTTACATTATGCCAAGGAGATAAAGGCTTGCATGTTTATAATAAGTTAGCATAGATTTTTGGGATCTCTTTTAGCACAGAATGTGTGGTGGAAGAGCCAGTTAAAAATGCTGCAAAAACTCACATATTCTTCCATAGTTTCCTAAACTGAAAGACTTCACTATTGATTAAAAGCAAATGTGAACAGAACACTACTTCTTTTAAAAAGGCCTTTTGAATTAAACTGCCCTTTTGACAATAGGAAAATAATAGAAAATAAGTGACACTTTACATATAGGGGGAAAATATTTTGAAGACCAGCGAGACTCTAATCTGAGACCATGGGGCCAGAGGAAACTTTAATCTGATACCAAGAGCTACATGTTTCAAGCGCTGAAAGAAAAGAAGTACGCTAAATGAGTCATTAAAGGAGAATAGTTTGGCAGCTTCATTTAAAAATATACTTACCATATGGCCTGGCAATTGTACTCCTAGGCATGTATCCCAGAGATATAAAAACTTATGTCCACACAAAAACCTTCACACAATTGTTTGCTTGTTCATAGCAGCTTATTACAGTCAACCGCCAATATTTTTCCTCGGTAGATGAATGGTTAAACCGTGGTACATCCATACCATGATATACTTATTCAGCAATAAAAAGGAATGGAATATTGATATACATAACTTGGATGAATCTCAAGGGCATTTGGTTGAGCGAAAAAAGCAATCTCAAAAGATCATAGATTATGTGGTTCTATTTACGTAACATACCGAAACGATCAAATTACGTATAAAGATGGAAAATAGTTGAGTGTTTGCATGAGTACTGATATCGGAGAGGAGCAGGGGAGGTGTGACTATACAAGGGTAGCAGAGACTTTTTTTTTTAAAGATTTTATTTATTTATTTGACAGAGAGGAGAGAGATCACAAGTAGACAGAGAGGCAGGCAAAGGGAAAGGGGGAAGCAGGCTCCCCGCTGAGCAGAGAGCCTGATGCCCAGCTTGATTCCAGGACCCTGATCATGACCCGAACATAAGGCAGAGGGGTAGCAGAGATCTGCATGGTAATGGAATAGTTTTTTATTTTAATTGTAATGGTGGCAACACAAATCTACACATGGAATAAAATGGCATAAATCTATATATACACACAAAAACCTTTGATAGCTGATTAATAAGAATTATAGTGGATTATTTCTTAGGTGGTCTTTTGAGTTTAATTCCTTTTTTAAACTTCAAATTGTATATTTGATAAACATGTCATATTTTTTCATTGTATCATGAGAAGATTGTTCAGATAACAGATAGAGGCAGAGATGACCCTGGTGAATTGATGGCAGAACTATTTCACAGTTGAGGGATTCTATTTGCAGAATTAAAAAAAAAAATAGAGCATTTTAGTCAAGAAGCACTGAAGATTTGAGTCTATATTCTAATTACACAAATTTAATAATAAAATTGAATAATGAAACTGTACATATTAAATATTTTCTACCAGCTTTTATTTTTATTTATTTATTTTTAAGATGTTATTTATTTGACAGAGAGAAACACAGCGAGAGAGGGAACACAAGCAGAGGGAATGGTGGCGGGAGAAGCAGGCTTCCTGCTGAGCAGGGAGCCCGATGCGGGGCTCGATCCCAGGACCCTGGGATCATGACCTGAGTGGAAAGGCAGATACTTAACGACTGAGCCACCCAGGCGCCCTCTGCCAGCTTTTAAAACAACAATGTGTTATAAATACACCTTCAAAAGTACTAACCTTTATTCAGTCATTGAGTCACTTGACACCATTTCAGGCACCTGGGGCAGAGAGGTGACCAACACAGATTATATTCATTTCAAACATCTCACACACATGCGGACTAGAACAGGAAATCTAAAATCAATTGGATGAATAATAGGAGTTGGAAAATTTTTGCTTTTAAAATGTCAAGTAAAAACCTTCCTCTTTGGATTACTCACTGGCCTCGGCTTTTATGAAATTATTCATGCCTGGGTTTCCACTAACCTCTTTTTCTTAGAATCCTCTTCAGGCTGGCTGTGATAACTTTTGTTCCACAGCATTCTGTCCCAGTTTCTTTTCCCTCTTCCACACAACAGCCTTGGGAAAGGTACTGCATTTCTGTGGCTTTGATTATGAGCCACATTTTGATGACTCTCAAATATATTTTATAGCTTACAACCTTTTCTGGAGTTTTAGTTGGGTAGATTTGGCATTTTACTTAGATTATCTTGAAACACTGAAAGTGCAGCACAATTTAACCCAACTCATCATTTTCCCCTGTCCCTTCCCACAAACCAAATATGCTCCGTCCATGTCCCATTTTGTCAGTAGCATCACAATCCACCTAGGTGTCTGTGCCAGCAACTCGAAAATCATCCTGCACCCTTTTTCTCCCATCCCGGAAGCCCACTTCCATCAGGTAAAATCTGCGTACTCTCAAGTCCTCTTTCTAGAAGTGATCACTTTACTCCAGTCTCATTGCTGCTATGCTAGCTGAGACTACAATCAGCTCTCAGTAGGATTTTTAAAAAAATCTCTAGTTGGTCTCAATACTGACTTTCAATTTATTATTCATACGACATTCAGAATTTCTTCAAGTGTTTATAGGAAAGTCACTATCCTGTTATATATTGCTTCAATGTCTCCCAACTCCTGATGGTAATGGTTTCTGATGCTTGTGAGATCTGGTTTCTGTTTTCCTCTTTCTTATTATTTCTTCCATTTCCTCATTTGATGTTCTGTGATCGAATCATACTATTTTTTTTAATTTTGCAAGTGAATCATACTCTCTCCAACCTCTGTGTAAGAAATATTGCCTCTGCAACACTTTTCCTGCTCTCAAAATCCTCATTTGGAAAACTACTAGCCCTCATTCAGTTCTTATATAGCTCAAAAAAATGGCTTCCTCCAGGAACCTCACCCTGAACCTCTGTTTGATTAGGTGCTCCCTATATTTGTGTCCAGTATTTCCTTTCTCATGTATTTGTATACTTATGTTGACTGAAGAATATTGGTCCAAGTGGCACCTGGGGGGCTCAGTGGGTTAAAGCCTCTGCCTTCAGCTCAGGTCATGATCTCAGGGTCCTGGGATCGAACCCCGCATCGGGCTCTCTGCTCAGCGGGGAGCCTGCTACCTCCTCTCTCTCTGCCTGCCTCTCTGCCTACTTGTGATCTCTCTCTCTCTCTCTCTGTCAAATAATAAAATCCTAAAAAAAAAAAGAATATTGGTCCATTGTGAAGAAAATGCTAATGAAAAATTATCATCTCATAATTTTGTATGTGTGAGACATCGGTCAAAGTCATTTGTTATTTCATTTCATATATTGTATCTTGATTAAAGCATATGTGCAGATATTTTAGAGTTTCATATAATTATACTAGGTTCCCTGATTCTGCCTGTATTTCCTCTTCCCCAGACTAATGCCTTTTACCTCATTAACCACTTGAACTTCTGATCATGAGATCAAGACCTGAGCTAAAATCAAAAGTCAGATGCTTAACCAACTGAGCCACCCAGGCACCCCTTTATATTTTCATTTTAAAGAATTATATCCTTGTGCTTATACTGCTACTTTTTCTTTTTAAAATTTATTTATTTGAGAGAGAGAGAAAGAGGGTAAGAGAACATAAATGGGGAGCAGCAGAGGGAGAGGGAGAAGCAAGGTCCCAGTATGGGGCTAGATCCCAGGAGTCTGGGATTATGACCTGAGCTGAAGGCAGACTGAGCCACCCAGGTACCCCTAGACTGACTGCTGCTACTTGATTTTCAGTGTTTAGTTTGAGATATGAAATTAACACCAGGATACGAAAGTGTATCTCTGTTTATCTCTCACCTGTACAAATATAAGAAACCTTTCCATCTACTCAAATTCCTGGTATAATTATATTGTCATTTTGTTCATATTTGTGCCCCCTAGTTACATAATTATGAATAGGCAATTGTTATTTATGGGTAATGCATATATTACATTTTTTCACTGCAAATAAAAATTTATTTTCCTCATTTTTCTGTAAAATCATCATTAATAGGATTAAAAACTGCACAGTTTATTTAAATGTCTCAATATGCTCAAGTAAATAATTGATTAAAATTATTTTGTGTTTGGTAAACACTTTTAATCTGAAAACTGTATCTTTTACTTCTGGGAAATTTTCTTGATTTATTTCTTTGGTGATTTCTTCCTGTTAGATTTATTTTTCTTTTGTATTTTATTTTATTTTTTTCAATATGGATTATCTAGGCTAGACTTTAATTTTATCCGCCTTATTTTTTATGTCACATTCTTTTCTTTTCTTTTAAAGATTTTATTTGTTTATTTGGGAGAGAGTGAGAGAGAGAGAGAGCATGAGAGGGGAGAATATCAGAGGGAGAAGCAGACTTCCCATGGAGGTGGAAGCCAATGTAGGACGCAATCTCGGGACTCCAGGGTCAGGACCTGAGCAGAAGGCAATTGCTTAACCAACTGAGCCACCCAGGCACCCTTTTCTTTTTCTTTCTTAATGTTCTATTTTACAGGATATTTTCTCAACTGCTAAACTTTATCAAAAGCTTTTTGTTGTTTGGTATAATTTTTGCTATGGTCTTTTTTTTTTTTTTTTTTGCTATGATCTTTTTCTTAACATTCAAAAGCAAATTTGTTCTCTGAATAATTTATTTTTATAATTCTCAGTTTGATTCCATTTGTAGCTTTCTCTTTTTGAGGATATTTATTATAGTTCTGAATTCTTCTTCTACCTGTAAAAAATCTGTCTTTTCAGCCTATGACATTTTTATTTTACTATTATTATTTTTTTTAAGATTTTATTTACTTATTTGACAGAGAGAGAGAGATCACAAGTAGGCAGAGAGGCAGGCGTGGTGGGGGGGGAAGCAGGCTCCCCGCTGAGCAGAGAGCCTGATGTGGGGATGGATCCCAGGACCCTGAGATCATGACCTGGGCCGAAGGCAGAGGCTCCAACCCGCTGAGCCACCTAGGCGCCTCTGCCTATGACATTTTTAATATATCTTTCATTATGGGTGCTTTCATCAAAAGTCTGGTGATCCTTAGCTTTGTGTTTATGTTTCAGAATTAACCATTAAAAATTGCATTAAAAACTGGGTAAATTGGGGGGTTCCTGGGTGGCTCAGTGGGTTAAAGCCTCTGCCTTTGGCTCAGGTCATGATC
>CM053605.1:34152095-34189944 GCA_028646535.1 Procyon lotor
TAGTTTGAAAAGAGAGAAAGATATTGCTGGGAAGGCGTACTAAAATGGCAGGTGGGAAAACAGGGTAAGGGCAGAGTAGATGGAGTGGCAGGGGGAGGTCCTCTCTTTCTGGGAACGGTTTACATGATCATGGCCATTTCTCCTTAGCATTCTCTGCCTCTCCATAATGGAATCCTAGTCTTGCTCTTGCTATAATTTCCTTGGAGTTAACAACTGGATTTTCAGTTTTCAAATTCCCATGTAACAATAATTATTGGAGTTTACTTAAGGCTGCAAAGGATATGCCTCTTCAGGGCTTACGGAAACTCTGCTTACCAAAGTTTTTCCATATCCAAAAGCTCCAGATAGACCTAAATTTTCTATGTTTTATTTTGAAGAATCTCAAAAACAATCTTAGGAGGTGTTATATCAAAAGCTTTACGTTTCTAAACCCTAAAAGTAAACACACGCATATCCCACAAGGCAATGTTAGAAAATTACACCTTCAGAGTGTCAGTCCGCACGCTGTCAAGTTCAGCCAGTTTTCAAAATATCACATATGTTCTTTTCTAGGAAGAAATACACTGACATTAAAGTCATGTCAGACTCTCCAGAAAGATAACAAGAAAAATACAAGATAATTCAGTTCTTTGGCATAAAATGATAAATGAGTCATGCTGAAAAGTGGGCAGTTATAGCACATAAAAGATAACGACAGAAAGCTTTCCAAATAGCCATCTGACTCAAGCCAAGTAGGTGGTCAGCATGCTGCTTTGGCAGAATGTGTGGCTGATTGCCAGAGTGTTCTTGAGTAAAGCAGCTATTCATTTCACCTGCAAAATCGGCAGTTCACTTTGACATTGCACATAATGAAAAACAAGTCAATGGCTATTTTTAGGCCAAACTAATAGAAGGACTACAAGTGAAATAATAGCGCCTTTTTTTTTTCTTCTTCATGGAGAACACCTTAACAGATAATGTTTTTGTTCTATGACTTCTTTTTTTAATTATTATTTCCTGTGTGCTTTTTGATTTAAATTTTATAAGATAAATGAGATGTAATTTTCTTTCTGCACTACTGTTATGACCATTTGGGATTCTGGTGAGGATTTAGGTCTGAAATAAATTATATATTTTTTCTAAATGTATGTATGTTATTTTGCATGCCTCTAATGTTCTTTTTACTTAAATTAAGCAATTTTATTTAATATTTATTACTTGTCCTATATAATATATGTATCTATGAGAGAGAAGATAGAATAAGAAAATAGTATTTAAAATGCAAACAATATGTTTTCTGTGAATAATTTAACACAGAGTAATGCATACACGTATATGTGTATGTGTGAAGCAGGGATGTTAAAACATGAAGTTTGAAGTGATATTTAAAATACATCTTAAAACTTTGACAAAAAATTGTTGATAAATGATAAAACTAAATATATTCCACATAAATATAATTACGTTTACAAATTATATTTACACAAATATAATTATAAACACAAATGCACACATACACACACATAATGATTGGGACTAGAATGTCTCCTACTCCTACAAATTTAGAATATATATGTGTATAAGTGTTTGAATGCATGTGTGTGCTTGTATGTGTGTAGTATGTACACATAAATCATATTTGTATTTATATTTTATATTTATTTTTATGTTATATGTATAAATGTAATACATGTATACATTTTATATTTGTCTTTAATATTTATATTTTACTACATAAGTATAAAATATATATAATAAGTATATATCAAAATATAAGTGTTAAGTTTCCTCCAAATTACCAATTAAATTTATTTTAATATATTTCTAATTCACACTTGTAGAAAAGCAAAAAAACTATCATCTCAAGTGTCATTTGTATAAGTTTACATAGGATGGCTGAAATAATTTAACCAACTAATAGATAATTTCAAAAATCAGTATGTTTATATAAATATGCATGTGTTTGTTATTTCACTAAGAATTTTTGAGGTCTCTTAAACAGAAAGTCCATGGCAATCTACCTGTAATTATTATATGAACAGTAATTATTATATGAACACTAACCTAACAATGTATTTCTTTGTATGTGTCTGTGTGAATGCTTATATTCCTGGGAATATTAGATGCAATTTATAATCACATAAAATCAAACATTTAAAATTTACTTGTGAACAAGAGTGTCAAGTTAATGTCATCTATTCTAGTAAAAATTATATGCTTCATCAATAATTGAGAAATTTAAGTTATCTTTGCTCTAACTTATAAAGATCTTTCAAATGACTGGGGGCAAATAATTTTCCATATATTAAAGTTTAATTTTAGAAAGACAATCATTTATTTTTTACAACAAATGAAAAAAATACAAACTTAAGGTATTTTTTTTTTTAAGATTTTATTTATTGGGGAGCCTGGGTGGCTCATTGGGTTAAAGTCTCTGCCTTTGGCTGGGATCGAGTCCCTCATCAGGCTCTCTGCTCAGCGGGGAGCCTGCTTCCCCCACCCCCTCTGCCTGCCTCTCTGCCTACTTGTGATCTCTTGCAATCAAATAAATAAATAAAATATAAAAAAAAAGATTTTATTTATTTATTTGCCAGAGAGAGACAGAGAGAGAGCACGTGCATGCCAGAGAGCCCAAGCAGGGGAAGCATCAGGCAGAGGGAGAAGCAGGCTCCCTGCTGAGCAAGGAGCCTAATGTGGGACTTGATCCCAGGACCCTGGGATCATGCTCTCAGCCAAAAGCAAATAGTTAACCGATGCTACCCAGGCATCCCAAAGTTAAGGTTTTTGACTAATAAGTACACATTCTCATATGACAATTTTTAATACTCTCAGTGAAGTTACCAGTATTGTATTCATATCAGAAATGAGATATAGTGGAATAAAATGTAATGAGTAACTTACCAAAGGAGATATGGTAAGAATTAAAATTTTAGGTGAAATTGGCAATGCCTCAGTTGCATTAGTTCTTTTATGATCAGTTCTTTTTCCTTGAGTCTAGCAATTACCTTTACTCAGCACTCCCTAAATTACTAAAAATATTAGTATTATTATGTTATTCTGGTTTATTGGCATGGTGAATACATACATGTGCATGTTTTATGAAATTACAAAAAATATATATGCATATTTAAAGAAATATATATAATTTAATATACCTTGATTGCTCCTAATTTCTCTGTACTAATTACTCTATAGCTGTTACCTTTTTTTCTGGGGCAGGGGGCGCAGTAAATCTAAAAGGAATTAGATGACCTTCAACAAAAGTCCTTGACTGAATAAAAGCTATACTCCAAAGGAATATGCTGTATTGAACATATCAGTCCTACTTATTAACTGAAAAAAACCTCATGATGGGTTAAGAGATAGATTTTTGCAATGATATCTCTAAACTTATACAAGGAAGTGTTGGAATACAATGTGACCCCACTTTAGTAGTGATGATTGTCAAAGAAGTGTTATTGATCCACGTCTCAGTTGAAGCAAAAAAATCAATACCAGACTGCTCTAGGGGAGATGTTTCTAATGGTTTTACTGTTTTAGAGTCACCTGGGAGATGCCTTTCAAAGATGATCAACATGGCCAAACAAGATCAGTCCATCTATATTGTGGACTAAATCCAGGGACCTCAAAATTTAATTTGGAAGGAATCTATCTTGATTCATTATTCCTGGCAAAAATAAGCATTCTATAAAGCATGCATATGCAGACTGACTATCAAATACCTTTGTTGTTCTTATAATTCATCAGTTTATTATATAATACATATATACAGTTTAAACTATAGATACACACACATATATATAGTTTCAAATATTACGTCATTTATAATTCAACAGGGATTCCTCTTGTAAATAAATCAGAATAACATGGTAAGCAATAAAAATGTTGTATGATTTCTTTTTCATCCACTTTCCAACAGTCCTCTTTAGCTTTTTGCCTATCTTTACAGTTTTCCCAAATGGCTAGTGGTTATGAAATATTCTTGCTGAAGTTCCCATCTGCATATTCTCCAAACTTGAAAGGCAGTGGAGGCTGTTAGGCACAATGTTTAGACAAGCAATGTGTGGTTTAAAAGAATTACCAAAACATTGATTTTTGTAACATGGAGTCTAGATAAATCTAACAATGGTTCGAAATGCTTTAAAAGAAATATTACACAATTGGATTGTTCCCTGGCAACTATTTTTACAAAATAAAAACTAATACTTCACAAATTTTCTATCATATAATTAGGAGGGGAGGACCTTTGATAACATATTTTCAATACACTGACACGTTTTAAGATTTTATTTATTTATTTGACAGAGAGAGAGAAATCACAAGTAGGCAGAAGCAGGCAGAGAGAGAGGAGGAAGCAGGCTCCCCGCTAAGCAGAGACCCCAGTGGGGGGCTCGATCCCAGGACACTGAGATCATGACCTGAGCTGAAGGCAGAGGCTTTAACCCACTGAGCCACCCAGGCGCCCCTGAACTGACACGTTTTAAAGCACCACGCAGATTATTCACCATAAAAATATATATTCCAGGTCAAAAGACCATCCTTTCTAACAAATGCTTTCCTTAAAATCATTCCTGAATGTGTTGCCTATTTTGTGACAAAAGCAAAATAATTCATTAGTTAGCAGTATCTGAATTTCAAGTGGCATAAAGCCAATTCAAACTGACTAAACAAACATGGGAATGTATCGATTTATGAAGTATGAAAATCCAAGGGATAGTCAAATCTAGGGAATCAAAAGATACTATCAAGAAAGAGTCTTTGTTTTCCTGGTTCTTTTTGTCTACAATAATCTAGTCAGATCTCTTCATGTGAAGGTAATTTTGCCCCTGCTTAATGCTCCAAATGGCCTAAATTTGTATCATGCTTACAGGGCAAACCTGGATAAAAAAAGAACTACCCTCTCTCTGACCCAGGTTCTACTTCAGTAGCTGAAAAAATGAAACAAAACACAACTGAAAACATTTAATTGTTCTTACTTGAACCTTGTACTATTGCCCAGCCTGTTTTCTGCAGTGAAAATGTGATGGGGAAGATTGGTCTATATGTTTGAAAATTTGAAGTAGAAAGTGGAAGATATTAAATACAAGATTAAAAAATATAGATTGTGTAATACACATGGAACAAAAACGTAATGCATTCCATCTCACCAGAATACTTTTGGCTCTGCTAAAGCTTTCCCACTCAACTAATCCCTCTCAGCCTTGCTTTACTTTTGAGTATTGTTTTCTTGCAGACATGAAACATAAAACAATTGTGTATATGTTTCAGTATCGACTTTTCTCCCATTGGTTTTTACTTTATGTTTCTTTTGTTTTTCTTGCTCTTTGTTTTATTCTCTTCATATTTTTGTTTATCCTTTACATATTTTTGTTTTATCCTTGACATATATAGCTAATTATTCATCAGCGCATATGTACTTCAACTTCCTGTTTTTAAATTCTTGTGTTTGCTCATCTCACAGTAATCTGAAACAAATATAAACACTTCTTAAGAAAGATACTTGATTGTACTTTTCCAAATTCTGGCAAATCCAAAATTCATTATTTTGAATAAGAATGCAGTTTCATTTAAGAATATGCTATTCATTTTTTCTATCCTCAGATTCTAGTAAAATGACAGGAACTTGTTAGAAAAAAATGACAGGTGTACTGAGGTTTTGTTCAGCATTCTTTTTTTAAATTATATTTAGTTAATATATAGTGGAGTATTGGTTTCAGGAGGAGAATTTAGTGATTCATCACTTACATATAACACCCAGTGTTCAACCCACGTGCCCTCCTTAGTACCCATCACCCATTTACCCATCTCCTGTTAACATCTCCTCCATCAACCCTCAGTTTGTTCTCTACAGTTAAGAGTCTTTTATAGTTTGTTTTCCTCTGTTCTCTTTTTTTTCCCTTCCTCTATGTTCATCTGTTTGGTTTCTTAAGTTCCACAAATGAGTGAAATCATATGGTATTTGTATATTTTGACTGACTTATTTCAGTCAACATAATACACTCTAGCTCCATCCATGTCATCATAAATGGCAATATTTCATTCTTTTGATGGCTCAGTATTTGTGTGTGTGTGTGTGTGTGTGTGCGCGTGCGCACGCGCGTGTGGGTATATTTTTCGTGTGTGTGTGTGTATATATATGTATGTATGTATATATATGTGTATACACATATGTATATGTATATACACACACATGTGTATGTATATCTGTGTATATGTATATCCATTCATCACTTGATAGACATGTGAGTTCTTTCCATAATTTGGCTATTGTTGATAGTGGTGCTATATGCTAAAGAGTGCATGTACCTCTTTAAATCAGTGTTTTTGTATCTTTTGGGAAAATACCTAGTAGTACTATTGCTGGATTGCAGGTTAGATCTATTTTTAACTTTTCAAAAACCTCCATATTGTTCCACAGTGCTACACAAATTTGTATTCCCACCAACAATGTAAGAGGGTTCCCCCATCTCTGCATCCTAGCCAACATCTGTTGTTTTCTGTGCTGTTAATTTTAGCCATTCTGACAGGTGTGAGGTGGCATTTAATTGTGGTTTTGATTTATATTTCTCTAACGATGAGTAAAATTGAACATCTTTTCATGTGTCTATTAGCTATCTGTACGTCTTTTATGGAAACATGTCAATTCATGTCTTTTGCCCATTTCTTAACTAGGATTATGTTTTTTGGGTGCTGAATTGGATAAGTTTTTTGTAGATTTTGGATCCTAACCCTTTATCAGCTATGTCATTTGCAAATATCTTCTCCCATTCTGTAAGTTTCTTCTAAGTTTTGCTGATTGTTTTCTTCACTATGCAGAAGCTTGGTACTTGATGAAGTACCAATAGTTCATTTTTGCTTTTGTTTCCCTTGCCTCCAGAGATCTGTCTATTAAGAAGTCAATAGAGCTGATGTCAAAGATGTTGCTGCCTTTGCTCTCCCCTAGGATTTTGATGGTTTCCTGTCTCATATTGAAATCTTGAATCCATCTTGAAATTATTTCTGTGTATGGTGTAAGAAAGTGGTCCAGTTTCATTCTTCTGCAAGTTGCAGTCTGGTTTTCCCAACACTATTTGTTGAAAAGACTTTTTTTTTTTTACATTAGTTATTGTTTCCTGCTTTATTGAAGATTAGTTGACCATATAGTTGTGGGTCAATTTCTGGGTTTTCTATTCTGTTCCATTGATCTATGATCTAGGTGTCGGTTTTTGTGCCAATACTGTATTGTCTTAATGATCACAGCTTTGTAATATAGTTTGATGTCCAGAATTGTGATGCCTCAAGCTTTGCTTTTCTTTTTCAAGATTGCTTTGGCTATCCAGGTCTTTTGTGGTACAACACAAATTTTAGGATTGTTTGTTCTAGCTGTGTGAAAGATGCTGGTGGTAATTTTATAGGGATTACATTAAATGTGTAGATTTCTTTGAATAGTATAGACATTTTAACAATATTTCTTCTTCCAATCCATGAGCATAGAATGTTTTTCCATTTCTTTGTGTCATCTTCAATTTCTTTCATAATTGTTCTATAGTTTTAGAGTAGACTCTTTTACATCTTTGGTTTGATTTATTCCTAGGTATCTTATGGTTTTTGATTGAATTGTAAATGGGATGGATTCCTTGTTTCCTCTTTCTGCTCCTTCATTGTTGGTCTATAGAAATGTAACAGATTTCTGTATGTTGATTTTGTGTCCTGAAACTACTAATTCGAGTATCAGCTCTACCAAATTTTTGATGGAGTCTTTCAGGTTTTCTGCATAAAGTATCATATTGTCTGCTAAGAGTAAAAGTTTGACTTCTTCCTTGCTCATTTGGATGCCTTTTATTTCTTTTTGTTGTCTGATTGTTGAAGCTAGTACTTCCAGTACTATGTAAAATAACAATGATGAGGGTGGATATCCCTGTGTTATTCCTGACCTTAGAGGAAAAGCTCTCAGTTTTTCCCCAGTGACTATGATACTAGCTGTGGGTCTTTCATATACGACCTTTACAATGTTGATTTATGGTTCCTTCTACCCATAATTTGCTGAGGAGTTTTATAAGGAATAGATGTACTTTATCAGATGTTTTTCTATACCTATTGAGAGAATCATATGGTTCTAATCCTTTCTTTTATTAATGTTATGTATCATTTTGATTGATTTGTGAATATTGAACCCTTGCATCCCAGGAATAAATCCCACTTGATCTTGGTGAATGATTCTTTTAATATACTATTGGATTTGATTTGCTAGTATCTTGTTGAGAATTTTTGCATCCATGTTCATCAGGGATACTGGCCTTTAATTCTCCTTTTTTAGCGAGATCTTTGTCTGGTTTTGGATCAAGGTAATGCTGGCCTGGTACAATGAGTTTGGAAGCTTTCCTTCCATTTCTATTTTTTGTAACAGTTTGAGAAGAATAACTAACTATTAATTCTTCTTTAAATGCTTGATAGTCTTCCCCTGGGAAGCCATCTGGCCCTGGAATTTTGTTTGTTGGGGATTTTGGATTATTGATTCAATTTCTTTGCTGGTTATTGGTCTGTTCAAATTTTCTATTTCTTCCTATTTAAGGTTTGATAGTTTATGTTTCTAGGAATTTATCAATTTTTTTTCCAGATTGCCCAGTTTGTTGGCATATAATATTTTTATAATATTCTCTTATAATTGCTTGCATTTCTATGGTGTTGGTTGTGATCTTTCCTCTTTACTTTGTGATTTTATTTATTTGGGTCCTTTTTCTTTTCTTTTTAATAAGTATGGCTAAGGGTTTATCAATTTTATTAATTCTTTTAAAGAACCAGCTCCTAGTTTCATTGATCTGTTTTTGTTGTTGTTTCTCTATCATTTATTTCTGCTCTAATATTTATTATTTCCCCTCTTCTTTTGGCTTTAGGTTTCAATTATTGTTCTTTTTCTAGCTCCTTTAGGTGTAAGGTTTGGTTGTGTACTTGAGATTTTTTTTTTTGCTTCTTGAGGTAGGCCTATATTGCTATATATGTCCCTCTTATTACCACTGTTGCTGCACCCCAGAGAGTTTGGGGTGCAGCAACATCATGTTTTCATCTTCATTTGTTTCCATGTAGTATTTTTTTTAATTTTTCCTTTAATTTCCTGATTAGTCCAATCATCTTTTAGTAGGATGTTCTTTAACCTCCATGTATTTGTGGTCTTTCCAAATTTTTTCTTGTGGTTGACTTCAAGTTTCATCACATTATAGTTAGAGCCTATGCTTGTCTTGTCCCTTGAATATAGCTAGATAAATATCAAATCATTCTGAACACCCAAGAAATTGATCTGAGGACTAATAACATAAGCTACACAACTAAAGGGAGAGAAGAGGCCATATTATGGAAGGTAAGAAGGGTGGAGAAGTGATTTGGGAGAGAAAAGTATCATGGGTGCTTCAGAGGGGAGGCAATCCTGATCATGGAGAGATAGAAGAGAAAGAGGGAGAGAGAGAGAACCGTGCACAGGGGATCACATAAGAAAAGCACTTCCCCTAAACCATTGACTGGGAAATGGAGAGGGGCTGACTATCGTGAATTTTTATAACCATTGGAGCTCGAAGACTGAAGTTTTAGAAGCCCTCACTGTGGCTGGTGCGGAGCCTAGTGTATGCAGTAGTGATCCTGTGGTGAAGGAGGGAAGTGGCCCAGGAACAGACCGCAATCTGAGGATCCCTGAAGAGACACTGGGAAAAATGTTTCCCCTTTTTGGAATGCTTCTGGGGCAGGCGGCATTGCCTCTCAGGGGACAAAAGAGCTAGTGGGCATTATTGCACTCCCCTGATCCTTAAGTATAGATACCTGCTGAGGGAACTAACCTGGACTAGGGCTTTTTGCTGCATTTTCTCCTAAACTCCAAGCTTCTCCATGTTGATGTGACTGCTCTTGTGGGAAAAATCTCCCCAGCCCCTGTAGTGAGACCCTCTCTAAGGGTACCCAGGTGGGTTCATGCCATGCTGGGTCGTTAAAGTTTGGAATTTTGAAACTTAGCTGGCATGCCTGAGAAAAAGAAACAGGTGCAGTGTGCTGTCAGTTGAGCAGATGCCCAGACACAGATAGGGTGAAGGCAGGGATATGGGAAGCCTGGGACACATGAGGGGAAATTGTTTACTCTTTTCTGGGGCTTCCCAGGCAGTGGTGTGTGTGGACTCCCCCCTCTGAGAAGAAGGAGAAGGCTGGCACCATTTTTTCTACTCCACCCATCAGCATAGACTGATCAATGTGCAGAACAGCACCAACAGTAGAGGCCTGACCTGCTTACACCAAGCCCTGACCCCCGCCCCCGTCCCTACCCCTGGCACTCTGTAGGTGCTTCTTTACTAGGGCAAGTGTGTCTGAGAACCAAAGCAGCAGACCCCTTCCCAAGATCATCACAAAACTCCTGCAGGCACCAAGTCAACTGATCATAGAGTGTCCCAAAGCTTTATTTCTAGTGGAAATAGGATCAGGCCTCTCTTAACAAACAGACCAGAGAACACGTAGTTAAAACTCTCCACACTGGATAATTTCCTGAAGCACCAGGCTCTGGACAGTATATGACCTCTTCTAAATAAAGCCATTACTCCAGGAGCAAGAAACATAACAAGCTTTCTAACACAGAGAAGACAGAGACCTAGAAAAAGTGCCAAAATGGAAGAATTCATCCCAAAAGAAAGAACAAAAAAAGGTCACCCCAGGGATCTAATCAAAACAGATGCAAGTAATATGCCTGATCCAGAATTTAAAGCAACAATCATAAGGATACTAGCTTGGCTTGAGAAAAGCATAAAAGACACCGGGTAGTCTCTCACTAAAGAGATAAAAGACCTAAAATCCAGTCAGGCTGAAATTAAAAAAAAAAAAAAAATTGCTATAGCTGTGATGTGAAACTGACTGGATGTAATGACCACAAGTTTGGAATACACAGAACAATAAGTGATACAGAAGATAAAACTGAAAAATAATGAAGCTGAAAAGAAGAGGGAAAGGAAAATATTGGATCATGAATGTAGACTTTAGGTAACTCAGCAACTCCATAAAGCATAATAACATTCATATCTTGGAGTCCCAAAGAAGAAAAGAGTGGAAAAAAAAGACAGGAGGCTTATATGAGCAAATTACAGCTGAAAACTTCCCTAATATGGGGAAGGAAACAGACATTCATACCCAGGAGGCACAGAGAACTCCCATCAAAATCAACTAAATTAGGCCAACACCAAGACATATCATAGTAAAATTTGCAAAATATAGAGATAAGGAAAAATCCTAAAAGGAACAGGGGAAATAAATACCTAACTTACAAGGGAAGAAAAATAAGGTTAGCAGCAGATCTTTCCACAGAAAGGTGACAGGCCAGGAAAGAGTGGCATGATATAGTCAATGTGTTGAATGAGAAAAAAATAGGCAGCCAAGAATACTGTATCAAGCAAGGCTATCTTTCAGCATTAAAGGAGAGATAAATAACTTTCCCAACAAACAAAAACTAAAGAAGTCCATGACCACTAAACCAGCCCTTCAAGAAATATTAAAGGGAACTCTTTGAGTGGAAAAGACCAAAAGTAACAAAGACCAGAGAGGAAGAGAGAAACTCTTCAGAAACAACAACTCGACAGGTAATACAATGCCACTAAATTTGTATCTATCAATAATCTGAATGTAAACGGACTAAATGTTTGAGTTAAAAGACAGAGTATCAGAATGGATAAAAAAAAAAAAACCAAGACCTTGTCTATATGCTCCTCACAAGAGACTCATTTTAGACATAAAGACACCTCCAGATTGAAAGTGAAGTGATGGAGAACCAAATATTATGCTAAAGGATATCAAAAGAAAGCTGGAACAGCCATAATTATATCAGAAAAACTAAATTTTAATGCTAAGACTGTGACAAGAGATGAAGGGCATTATATCATAATAAAGGGGTCTAATCAAACAAGAAGATCTAACAATTATAAATATTTGTGCCCCCAACTTGGGAGCACCTCAATGTATTAAACAATAACAAACATAAAGAAACTCATTGATAATAATACAATAATAGTAGGGGTCTTTAATACTCAACTCACAGCAATGAACTGATTATCTAAGCAGAAAACCAACAAGGAAACAATGGCTTTGAATGGCATACTGGACCAGATGTACTTAACAGATATATTCAGAACATCACATATTAAAGTAGCAGAATACACATTATTTCTGAGTGCACATGGAACATTCTCCAAATAGATCACCTGCTGGGTCACAAATCAGGCCTCAACAAATACAAAAGATTGAAATCATACTATGCTTATTTTCTGACCTTAATAATCTCTTATTTAAAACCAGCTTAAGGGGCACCTGGGTGGCTCAGTGGGTTAAGCCTCTGCCTTTGCCTCGGGTCATGATCCCAGGGTCCTGGGATTGAGCCCTGCATTGGGCTCAGTGGGGAGACTGCTTTCCCATCTCTCTTCGCCTGCCTCTCGCCCTACTTGTGATCTCGCTCGCTCTGTCAAATAAATAAATAAATCTTAAAAATAAAATAAAACCAGCTTAAATAAAATGCAAATGACAAAAAGACAAATAAGGATCAATAGATTTATATAGTTGAAAAATGAAAGGAGATACCAACTTCAGGTATTGGTGATTCAAGGATATAAAGATTTTTAGTATGCTTTCATCCTATGTTACAACTCTGTGTGAGGTTTCATCTCTCTTACAAACAGAGAAGATGCAGATAAGCAGCTCTGGTTTACTTTGCATTTATAGCTTCTGTTTCTAAGGCAGACCACTTCTGTTACAGAAATCTTCTATAAAAGTTTTAGAAAAAAATTCTGAAAGTCCAAGATGTCTACTTTGGCTAATGTAACTTCTTGCAAATCTTATGTCCCTTTCTATTATCCCACTTATATGGTCACCAATACAAAATAAGATTGATATTTCCAATAGCACTCACAACAGAATTTTAATTCTGAGTGGAATATTTCCACATGTTGTAGTGTTGATGAGACTCTAGCCTGAAACAGAACTACACAGCCACTAGGAAATAATCAAGAGTTGGCTCTTGCCAGGCCATCCTATACCTAAAATATGGACACAGTGATTGTATTAATTATTTTTTTAAGATTTTATTTATTTATTCATCAGAGAGAGAGCATGAGCTGAGGGAGTGGCAGAGGAATAGGGGAAAGGCTCTCCCCTGAGTAAGGAGCCCAATAGATACTTGATCCCAGAACCCTGGGATCATGACCTGAACCAAAGGCAGACACTTAACTGACTAAGCCACCCAGGCGTCCTAGGGATTGTATTGATTTAAATTCTGCTAGATTCTTCTTGCCATGTAAAAATCATTGTGAATCATTCAAGTAGTGGTCCACATTCAGTGGCTCCAGTTCCATATGTAGCAGATGAGAAAGTGAGACGGATTGGCAATAACACATTGTGTCCTGGGATAGATAGTCCTTTCAGGAAAAGAGTTCCTTATGCAAAGCAGTAAAAGCTAACTGTTGAATCTCTGTCTTGTGCTTTAAACTATGCTTTGCATTATTTCACTGAAATCTTATAGTAAGCCCTGTAGAAAGTAATAGCCCAATTTCACAAAGAAATTAACCATTGTGGAGGTTACAGTTTTCAGAATATCAAAGAGCAGATAGAAGATTTGGATTTGGACATAAGTCTGCCTGAATACAAAATCTCATAATTGCTATCTTATCCTACATTACATCAACAGAATGTTATTTTTTTTTACCTCAACTTCATTTTTTAAAGTAATAAGAACTAAAGAGAGAGACAATGATTTTCTAGGATGGACATCCTTGTCCTTACGATTAGTGGACAAAACAGCAACAATATTACACAGGTCAACAGAACTTCAAAATGTAAAACCTTTTGAGGGTAGAAAATGCATTTGGAACTGTGCCCATCGACTCATCCCATTTTCTATGACAGAGAATTGTTGAAGATATAAATGAAATATAAATGAGATAAAATTAATCATGAACAATAGTAGTTGGAAGACTACATGCCTGGATAGATCTTGATTTGAGGACTAGGAAAAAAGAATGATGCAAAGGAAAATTTCTTCATCAAAGATTAAAATAAATGATAACCTCAGGACTAGTAGAAAAGTCTATTTCTATAAATTTATCTTAGAAAGATGAATAATTTCAGAAAATATCTCCAACTAAGGAAATGATATGTTTCAAATGAATGGTATGTTTTACAGAAAACACAAGAATGTAAATATCTCTAAGACGTATTCTAGAGAAAACTTACATATTATGGTAAAATTTCCTATAATAGAATGAAAATTGTCATTTTTTAAATAAGACTATTTCTGAATAAAGGACTTAACATGACATTTGTCATATTAGCAGTACTTTAAAAAATGAAATGATATTAAAAATCTACATTTAAAGGGTGCCTGGGTGGCTCACTGGGTTAAGTCCTCTGCCTTCAGCCCAGGTCATGATCTTAGGGTCCTTGGATCGAGCCCCCCATCAGTCTCTCTGCTCAACAGTGAGCCCATAGAGTTGGGGGTCCATTTCTGGGCTCTGTATTCTGTTTCATTGATCTATGCATCTGTTTTTGTGCCAGTACCATACTGTCTTAATTATTACAGCTTTGTAATAGAGCTTGAAGTCTGGAATTGTGATGCCACCAACCTTGGTTTTCTTTTTCAACATTCCTCTGGCTATTCGTGGTCTTTTCTGGTTCCATATAAATTTTAGAATTATTTGTTCCATTTCTTTGAAATAAATTGATGATATTTTGATAGGGATTGCATTAAATGTGTAGATTGCTTTAGGTAGCATAGACATTTTCACAATATTTGTTCTTCCAATCCATGAGCATGGAACGTTTTTCCGTTTCTTGGTGTCTTCCTCAATTTCTTTCATGAGCACTTTGTAGTTTTCTGAGTACAGATTCTTTGCCTCTTTGGTTAGGTTTCTTCCTAGGTATCTTATTGTTTTGGGTGCAATTGTAAATGGAATTGACTCCTTAATTTCTCTTTCTTCTGTCTTGCTGTTGGTGTATAGAAATGCAACCGATTTCTGTGCATTAATTTTATGTCTTGACACTTTACTGAATTCCTGTATGAGTTTTAGCAGTCCTGGAGTGGAGTCTTTTGGGTTTTCCACATAAAGTATCATATCATCTGCAAAGAGTGAGAGTTTGACTTCTTTGCCAATTTGGATGGCTTTTATTTCTTTTTATTGTGTGATTGCTGAGGCTAGGACTTCTAGTACTATGTCGAAAAGCAGTGGAGATAGTGAACATCCCTTCCGTGTTCCTGATCTCAGGGGAAAAGCTGAGAGCTTTTCATTGAGAATATCATTGAGAATGATATTTGCTGTGGGTTTTTCATAGATGGACTTGATGATGTTGGGAAATGTAACCTCTATGCCTACACTGTTAAGAATTTTGATCAAGAAAGGATGCTATACTTTGTCAAATTCTTTTTCAGCATATATTGGGAGTATTATATGGTTCTTGTTCTTTCTTTTATTAATGCATTGTATCACATTGATTGATTTGCAGATGTTGAACCAATCTTGTGTCCCAGGAATAAATCCCACTTGATTGTGGTGAATAATCCTTTAAATGTACTGTTGGATCCTATTGGCTAGTATTTTGGTGAGAATTTTTACATCTGTGTTCATTGAGGATATTGGTCTGTAATTCTCCTTTTTGATGGGGTCTTTGTCTGGTTTTGGGATTAAGGTAATGCTGGCCTCATAAAATGAGTTTGGAAGTTTCCCTTCCATTTCTATTTTTTTGGAACAATTTCTGAAGACTAGGTATTAATTCTTCTTTAAATGTTTGGTAGAATTCCCCTGGGAAGCTGCCTGGCCCTGAGCTCTTGTTTATTGGAAGATTTTTGATGACTGCTTCAGTCTCCTTATTGGTTATTGGTCTGTTCAGGTTTTCTATTTCTTCCTGGTTTAGTTTTGATAGTTTTTGTGTCTCTAAGAATGCATCCATTTCTTCCGGATTGTCTAATTTGCTCATGTATATTTGCTCATAATATGTTCTTATAATTGTTTGTATTTCTTTGGTATTGGTTGTGATTTTTCCTCTTTCATTCATGATTTTATTAATTTGGGTCCTTTCCCTTTTCTTTTTGATGACTCTGGCCAAGGGTTTATCAATTTTATTAATTCTTTCAAAGAACCAGCTCCTTGTTTCGTTTATTTGTTCTACTGTTCTTTTGGTTTCTATTTCATTGACTTCTGTTCTGATCTTTATTATTTCTCTTCTTCTGCTGGGTTTGGGCTTTCTTTGCTGTTCTTTCTCCAGCTGTAGCATCAGGTTATGGATTTGAGATCTTTCTTGTTTCTTGAGAAAGGCTTGTATTGCTATATTCTTTCCTCTCAGGACCGCCTTTGCTGTGTCCCAAATTTTTTGAACAGTTGTGTTTTCATTTTCATTTGCTTCCATGAATTTTGTAAATTCTTCTTTAATTTCCTGGTTAACCCATTCATTCTTCAGTAGGATGCTCTTTAGTCTCCATGTATTTGAGTTCTTTCCAACTTTCCTCTTGTGATTGAGTTCTAGTTTCATGGCATTGTGCTCTGAAAATATGCAGGGAATGATTCCAATCTTTTGGTACTGATTGAGACCTGATTTGTGTCCCAGGATGTGATCTATTGTGGAGAATGTTCCATGTGCACTAGAGAAGAATGTGTATTCTGCTGCTTTGGGATGGAATGCTCTGAATATATCTGTGATATCCACCTGGTCCAGTGTGTCATTTAGAAGCTTATTTCCTTGTTGATATTTTGCTTAGATGATCTGTCCATTTTGGTGAGTGGTCTATTAAAGTCCCCTACTATGATTGTTTTATTGTTGATGTGTTTCTTTGACTTTGTTATTAATTGGTTTATATAATTGGCTGCTCCCATGTTAGGGACATAGATATTTACAGTTGTTAGATCTTCTTGTTGGACAGTCCCTTTAAGTATGATATAGTGTTCTTCCTCATCTCATATTATAGTCTTTGGCTTAAAATCTAATTTATCTGATATAAGAATTGCCACCCTAGCTCTTTTGTTGTCCATTAGCATGGTAAATTGTTTTCCACCCCCTCACTTTAAATCTGGCGGTGTCTTTGGGTCTCAGATGAATTTCTTGTAGACAGCATATTGACATATTGATGGGTCTTTTTTTTTTTATCCATTCTGATACTCTGTGTCTTTTGATTGGGGCATTTAACCCATTTACATTCAGGGTAACTATTGACAGATATGAATTTAGTGCCATTGTATTGCCTGTAGGTAACTGTTAACTGTATATTGTCTCTGTTCCTTTCTGGTCTATGTTCCTTTTAGGCTCTCTCTTTGCTTAGAGGACCCCTTTCAATATTTCCTGTAGGGCTAGTTTGGTGTTTGCAAATTCTTTCAGTTTTTGTTTGTCCTGGAAGCTTTTTATTTCTCCCTCTATTTTCAGTGACAGCCTAGCTGGATATAGTAATCTTGGCCGCATATTTTATCTCATTTAGTGCTCTGAATATATCATGCCAGTCCTTTCTGGTCTGCCAGGTCTCTGTGGATAGGTCTGCTGTGAATCTAACATTTCTGCCTTTGTATGTTACAGACTTCTTGTCCCGAGTTGCTTTCAGGATTTTCTCTTTGTCACTGAGACTTAGAAGTTTTACTATTAGATGACGGGGTGTAGATCTATTTTTATTGATTTTGAGGGAGGTTCTCTGTGCCTCCTGGATTTTGATGCTTGTTCCCTTCGCCAGATTAGTGAAATTCTCTACTATAATTTTCTCCAATATACCTTCTGTCCCTGTCTCTCTTTATTCTTCTTCTGGGATCCCAAATTTTCTAATATTGTTGCATCTTATGGTATCACTTATCTCTTGAATTCTCCCCTAGTGGTCCAGTAGTTGTTCGTCTCTTTTTTCTCAGCTTCTTTATTCTCCATCATTTGGTCTTCTATATTGCTAATTCTTTCTTCAGCCTCATTTATCCTAGCAGTGAGAACCTCCATTTTTGATTGTACCTCATTAATAGCTTTTTTTAAATTTCAACTTGGTTAGATTTTACTTCTTTTATTTCTCCAGAAAATGATTCTCTAATATCTTCCATGCTTTTTTCGTGCCCAGCTAGCATCTTGATAACTGTCATTTTGAACTCTATTTCTGACATATTACTAATATCCGAATTGACTAGGTCTTTAGCCATTGGTACGGTCTCTTCTTTTTTTTGGTGATGTGTTTTTTCCATCTTGTCATTTCATCAAGATAAGAGTAGATGAGTGAGAGAGAAAAATATCTGGAGTTCTGCAGTTTTCACTGATTGATTAACTAGGTCTTGGCTGGATATTCTCTCTGATCTTCTGGGGGAGGGACCCATTGCCGTGATTCTCAAATGTCTTTGCCCGAGGTGTAATTGCATGGCCCTTGCCAGGGAATGGGCCAAGCACTCTGCTCAGGTTCGCTCTCGGGACTCTTTGTTCCCTGAGCACTTTCTGTACTGCCCTGAATGCTAGAAATGAAAATGCCAGCCTCCTAGTCTGTGGGCCAGAGGAGCCAAGGGCTAGGGCCCTGCTCCTTAGCATGGCCTCAGAGGATAGCAATCACTTCCATCTCCCTTGTCTGTGGCCCATGCTCTGTGTTCAGCTAGCCCGTGGTGGAGTGCCTCTATCTGTAGCGTGTGCTGCACTGTCTGGAGTCTCCAAACCCAGCAGATTCCAGCTGCGTGCTTCCGCACTGCTCCTCCCAGAGGAGGAAGGAGGGGGTGTCTCCTGAGCTGCCTCTTGTGAGGTCCCTTCTTGAAGAACAGTAGTCCAATTGTGTCTCAGTTCACGGTCTGAGGTAAGCCAAAACTGATAGGGTGCTGCGCGGCTCCTTCTCTTCTGCCAGCTTCTCCACCCCAATACCTGGGAGCTCTGCTGCACTCGGGTACACCTGCGTCCCTGTGTGACCCCATGGGTCCTGAAACCACACTGTTCCCTCAAGGGCTAAACCCCCGCTTAGCCTCTGGAGTGAAGTCCCTCAGTGGAGCAGACTAAAAGTTCCAATTTTGTGCTCAGCAGCTCTGTGGCTGCTGGGAGCCAGTCCCTCCCCCTGGGGTCTCTCTTCCCGTCGCTTTGGATTCACGTTTTCCACACGTCCTGCCTTTTGGAAAGTGGTCAGTTTTCTACTCCTAGAATTGCTGTTCTTTCTCTCTTCTCTCTCCTGTTGAGTTTGCCAACTTTTAGAATGGTTTGATACCTATCTAGCTGAACTTCTGAGATCTGACTCTACCTCAGCCTCCTACACCTCTGCCACCTTGCCACCTATCCCTCTTCTGCTGTCTTTAAAGGAGGGTTTCTCTTCGGAGTACTGGACAAAACTTATGCCCATTGTCATTGCCTATCAAAGTGAAAAATATTTCAGTAACAGGTAAGGGAGGGTTAAGTGTATAGGTCTACTAAGATTATGATCATGGTTGAAACAAGCTTATTCCTAGCTTAGGCTGTATATATACAAAGAAGTCAGTTAGGGCCAAGCACTGACCAACTCTAAGTTTTGAATGTGCTTTCTCATCTTGGCACAATCCATAGCAGAAGATGCTGCTTTTTGCTGTCTGAGCACAACTTCTGCTTAATCATTGCCTGATCATTAAGCTATGTAGAACAGGAGCAAATACTAGGAAGGGAGCCAGGTTTAAAAATAAAAAAAGAATATTCAAAACAAAATTGAGCCAAGACATTAGTGGCTGCACACTACTATTAGAATTATATGCTATAATCTATATTATATGTTATAATTATGATGCCTGTAGTAATAATTATAATCTATTTTAATATATAGTAATAAATTTATATTATCTATATTTGTATAATAATCTACATTAATAAATATGCAGATAGACTAATTGGTTGATGGTACAGAAGACTCAGAAATGTTTCCACATGTACATGAAAAATTTATATATGATGAAGAAGCAATGAAAAACAGTGGGAAAAAGATTCTGTAATAATGTGCTTAAAATATTTAATATCTACATGGAAATATTATTAAATTGTATCCTCTGTCCACAATCAGTTACAGATACCTTGAAAGTTTAAAACTATAGGGCTATACTTTTATAGGAAAAAATAAAATAATATTTTAAAACCTTGTGTTACAAAAATATTTTAAAAATATTAGATTTATAATTATACCATGCTAAATTTAATAACCTCTTGGGAAGGAAACTTGTGATACCTATAAGCAAAAAATGATCATGCTGTTAGATACAGATATGGCCATATATGCAAATAATATACATATTAACATAAATACATACACATGGACATTTCCTTAAATTTAATCCAATACTTTAAAAATATCAAGTAGAATAAAATCTTCAAGAGATATAAAGAAGTGGCTTGTAGAAAACACAAATGGCCGATCAACATTTAAAAAAAATATATTTCATAGATTATAATTGAAATGCAAGTCCACGTCAAAATGAGCTCTTGTACCACCATCATTTTGCAAAAATATATAAAACATAGCACTAAGAGAGGATATGGGTTAGTGGGAATCTTATACAGTACTTGTTGATTATGTAAGTTGGTTCAACCAATTTGAAATTAATTTGGTATCATCTCTTGAATTTAAAGATAAGCCTACTCTTCCATTCAGTAAATTCACTTATTGGTATTTTTATGATATTAACAACCTAAAAGCAACTCAGTTAATAAATAAATGCGGTCTATTATGCAAAGGACTACCATACCATACAAAAAAGTGAATAGTATCTACATACCTGAATGTAGCGTTGGGAGTTGGGAGATAATTCTCACTGTGGTTTCTACACATCTTATATAACTATCATTTTAAGGATGTTTACAGAGCAAACAGCTTTGGAATTAGAATGTCTTTCAGGTAGAGGGCATATTTGTTTACTGTCTAAAATCAAAGATAATGTCTCCATTTGAGGCAAAATTTTAACAGGTTTGCCTACAGCCTCTTTTAGAAGATTATGGATTCCTAAACTCTGAGTTCCTCAACTATGACACAGACTTACTATGTATGCTGCATCCACTTTACCTTGACACCACATCACTCCTATGGGGCTTGTGGGGGCAAGATGTACCCATGAGAGCATGAAGGTCATGTTGCTCACTGTGTGGGGAGTAATCAATTCCTTCGTCTCTACCAAGGAGTCATCTGTGTTCTGCCAGATCTTTGAACTTGTAGCAGATTAGCTTGTCAGTTAGCAAGTAGACTAAAAATCTCAAACCTTTCACAGTTCCTGATATGTAGAAAAATCTTAAAACATAAGGTAATTGAGAATACTGAGACAAAAGAAAATATATAAAAATATATGTAATTATTTCACTTATGTTACATTTTAAAATATGAAATCCAATACATAGATATGTGGCAAAACTAAAAATAAAAACAAGTTAACATTAACACAAAATTTGGAATACTGTCCATTTCTAGGGAAGGGAAGGAAATACAATTGAGGAGGTACATATGAAGACCTATCTCATTATCAATAATGTCCAATTTCTAAGCTATATGGAGAAAGATAGTCCTTTTTCTCCCAGTTGTTATAGTACTATAAAATTATCTATTATATTTTTAAGTGGATTTAAATAAACATTAAAGAAATAGTTCTTTTTCTCAAGAATCAAAAAAAAAAATGACTAAAAATTTCCAGGCAAGGCAAAGATTGTGAAGAGTTTAGAGATCATAACCTTCAAGTGTGGCTTGCTTTTTTTTTTTTTTCTTTCTTTCTTTCTTTCTTTCTTTTCATGAAGGAATCAGTATACAAGTATAAGAGTAGACAAGACATTTCCTCTGTAGAGAGTTGGTTTTCAGGGAGGTGGGGCAGAGGACACAGGGTGGAGGATGGGGAACAACTGATAAGATGAGGAGTCCTTGAAATTATGAAATGAGAAGTCTAGGGCAATTAGAACAGAAAATCAGAATGAGACAGATAGAAACTAGAAGATGAAGGTATGAGAGGAGGGTTAGTGGAAGTAATTAAAGGATTAAATAGATGTTTGGTAAAAATATGATTTCTTGGGGCACCTGGGTAGCTCAGTGGGTTAAAGCCTCTGCCTTCAGCTCAAGTCATGCTCTCAGGTTCCTGGGATTGAGCCCCACATTGGGCTGTCTGCTCGGTGGGGAGCCTGCTTCCCTCTCTCTCTCTGCCTGCCTCTCTGCTTACTTGTGATCTCTCTCTCTGTGTCAAATAAATAAATAAAATCTTTAAAAAAATATGATATCTTTCATACTTTAGAAGTTGAATAGTATCTGAGATACTACAAACTATATGTGTAGATATGTAGGTGGCTTAAGTTGAATGAAAAAAAGGTTATTAGAATTAAGGAATCAAGTTGCCTTAATAAAAGAACGGTCTTGTGAATATTGAATTTACATAGCGTAATGGATACATTTGAACTAAAAAAGCTTATGACCAATACTTGGTGCCTAAATCACTAGCACCTATAAAAAATGGTTTGAAGCTGTGAAATGAAAATGATGAAAATGATCATGATTGAAGACCTGAGTATTTGCTGGTTATATATTAGGGATTACAAATATATTTGGAATAATGATAAAATTTTACAAAATATATTGTTATGGCATTATAGGTGTTATTAACACTTTCAGAGGCATCATAGGTAAGACTCAAAGACCGGTTTTAAAGTGTTATTTTTAGAGTACCTGGGTGGCTCAGATGGGTAAGTGTTTGCCTTTGGCTCAGGTCATGATTCTGGAATCCTGGGATCAAGTCCGACATTGGGCTCCCTGCTCAGCAGGGAGCCTGCATTTCCTTCTGCATCCCCCCGCCCTGTCTCTGTTGAATAAATAAATAAAATCTTGAAAAAAAATAAAGTTGTTTTTAACAATGATCATAATCAAAATAGTTTTGATTATATAGAAATTTTACAGGTGGTACAGGTACAGTTTTGCTTGTTGCCTAAATCTTGTGGATTTACTATTAAAATACTTAAATATTTCCTCCAGCATTAGTGAGGAGTTACTTTGTCCTCTGCCCTCTAGGTCCCTTCAGTCCAACAACTACAGAATAGATGTCTGCACTGCAGGTGACCTTCAAGATCCTGTGTTACCAGCTATTAAATATTTTGTCTATTACCCATGTGTATATGTGCATTTACATACAAAAAGTCCATATGCACATATCCCAACATCAAAAGCATATCCCTGTGAATACAGCCTTCTAACTTTCCTCTAACTACTTTCACCAAGACCGTTCCTTAAGGAACTTCAACTGTTTTATCCTTCTGAAACTGCATATTCATGACTCCTTCTAGTTTTTACTTCCACTTTCCCTTGTGTGGAGAATATAGCCAAGTTTTTATTTCTTTTTATTATTATTTTTTTTTATTTGACAAAGAGATCACAAGTAGGCAGAAAGGCAGGCAGAGAGAGAGGAGAAAGCAGACTCCCTGATGAGCAGAGAGCCCGATGCAGGGCTCAATCCCAGGAACCTGAGATCATGACCTGAGCTGAAGGCAGAGTCTTTAACCCACTGAGCCACCCAGGCGCCCCATAGCCAAGTTTTTAGTACCTTCATTGCCAATACTTTTAATCTCTTGGCCACCATTTCTGTCTGGCTTTCATTTATTAGACTTAAGTCTCCATCCTAGGCCCCTCTTGTGTTCAAATTTTTACTTAGATGATTTCATAATGCCCACATTTTAAGGTTTTATGTATATATTTATTTTTTATTTCTTAATATTTTATTTATTTGTCAGAGAGAGAGAGAGCACACACAAGCAGGGAGAGCGGTAGGCAGAGCAGGCAGATGGAGAAATAGGCTCCCTGCTGAGCAAGGAGCTTGATGCGGGTCTCGATCTCAAGACCCTGGGATTATAACTGGAGTCAATGCAGCTGCTTAACCAACTGAGACACCCAGGCATCCCTATGTATACATTTGTGAACCCCAAGTCTATCTTCCTGATTCTGCTCCACTAAATTTCATGCAGCTAAAGACAACTGACTATTCAAAATTTCTCCTTAGGACTATGATTAGCTCTTTATACTCAAAATTTCAAAAAACTAAATGTATGACCCCCTTATCCTTATACTATTTTATCCTTGTTTAATTTCCTTTTTTACTTATTTTTTTTAAAAGATTTTATTTATTTGACAGGGAGAGAGAAAGAGATCACAAGTAGGCGGAGAGACAGGCAGAGTGAGAGGGAGAAGCAGGCTCCCCGCTGAGCAGAGAGCACGATGCGGGGCTCGATCCCAGGACCCTGAGATCATGACCTAAGTTGAAGGCAGAGGCTTAACCCTCTGAGCCACCCAGGCGCCCCTCCTTTTTTATTTCTTTTAAAATTTTTCTTTCTGCTTTTTTTTTTTGGTAAGTGACAGTTGACATCATGTACTGAAATATGGTTTAGGAAGAAGAATCTTTCGAGTCTTCTTTTAAAACTTCTTGTCTTCATTCACCATTTCTAAATAACACATTTAATTCTCCTGGGTCATAATGATTAACTCAGAAGTTAATAGGTTTATGAAGCCAGTTCAATAAAAATGAATCTTATTATAATTGCCCAGAACAACTAAGTGTAAAATAAATAAGATTGCAGAAAACAAAGAAAACACAAAGAGAAACTATGTTGTTTAACACCGAATTTTTTTATTATGTAACTCTTTTGGGTAAATTTTGTCAATGGATTCTTCTTTATTTGATAAAATCAGTTATACATTTTGTTATAAAATCTGCCTCTAGATAAGTCTTCCTCTTATTTACTCCTAGAGCATCCTGTATTTTCTTCAAGTGTGCCAGACAATTTGTAATTATATATTTGTTTAACTATTGGATAAATATATATTGCTTTCATTAGAATGTAAATTTCAAGTGGAAAGTATGTTTTTGTTTTGTTTTACCATTCAATCCTCAATGCTGTCACATTACAAGAGCTCAAAATTATTTTTAAATAGCTATAGAGACTTAAACATGGTATATATGAGTAAAATAAAAGTTCAGAATGCCAATGAATGGATGGACAGATGGATGGATTTCTTTCAAAACAGTCTTGTTAAAAAAGATTTTCATGGTCTCTAGAGACAAAGTTATCATGTTATCCTCTGAACGGAATTATCTCCTTCATTATTAATTAAAATGGAAAGGTTGCTGATAAATGTTTGTTTTACTAGAGATGATTTATGACTGTCTCTTCTCAGTGCACAAGGACATTATAATTTGACTAAGCATTTCTCTAACAGGATGAATTTAGTTAAGCAAAGTATTTTTAAAGGCCATCATCAGTATAACAATGTCAAAGCTTCAATGATAAATTGCATTCATAGATTTAACATTTGGAACATGTGGCATTTAAACAGAAAATACACAGGGAACCTGTTTCTCTATTTTTGGTTGTATTTTTATTTTTTTTTTACAACATTGATAAAGTTTAAAAAGTGTTTTTTCAAATTATACCTTTTATCCCACATTGTTAACATTTAGAGTACTGATTCTCTCAACTTTCTTGACTTAAGGACAATTTTGGGAATGTAACAAACACATATCACAATCGATGAGATATATATACTTATATGTGTATATATATATAATTTTGTATATAATTTCAAAATGTTCATGAACCAGTAAAGCCAAATGCCAGTTTAGAATGATTTACTTGTTAAAATATGAGACTTGAATAATGTATGTGTGTGTACATAAATTAATTAAGAAGACAGAATATTTCAGCCCAAGTTTACTCTTTGAATTTTGAATTATTAATTTGACTGTAAAATTTTCTCATATGTTAAAAAGCTAAATAGCTTCAAAGCTAATTAAAACCTGTCATCACACCAGACAAATGTGCTAAAAAAAAATGTCCCAATCCTGTGCATGTAGTGGTATGTGCTTCAATCTTAATACTGCTCTTTTTCACAAAGAATTCTGGAGAGACCAAAGTTTACAAGTCTCTAGAGCCTCTATATAATATACAGCATCACAAACATATTTTATGTAGCTTCTGCTATTACTGTAAATTCCAATTTTATAGTTTATTGTGTAAAACATTAACCCAGTGAATGTTAGGTTTTTATTGAATGTGAAGAGAAAGGGAAAAATGCTGGTAATAATCTGTCTGATGATAGCATCTCATGAGGAATTTTTATGTTATAAAAGTGCTTGTTTATTTTCATCTATTACTCTTGGGGATTTCTTTGACATTGTATAGATTCTAAATTACCATTCAAAGCTCATTTTCCACTTTTTAAATAATATATTGTTATTATGTGTTAACATTTTTCTGGTTCTCTCTGATGTCTTGGTATAAAAAGGAAATCTTTATAAAGACTGATAAGCAGACTATATATACATTCTACCCTTAAGATTATTGAGGGTTGCTGGGGGGTAGGGGTAGGGATAGGGTTGCTGGGTTATGGACATTGGGGAGGGTATGTGCTATGGTGAGTGTTGTGAAATGCATAAGCCTGATGATTCACAGACCTGTACCCCTGGGGCAAATAATACATAATGTGTTAATAAAGAAATATATATACATACACATATATAAAATAAATAAAAATTATAATAAAAGGCTGGAGAAAAAATTATTAGAGCCTTAGTTTCTACAACTGTAAAATAAAATAAAATAAAACAGGAAATGTGAGTAAGAAAAAAAAGATTATTGCCTAAGGACTGTGCCCTTTTAGAGACTTTGAAG
This sequence comes from Procyon lotor, assembly GCA_028646535.1. Classification (NCBI taxonomy): domain Eukaryota; kingdom Metazoa; phylum Chordata; class Mammalia; order Carnivora; family Procyonidae; genus Procyon; species Procyon lotor. Next base: position 34,178,664 of record CM053605.1, read on the forward strand.
TTAAGTTTGGCTTTACCTTTATCTCAAACATTGAAGAATTAAGTGCCAAAGCACTCAAATAGAGGACCTTTGATGGAGATCAAAATTAAGGCCAGAGCTTTACTTTGTTATGTGTCAGTAGTTCTCATGACAAATAAATATACAGAAAATAAAACTTATCATTGAATACTGAAACAACATATTCTTAATTCAAAACAGTTAACATCTATCCCTTAGCAAGTTAAACATTATGACTCAGTCCTTATATTTTTAGATGAAATACACTTTGCTGACAACATATATTTTCAAAACCTGAATTGTGAATATATATCATCTCTGTTTTCAATTACAGAAACATTACTTTAACTGCTGAAGCCCTCATTATTTAGAAATTATTATGGGCCACGTTTTTTACTAGTACTATACCTGGTACTGTGCAGCATGAGGTTCAACACCTGTCTGTAGTTCTAGATTAGCTCACCTTGATGAGGTGTTATTTTCTAGCTTTATTTTTTCCTCATAAGCCTATAAATATTGCAGAAGAGGCTTCCGTAAATGAATTATATCTTCATTTTATATTTCCTGCCCATACATCTTGCCCCTAAGTTTACCTTTTACTTTCTGTAATTTCTCTAAGCCTGCTACTACTATTATAGTTTATATATTCTGCTTTTGCCCAGGGTTTGTCATTGCTACAGGTATGGGTATGCAACCTCCCCAGGTTTAAGTCCCTTTATTGGCACATCATGTCAGAGATTGTTTACTTTCACTTCTCAACCATGCCCTAAGTCCAGCCGACAGCATCTCCATAGTCACATCTTCATTTCCAACAGTCTTTTACCTATAAACTAGGTTTTGCCATCAATTTTGATTTACTCATAGAGTTCCTTTGTTACTAAGAACCAGTACTCCCCAAAGCTCTGTCAAATTTAATGGAATGTGTGGGACCTTTCAAGGAAAAAAAAAAAGCAGACTTGAAGCAATGTGAGTAGAAGTTGAAGTAGGAAGTCCACAGTAACCTAAGCAATGATTCATTTCTTCTTTCTCTCTGTGTCATTCTCTGTCCCACTCCAACCCTTAGTTCCTCATCTCTACTTAGCACTGCGTGTCTACTCTAGACGTGTGGTTCTTTTTGGCCAATAGTTTTCTTTGCAATAGCAAGCTACAAGTGTTAAGTTTTAAAATGTCTTTAAAATAGATTTTCTAGCTCCACTTCAACATGAACTTACTATTTAAATACCTGTAACTTACTGGAAATTGTGTGTCTCTCCATGGAAATTTTAAAGAAAACTAATCTACCTGTTTGTCCACTAATGGACTCTCTAAAAGAGTAGGAGTTAGCCCCTGACCAAATCAGTGGCACCTAGGGACAGAGTCACCAAGTCAAAATACCTCTACGGCACTTCTTTGATGTGAGTTTTGGCTGGAGAGATGTTTTAAGGAATGAAACACGAAAGGACAGGACAGAAATATAAAAATATGTCTATTACAGCTTTACTTATGAAGACGTTTTACATCTAATCATACTGATCCAATATTGAGTGTTAACTCCTGGCAGATTTTGGCATTAATTTTGCTCATGTTTTTAAAAATGGTATTACTAAGATATAATTCACCCATTTAAAGGGTACAAATCAGTGCTTTTTAGTATGTTCATAGAGTTGTGAAGCCATTACCACAATCTAATTTGAATATTTTTGCTCCTCCTGAATAAACCCAATACTACAGTCTGGCAGTTTCTTAAGAACTAAAATACAGTTACTAGGTTTTAAGTTGCATCCATGTTGAAGTATGTTTTATTCCTTTATTTCTTTTTCTATTGCTGAATAATATTTCATTGTATGGATATACCACATTTGACTTACATCTTATTTATTAATATATCCACTGATGAACATTTAAGTTATTTCCATTTTTAGCTAATATGAATGATACTGCTCTGATCTATTTGTGTACAAATTTTTGGATGGATTTTCATTTTATGAGATATATTTATATTTATATTTATGAGGTCTTTTCATTTTATGCGGTATATATTTAGAAGTTGAATTTCAGGGTCATATAGTAACTCTGGTCCCTGATCCTGTTCAGGGATTGTTGTTTTTCTTATTTGTTTGTCATTTGTTTAAGTGACTTGATCAAATTAATTCTATGAAGCCAACCTCCATCACAGTGTTGGAATCTCTGATGTCTCCTATCAGATTCCCCCTTATCCCTTCTTATTATCTTTCATGCTGTCATCATAATCCATCCTCCCTCCCTCCCTCCCTCCCTCCCTCCCTCCCTTCCTTCCTTCCTTCCTTCCTTCCTTCCTTCCTTCCTTCCTTCCTCTTACTTCCTCCCTTCCTCCCTCCCTCCCTTCCTCTCTCTCTCTTTCTTTGCTCCCATCTTTAGCGAAGGACACTTGCTTGAAAGTTCTCTTTTAGGATATCAAAGGGTACATTCTAGGTTACTGAAAGAATTTTTCAGACTTCCAGGGCTCTGTAGGATTTTATTTTTAAGCCTGCCTTCCAAGGAGTTGGCCCTAGGTCAGAGTGACTTGATGTTCAGACTCTGCTCCAAGGTAATTTAAGCCCTTTGCACCAATGAAACTTCTTGTCCGTGTTGATGGGTTTGTGTGTTTTCAAGTCTGTTCTGTATCCTTTCCTGTTGCTCCTGACTGTGTCCAACATAGGACATTTGCACAGCCTTTTAGATCCCTAGGGTTGACTGTGATCCCAAGAGAGTTTCTCTTAGCTATTTCTTTTTTTGTTTTTGTTTTTTTTTTTCTGTTAAACTTCTAGCTTTTCTGCCTGTTGTTTATATCATGGAGCTATCAGCCTTCTCTTAACTGTTTTTCAACATGATCTCCATTGTTTTGGGACAATATCCTAAGGAGGAGTTCCCCATTCTCTGTTTCAAACTGAGGCAGTCCCTTCAGGCTGAGCTGAATAATTTGCATCTCTATAGCCTGCTTTCTTCCTGGGCAGTATCCTGTGACTTGGCACTGAGGCTATTTTCCTGAAATGGCACCCTTACTCAATGAGTAGACACCAAGTGGGGGTCATACTGTGGTCTTCTTGGCTTAGAACCCCTGCTCTGTGAATAAGTGGGGCCATGGGCAATCTGATTCCCAATATTCATGATTCTATTAGAAAGATTTATTATAAGTAAAGAGGTATCTGACCAACTTTACTTTGAAGAATAGCCATGCTTTCTGAAATTCTATAATTTTTCCATCTTATGATAGAACCTTTACAAATGATTTATAATTGTTTAATATCTTATGGTTTACAGCAAATTATCATAAAATAACTCTTCACATGCAGACTGTAAAGTAGATTAATACCCTCATCTTAAAAGTCAGAAAAATGAAAGAGATATATGAAGTAGTTTGCCAAAATCATTTGACTAGAAACTGCCATGAATTAAAGTAGGAAGTTTTCCATATCCATGACATGTCTTTTTTTTCATATACTATAATTTTATTCATATTGAGAAATTATGGATATTATATTAGACACTAATGTCCAATAAAAATAGGTGCTCAATAAATGTTATGACACATTGTCATCTTCTGATCAATAATGATTGCATAGGTCCTTGCTTTCTAGTATGTCTGACTTTAACAAAGTAGGGCAGTCGTGTTTGATATGGTTGTGTGCTCATCTATTTAATATCAAATTCAAATAAAATGAGGAACTTACAGGATGAAATCAGTTGCTAGTTTCAAGGAAGACCTCTTTCACCTTTGAAAATGTTATCATATTTAAAAAGAGAGAGACCAGATTTCATACTTTGAAGTTGCATTTATTTCTTGACTCTGAATAATGTCATTGGAGAGATGTCTGACTGCTGATAGATTAAACACAGCAGCAGCTGAAGTATGACTTTATTCTTTCACAGATCATTTTAGATGCAAAGACTAAAAATGAGAAAGGAAGAACAGTGGAAAATGGAGAGTTTTAGAGCTCTGATTTTATAAGAATCTAATTTTATAGTGTAAGGTTAGAAGGATAAGTTAAGAAAGGAAAATAAATCCTGCCATTATAGACTGATGCAGAAGTTCCATTCTGAAGTCTATTGCTTCTGATGGTAGAGGTTTTTCATGATGGTATTCCTGGTTTTGTGTATTTATTTTTTACTCTATTGTTCCTTGTTTGTCATGTATCTTGGCTATGACAAAGAAAAATGTATCATCACACATTATAAAATGCTAGGCCTTCCACAAATTTCTGAAAACCAACATCATGTTTAAAATAAAAGTCATAGTTGTATTGTATTAGAAAGTAACATTTTCAAAGTACTTTGATACATATCCTCAACTTAAATATTTCTTTCTATTCTTTACAATTTTACTATGCAATTCATGTCCATGAAAGGAGATAAATCACCATATTTAGGATTACAAAGCAGCCCATACCAACAAAGTCAAATGTCTCTTTAATGTTCATTTATTTATTGTTGGTTTATTTTTTTAAGAAAGAGAAAGGTAATCATCTATTGGACACTTTAAACATTAGTGTACCTCAGCAGGACAACAAGGGTTCATACATCATTGAAGTCTATCCCAGCTCTGTTTTCAAATGTAATTGTGATTTAGTAAAATAAAAAAGTAAAACATTCTATTAGCCCTATTCTTTTATCTGAGTTAGCGTTTGTTTTATTGTGCCAGTAAAATGAATGTATTTTGTTTGTATTAATGGGAAGACATGAAAAAAGTAAGTTTAATGTGTAAGGAAAGAAGAATCACAAAAGCAAGTGATGGTATCTTATAATGTTGAACAGTAAAAAGAGTGGCAAATAAATTTTTCAGCTTAACCTTGGATCCTGAATAGTGAAATAGGTGTTATCACATTTGCAAATTAGTCCCTTTGAAGGGCCACTACCTTGGCAGATATTATTTCTATTTATTTTTGTTGTTTGCCTGTTCATTTTAAAAAAGGTATGGTACAAGTTGAAATGTGGAAATAGGCTCTTTGTTGATTTTGGATGAGAATCAGTAAAATAGATCTAGTTGTTTTAAAAGATGGCATGTGAGACTTGTGATCTGTATTTATTTATTTATTTTTAAATTTTGCATGCTTTAGTATCCAAATAATCTCAAAATGTCAAAAGTAATTCTGTAACTTTATCCTGAATTATTTCCGTGATAAAAACATATTGTTATAAAGCAACACAGATGAATCCTTTGAATTCCTAATAAAGACATCATGAGGCAGTTGGCTTTGAAAGCTCTTTTTTCAGACTTTTCCAGAATATTAGAAACCCATGGGAGGGTGAACCAATAAAACCACTCAGAACTTAGGACACACAAGCTTCAGTGCTCATCAATGTCTCATCATACTCTATTCTCATTTGTAATTCCAGACTACACTTTTGTATTATATTTGGTATTCTCCCTGGACTTTGCTTGCTGTCATTCATAGGTTTTATTCCTCTTGTTCTCTTCTTTATTCATCATAAAATTCTGATTTATCAATCTTGGCAATGTCTGAAGCCTTTTTTTTTTTTTTTGAGCCATTTTCTATCAACAACAGAACATGTTCCTGTTTTACCTGATATTCCTACCTATTTATTCTACTCTGTTTCTGCCAGGCCCCATAACACTAGACAAAAGAATTAGAAATTTCAACAGCAACAAAAATTTAAATATATGACTTTTGATGTGATCAAAGCATATTACTGTAGTTATTATCATCATTAGTGAGCAAGTATAGACAACTAATAATACCAAAGGGATAAATGAAGTTAACTATATATTTTCTCCTTCCCTTAAATTTTGAGTTATTTTAAGAATTATTTTAATTTGTCATTTTAATTATTTGCTGATTTGGAAATCTTTAGCATCTGTGCAAATTAGAATGCAATCCATCATGTTACTGCAAAAGAAAGGAAAACCTGGATTTATTAAACACAAAAATAAGTACACAAGATTAAAGAAGAAGAAAAAAAAGATTAGAGAAGACCAATGCTACATAGTTAGGATAGAAAATGTTAAGTTGTGACATGTCTGATGTAATAGAAGGAAGGAGAATGGAAACAAGGAAATGCTTCTAAGAAATTTTTATTTTGTCTTGTTTTATATTTCAGAAATGGTTGTACATAGCATGTAAACAGTGGTGAAGACCAAAATAGTTGGTAAAACCAGAAGGAGTAATCAGAGATATATTCGAATAGAATAAATAAAATTGTTGGCAGAAGTAAAAGAAAATTCCAAAAGATTCTTCTGTAGAATATAAGAAAAATTATAAAAGATCACATACATGCCTATATCTTTTTAAAAATACAGCTGGGAAAACTTTAGCTGTGTAAATATTAAACTACTTTCCATTGAATACCCATATAAAAAATGTAGATGACAGATTTCAAGACTTTCAATACATCAACTATTTTGGTGAAGTTACAATGAGATCAGCCGGGATCAGAATTCTTACCATATGACAATTGATGTCTAGGGAAGTCTTTTATATATGTCAGTAACATTAAGGAATATTTTGTTTAGATTATTTTTATCCCTACTGCTTGGTTCATTAATTGCCTTCATCAAAAACTGAAGCTTTTGAAAAAGAACATTGATAGATTGGAAACTCAAGGGAAGCACAAATTATTTTTTTCATAAGTTTTTGGGCAATGTTTGATAGAATCTCAGCCTAGTAGTTGAAGTAGTAACACCAAAAATTACTTATTAGGATTTTAATAAAACAAACGATATAGTACATATGCATTGGGAGGTTTTACAATGGATCCTTCCAAAAACAGAATTCATGAGATCACGGTGATCATGATGAAAAAAGTCAGGTAATTTTAGTAGAAAATGTCTATTGGAAAAATGCACATGATAGGCCCACTTTGATGCAAAAAAATGTGCAAGTATGGGCAAAAACTAACTACTGAACTTTCTAATAAAAGTAATAGCAACTGGAAAATAGATAGATGAACAGAGGTAGTGATAATAAACAATACAAAAAGAATTTATTAAGACCAAAAAATACAAACAATTGAATATAATAAGATTACTTATAAAAGTTATAAAATTCTATATATTTAAAAACATAAATATTATTTCCTTAGCTATTTTGTGTAATCTCTTAGTTTTGTAATGTTTAATATTTTTATTATTTTATGGAAGTCACCTATATTCTGCAAGGTAGAATCACTCATGTTATGGTACCCTATTTGATATTATTCTAGTAATATATACTAGAGGTGACTACCAAGTAAAATTACACATTTTACCCTATTCTTAAAATATTAGACTGGATGTCATTCAGGGTATCTAAGTATCATTTAATGTGTAAAAGAGGACTGTATATTTATGAAGTCTTGTTTGCTAAAGTTTTAAAAACAAGAAAAACATTATGGTATTAAACAATATTTTTATTTAAAATAATAAAGCTAAATTAAGGTGAAGCAATTATTGAAAACTAAATTTTCTATTTTGTGTACAAAAATGCTACATTAAATTAACAAAAGATTATGTATGTAAAAATACTTTGCAAGAAGTCTAGCCTATATTTTTCCTTTCCTTATTTTTTTAACAATTTTATTTACTTATTTGACAGAGAAAGAGACAGGGAGAGAGGAACACAAGCAGGGAGAGTGGGAGAGGGAGAAGCAGGCCTCCCACTGAACGAGGAGCCTTGTGCGGGGTTCAACCCCAGGACCCCGGGATCATGATCTGAGCCAAAGGCAGACACTTAACAAATGAGCCACCCAGGAACCCCATCATTTTCCTTTACTTAAAAATATAAATTAAAAATTCCAAATGCAATCTATTGAATTTATAAATTTATACATTTTTTTATCAAGGTTATAAGAATTAGAGCTTGACACACACAAATTTGTAAGTATATCTTGTAAATGTCTATGTTAAATAAACTTGTATTATATGCAAGTTATAAAGTAAATTAAAGTTATCGAATAATCTATGGAGATTTAATACTTGAAAAACTAAGGTACAAGTGAAATATATATTTTAATGAGAATTTATAAAGAATAGCTCTTCCTATTCTATTCTAGAATTTGTAGCATTAGTATATCAAGGTATAGTACAATATAATATTTTGATATAATAATATAGTATAACTTTGCCAATACAATTTAGGATTAGGGGTGCCAACACCTGTTGTAATCAAAAATCCATGTATTACTTTGACTGCCCAAAAACCTAACTACTAAAAGCCTACAATGATTGGATGCATTATAATATATAAACAGTGGATTAACACATATTTTGCTTGTTTATATGCATCATATACTGTATTCTTACAATAAAGTAAGCTAGAAATAATGTTATTAAGTAAATCATAAGGAAAAGAAAATACATTTCTAGTACTCCCTGTATAAAAATCCATATATAAGTGGATCCACCAGTTCATACTCATGTTGTTTAAATGCTGACTGTACTTACCAGGAAAGATAAATATTGGGGCACTATGATTTAGATTCAGAAATATACATTCAATGGAAGTCCTTTTTGTCTCTTACTGCTAGAAGGCCTTTTGTCTCTTACTGCTAGAAGGTGGAGATACACTAATATGCCTAAATGAGAGCATTTCAAAATACCCAGAGCATTATGATCTGGTTACTCTCTGCCACAGTTTTCCAAAAGCAATACTAATCTTGTTTCAGAATGAAGTCTGAGATAATTTGGAAGATTCCCTCAGGTTGGGCATAGTTTTGAGGTTAATAATAAATATAATTTTAAGAAGCTACAAATAATTTCTAATGACACAAAAAAGTCTCATGTGTATAATATTAAAATATCATTGAATAAGTACCCCAAATAATCTGTATATATTTTCTCTTAATTCAGTAATTATAGGGAAACTTGATAACTTTAGTTGTCACTATATGTATTCATTTATGAATTATCTTCAGTTACAGTTCATTTGCAAATAGAGGTTTGTAGATCTTAATAGGCTATCGAGAATAACTTGAGGGGCGCCTGGGTGGCTCAGTCATTGAGTGTCTGCCTTCGGCTCAGGTCATGATCCCAGAGTCCTGGGATCGAGCCCCACATCCGGCTCCTTGCTTGGCGGGAAGCCTGCTTCTCCCGCTACCACTCCCTCTGCTTGTGTTCCCTCTCTCGCTGTGTTTCTCTCTGTCAAATAAATAAAATCTTTAAAAAAAAAAAAAAGAATAACTTGAACTAAGGATAAAAAAGGAGTTGGAGGAGCAAGAAATTGGTAAAGAAAATTATGCATTCCTTTGAAACTCAAATCTAGTTTAGTAATGAAAGCAAACATGTAGGAGCAAAGTTAAAAGTTGAAATTTATAGGGTATAATTCTCCAGTTACCTAGTGTTAAGAGCATTATTTTGCTCCTTTTACAGATTTACACAAAGATTTGATTTATTGACCATTTTTGAATTTTTTATATTTGTTATTACTTAAAAACTTTAATTCCAATATAGTTAACATACAGTGTTAAACTGGTTTCATATGTACAGTATAGTAATTCAACAATTCTATACATCACCCAGTGCCCATCATGTTATGGATACTCTTAATCCCCTTCCTCTATTTTTATTTTTATTTTGACTATTTTTTAATTGAAAGTATTTAATGCTTACTTATGCTTCCCTTCACTAACCTCCCCCCAAAAAAGAGGCTTAAGAACTCTATATCAGGGGCACCTGGGTGGCTCAGTCAGTTAAACATCTGCTTTTGGCTCAAGTCATGAAGTCCCTTGGCAGTTTCCCTTCTCAGTGGGAAGCCTGTTTCTCCCTCTTCCTCTGCTGCTCCCTCTGCTTATGCTATCTCTCTCTCTGTCAAATAAAGTCTTAAAAAAATATATTTTTTTAAACTATCATTACTTGGCTTAATATCTTAAATTATCTCTTCATTATATTGCATTCTTCCACTATGTTTACTGCCACTTTTTTGTCATTGACATTTCATTATTATACAACCAGATTCATTAATTCAGGTGAAATGATACTAAATTTGCTTATCCACATGACTTTATTTTTGTCATTTCAAGGTATTTTATTTTACTTTCTGTTATCTCCCCTTAGAGAACAAGCAACATAGCTGTCTACTAGATACTCTGGTTTTCTATAAAATGCCCAATCCTGAAAAATAATTTACTTAAGCCTGTTTAAGCTATAATAGCAGCACTTTTTGACAGTTCTAGGTTAATGTAACCTTGGAGAGTTTGAGCAGAAGAGTTCAACTAGGAAAAACTTTATTTCTTTTCTCTAATATTTGCTCCACTATAAGACCTAGCTAATTAAATTTACTTCATCTCTAATGAGACCATTTTGCTAACTCCCTCTCCTCAGCCAGCAATTTCTTTTTAGTAGTAACCTGAAACTGAATTTTTTTCCCCATCAAAGCTAACTTAATGCAATGTTGCTTACAAAAACAATAATTTACAATCATAAGTATTTTCTTTCTAGAAATTAGGAATATGCTGTACTTATAATAAATTTACATAATTATGAAAATCATTTTCCAATTGTTTTAGGTAAGCATTTAATAAAATTATATATTTATTGATATATTTAAGTATAAAAGTCAATAAAAATATATTTAATGGAAAAATATACCCTCCTATACACAAATATAAATCTTTAGGTCTCTTGGATTTTGATGAGATTTTCTTTGAAATCATTTTCTATGGTTAAATGATATAGAATGGTGAAAATGGTTTAATTTGCAGCTCAAGATACTAGTATAAAATGACAGAACTAATAACATTAGTTGCAGTGTCTCCCAAAATATTGGAACATAGTAGGTAAACAAAATAATGTGTGCTTTGAATAAAGGGAAGTGAAAGAGACATTTGCGTTTGGGTCCTCAAGAGGAATTCCAGGCAACATCTCCCTTCCTGCAAGAACTTGAGTGGGAATTTGACCATTGGTCCAGAGATTCCGGGTAGGGAAAAATAGTCGAAGTCAATCATGTTTCCATTTTCCTTAACACTGAGGGGTTGAGAGCCTGACTGAAGCAAGTCAAATTCTCTTGATAAAGAAACATTAACTATTTGAAGAGATATCAACAAAAAATGAAACTCTCTTTTTCTCTTGTACTTGAAATGAGTGATAAGTATTGATATCCCTCTTGCTTTTTTTCCCCTCCTCTTGCTATAACCACAAAAAAAAAAAAATAAATAAGTGATAGGATGAAGCCCACACTGTAGATAGCAGAACAAAGGCAAAGATATCAGTTCTTTTTTCTTTTTAATTAATTTTTATTAACATATAATGTATTATTTGCCCCAGGGTACATGTCTGTGAATCGTCAGGCTTACACATTTCACAGCACTTAACAGCACATACCCTCCCCAATGTCCACAACCCAGCCCCCCCCCCCCC
>CM053605.1:34190444-34266941 GCA_028646535.1 Procyon lotor
TGGATTATTTGTTCTTTGGGTGTTGAGTTTGAGAAATTCTTTATAAATTTTGGATTCCCAACACCATTTGTTGAAGAGACTGTCTTTTTTCCACTGGATATTCTTTCCTGCCTTTTTGGGATGGAATGTTCTGAATATATCTGTGATGTCCATCTGGTCCAGTGTGTCATTTAGAAGCTTTATTTCCTTGTTGATCTTTTGCTTAGATGATCTGTCCATTTCAGTGAGGGGGGTATTAAAGTCCCCTACTATTATTGTATTGTTGTTGATGTGTTTCTTTGACTTTTTAATTAATTGGTTTATATAATCGGCTGCTCCCTGAATGTAAATGGGCTAAAAGCCCCAATCAAAAGGCACAGAGTATCAGAATGGATAAAAAAAAAACAAGATACATTGATATGCTGTCTACAAGAAACTCATCTTAGACCCAAAGACACCTCCAGATTTAAAGTGAGGGGGTGGAAAACAATTTACCATGCTAATGGACATCAAAAGAAAGCTGGAGTGGCAATCCTTATATCAGATAAATTAGATTTTAAGCCAAAGACTATAATAAGAGATGAGGAAGGACACTATATCATACTTAAAGGGACTGTCCAACAAGAAGATCTAACAATTGTAAATATCTATGCCCCTAACATGGAAGATATCAGTTCTTGATAACACTGTTGATCTCTTGGACTAACACTGAATGTCTGTTATTTATAGCTAAAAAGCATTCTATTTGAAAGGGAAGAAAATACAGTAAAATTGAAGAAAAATTATGATGGAATGGTAATATTGAAACCAAATATAAACAGCCAAATATAAAACAAACCCAAGCCTATAACAAAAATAATAAATACAACACATCTTTAAATAATGTATTTGAATAAAGAAATAGAGCAGAATGAAGGGAGATCATTCATCAGGAACTTGTCTGGTATTAGCTTATAAACGTTTGTATTTTAAATGCCTGTGTTCTCTCTAGTAAGAGACATGAAGGTAATCACTTTGTTATATCTGAGCATGCTTTCTTGCCTCAGATGAGATAATAGGCCTAAATAATAGGTAGGTTTCAAACTGATAGAATGCTGAACAGAGGACCTAACTAGCCTCTGTCCAGACTTCTCTTCCATGGAAACAGTGATAATACATGTTACATAGCAATAGAAAACTAATACAGCTGGCCATAACAGAAAGAATACCTGAGTTATAATTTTTTCTGTATTTCCAGAAGGCATGCTCGAGACTGGTCCATTGATGAGTGTGGCATAGATTTGGAAAATTCAATGTATGTTTTTGCCCTGTTCCCAAAGTATATTTTAAGTTGAGCTTTTACCGGTCTACTGATTTTGTTGCTGTGACTTTGGATCCATTCTAATTCTAGAATTTGCTTATAGTCAATTTGCTTATAGTCAGGGATCATGACCTGAGCCAAAGGCATGGCTTTTTTTTTTTTTTTTTTTTCCGGGGAGCAGGGCTTTATTCGCATTCCCTAGGTCTGGGCTGGGGGAGGCAGTCAGGAAGGGTCCACCCCCTCCTTGGGAGGGTCGAGGACACCCCCGAGCTCACATCCTGGGGACCCCAGCCCCTTGCCCCCACCCGAGGGCCCAGCTGGAGTTGGAAGGTGGCACCGACAGCTCCGGGTGAGGGTTGGTGTCTACTCCACCCCTTTCATGAACTCCAGGAACTCATCATAGTCAATGCAGCCGTCCTTGTTCTTGTCACCATCCTTCATGAGCTCCTCGATGTCATCTTCCATGATGGAAGATGATCATTTACAGTCAATGATCATTGACTATAGATTTTTGATTTCTTTGATTTTAGATTTTCTTTTCTGACTGAAAAGAAATCATAAATTGGGCAGTGAAAAAACACACACACATATATATATACACATATACATATATTTATAAATCCATATATACGCACCCATATATACATATATGCATACATACATTAAACAATTATAAATATATATAGATTTTGTATCTATAAATGTATGTGTATATTTAATTGTTTAATTTGAGCATTATTTTCCAGAGGGCTATGTTCCTTAACTCTATTTAAAGGTACCATATCAGTAGTAGTTTTTCAGTCTCCTACCTGAATATAAAGGCTTAAATTATAAAAATTCATCCAAGTTGTGGTGAAAGTTTCTGCATAATTTGACCATGTGGATTGTTTTTCTTTGATAAAGGAATGATAGTAATTTAAGAAAAAAATAAATGATATGCATAGACTTAGTCCTGGGGAAGAAATAGTCTTCTATTTTCTAAATACAGAATAATATAAGGGTAGGGGAAGCTAGAAGTATTGGAGTATGTTTCAGTTGATAATTAAGTATATATGACATACAATGTTATATTAGTTTCAGGTGCATAACATAGTGATTTGACAATTCTATGTATTGGGTAGTGTTTGCCATGATAAATGTAGTTATCTGTCACCATACAATGTCATTATAACATTATTGACTGTATTCCCTATACTGTGCTTTTTATTTCCATGACTTATTTTTTTATAACTATAAGTTTTTACCTTTTAATCCCTCTCACCTATTTTACCATCCTCCTAACCTACCTACCCTCTGGCAACCACTAATTTTTTCTCTTTATTTATGAGTATGTTTCTGTTTTGTGTTTGTTTGTTTTTGATTCCACATATAAAAGAAATCATATGATATTTGTTTTCCTCTGCCTGACATCTTTCACTTAACATAGTACCCTCTAGGTCCATCCATATTGTCACAAATGGTGAGACCTCATTCTTCTTCTGTGGCTAATAATATTCCTCTTCCATTGTGTCTGTGTGTGTGTGTGTGGCATTTTCTTTTTCCTTTCATCTGTGGATGGGCATTTGAGTTGTTTCCAACTCAAATCTTGGTTATTGCAAATAATGCTATAATTAACAGGGGTGTGTGTCTTTTGTAACAACTGATTTTGTTTTCTTTGGGTAATACACAGTAGTGAAATTACTGGATCATATAGTAATTCTATTTTTAATTTTTTGAGAAATGTCTGTACTGTTTTCCACAGTTGTTGCCCCAATTTACATTCCCACTAACAGTGTAGAAGAGTTCTCTTTTCTCCACATCTTCACCAACACTTGTTATTTCTTTTTTTTTTTTTTAAGATTTTATTTAATTATTTGAAACAGAGAGAGAGAGAGATCACAAGTAGGCAGAGAGGCAGGTGGAGAGAGAGGAGGAAGCAGGCTCCCTGCTGAACAGAGAGCCCGATGTGGGGCTCGATCCCAGGACCCGGAGATCATGAACTGAGCTGAAGGCAGAGGCTATAACCCACTGAGCCACTCAGGTGTCCCAATACTTGTTATTTCTTGTCTTTTTGACTTTTTTTTTTTTCTTGACAGTAGCTGTTCTGACAGGTGTGAGATGTTATCTCATTTTTTTCATTGAATTTTGATTTGCATTTCTCTGATGATGAGTGATGTTGAGCATCTTTTGATATATTTGTTAGACATCTGTATGTATTATTTGAAAAAATAGTCAGGTCCTCTGTCCATTTTTTAATTGGATTATTTGTTTTTTGGTGTTAAGTTGTATGAATTCTTTATGTATTCTGAATATTAACCCCTTAACAAATATATCATTTGCACATATCTTCTCCTACATAGTACATTGACTTTTTGTTTTGTCAATGGGTTCCTTTGATGTAAAAAGCCTTTTATTTTGTTGTAGCCTCAATACTTTAATTTTGCTTTTGTTTTCCTTGCCTGAGGAGACATGTTCATAAATAAGACTGATGGCCAAAAGAATACTGACTGTTTCCTTCTAGGACTTTTATGGTTTCAGGTTTCATATTTAGGTATTTTGTCCATTTGAATTTGTTTTTGTGTATAGTGTAAAAAAAGTGGTCCAGTTTCTTTTGCATGTATTTGTCCAGTTTTTCCAACACCATTATGAAGAGACTGTCTTTCTTTTTTTGTCACAGATTAATTCACCATCAGTTGACTCTTATTAGGTTTCAGTAAAGCATCTAATCATATCCGGGGCCTAATTATATAGGTAGGCCAGTATCAACATAACATACTTACTGACAGTTAATAATGATTTATTAAATTAAGATATAATTATTTTCTACATGTGGTTATAAAAATAGAAAATAGAAATATTTTATAAATATTAAAGATTTTAAAGAAGAGTGATCTATAATCATTTGTAATAGAGGATATGATTCATCAAATACTTTTAAATAAGAAATAACTGCTGAATTAGTGACTTTTCACAATCTGTACAATTAAAAATTAAGATAGATCAGAAAAATAACAATATTTCACTTTTTAAATTGGGCTTTTGTTAACATAAAAAATAAGCAAACACTAATATGGTTGGTATACTTCTTTCCTTTTTGCTGTATGAGTCAAATCCACATTTTTTAGTTTAACTTACTATTTATAGGTATAAGAGACTTGGGAAAATCAACTGGAATAACCCAAGCACTCACCCAATCCAAGGATTAGGTTTATATTTTTTGCCGTCTGTTATGCTCTAGCTGACTCCTTTATACTCACACACTTAGAGAAACATTTTCTGAACATTCTACCTAAATGGGCCCCTCATCACTGCATCACCTTCCCCGTCTTTTCTTTTCCTTTTCACTTGTCTTTATAGCCTTTACTTTTATGTTTCTATGCTTTTGTCTCTTTTCTTCAACAAGACACTGTAGGTGTTATAAAACAGGGTAAAATACTCTGCTTAAAAGTTTAGTTATTCCACAGTATAAGCATACCACATAGTTTTATTCACATAGTTGTTCATTGTATATACATATATCTTTAAAGTATTGAAAAGGAAAAAAAAAAAGTTGTATTAATTTGAAGAAAACACCAGATAGTAAGTTAGGACTCTGTACCTAGAGAAAATATCTTTTACAAAGGCATAATAGACTTGTGGTTTTTTGTTTTTAGTTTTTTTGACATAAAAAGTGGAGAGAATCCACTGTGAGCAGATTAGCACTGCAAAAATGTCAAAGTACTTCAGGGAAAAGGAAATGATACTCAAGAGATATTTGTAAAATACCTATAAAAGTGAATAGTGAGCACTGGGAATGGTAAATGCATGATTAAATATAATTAAGTAAATATTATTAAATACTTTTTATTTGTTAACACTACAACAGTGGATTAAAAATAACAGTAGAAAATAGCAACAAGGTATTTTATGGTTTATAACATAAATAAACTTAAAATGTATGGGAATAATGGCACAAAGGCTGGGAAACCTATAATGTAAGAATACTGCAGTAAGTTATCATGCTGCATTCAGATGGGAATAATACATGAAATCCTGGGACCAGTTATAAATTAATAATGTAAATCTTTGATTCCTAGAGCATAGGGTACCTGGGTGGCTCAGTTGGTTAGGTGGATAGCTCTTGATTTAGAGTCAGGTCAAGATCTGAGGTCATGGGAATGAGCCCCTGGGGTCAGCTCCATATTTAGCAGGGAGTCTGCTGGAGATTGTCAGCCTGTCCCGTGCCCCACCCCTGGCTCATGCCCTCTTTCTTTATCTCTCTCTGTCTCTCTCAAATGAATCCTGGAGCGATAGGTAGGTAGGTAGGTAGGTAGATAGATAGATAGATAGATAGATAGATAGATAGATAGATGATAGATAGGTGATAAAGCTAAGTCAATAAAATAGACAGAATTACTAAAAATATCCAACAAGAACCAAGAGTGGCAGGAAGAGAATTTTTTTAAAAAAGATTTTATTTATTTATTTGACAGAAAGTGAGAAAGCACAAACAGGGTAGCTGCAGAAAGAGAGGAAAAAGCAGGGTCCCCGCTGAGCAGGGAGCCCTACACAAGACTCAAACCCAGGACCTTGGGATCATGACCTGAGCCAAAAACAGATGCTTGACTGACGGAACCACCAAAGTGCCCCAGGAAAATATTTTTTTAAAGATGAGGATGATATAAAACTAATAATATTATTAAATATTTTTTCTAAAAGTAGATATAAAAAATAGGAAGCTAATTCAAATTCCTCTTGACATTTCTACTAGTCAAATTTTAGTACATTTTGGTATATTTTGGAGGTGATTTTTTCAATTTATGCGTTGTATGTATTTAAATGTTTAACTTAAAAGAAAAAACTGATATATTTGAAAATAATTTAAGGTGGTTTTTTTGCATCAATATTTTCTTATTATTCATCCAATGCATATCGTGCTAGGTTGTTGAATAATTTGGGCATTATACAAGATGTACATGTGTTTTTCTTTTACATAAGAGTCATACAATATGAGATAAAGGGCCTATAAGGATAAATTAAAATGTAGTAAATTATTTCAGATACAGGACTTAACACTTATAAATAATTTTTCTGAAAAAGTTACACAAATATAAAAATCATTTATGCATATGGCTTATTTAGAGAAACAAAAAAGAAAGGATTGTTTAACTAACACCTTTTGTTATAAAATGTAACACTTCCTTTTCCTCAGAAGCAGCACTGCTGCTCTGATGGCATATGTCTGATTTGCCTTTGGCAGCCAGAAGTAGGAGGAATATTTGAAACATGAAAATATCCAAGTATCCACATGTATCCAAAAAATATTGGCCACTGCTTTTAAAATAAACAAAAGTGGAATTTTACCATGATTCTATTCTTACTGTTTTATCTCTATAGCAAATAATAGTTCTCCCAAATGAAAAGAAAGAGAGAGAGAGAGAGAGAGAAAGGTTCTCAAATGCAGAATTGAGATTCATTTCTCAATTGAAGAAATTTTTTAACCATGAATATCACTATCTGCTGGAAAAATTATCAAGTGCATTTTAGAATTTGTAGTCTGAGTAAAAGTTTCAAGATATGAATTATTCTAAACAATGAGTTTACATTTTAATTAAATTCCTATTTGTGTGACTTTCATACTATTACAGCCATAGGAAATAGTTTTGTAGAATAAATATGTAATGATGTGTGAAAATGTCCATTTTATGATAAAATATTTAAAAAGTAAAGGAAATTATGTTTTTAAGTTGTTTCTTTTTCTTTCTGTTGCAGAGTTAGACCTACTTTCCTTAATCATATGATAGATATGTCCAATCATAGTCCTGTGATAATATTTTATGGTATATTAACCATTTGTGTGTATATGTCTTAAAATGTGTTTTGTTTTCTTAATTGTTTTATAGTAGTTTTTGTATATAGGGCAATGTTCTTCTATTGCTTCATAGCCATTTTATATGTATGCTATTTTGTAATACCTTTATCATAACACCTCTATCAGTCCCATCAATATTACCATTTCTGATCTTCGCATTTTTGAGATGTTTTCTACTACTTGATTTGTCAGTAATTTAATTTTAATCCCCAGCTACTATATATGAGAAAATTAGGGAAATCAATCCACTTCTACTTTTTCTTATCCTTTCCCTCCCATTTTTATTTTTTTTTTCTTATTTTCACCAGTTACATTCTATGTTATTGAACTACCTACACCTCCTTTGTTTTACTCTTAATCTTATAGTTAAATATTCTCAGTGTTCACCTCCAGACATTTTGCACATTTTCCCAATCATCAAGTTTTTGCTGAAATTTCTTCTCTAGAATATTTATGAATAATCTTCTATATAGACTCCTCAACTCAAGTTCTAATGCTCCAAACTCAAAGATTTGTCTTTTTTCTTTTACTCAGAGGAAAAGTTGGCTAGATAATATATTCTTGTTTTCCATGACTTTTCTTTAAGTATCTTTACTAAGTACAACTGCTTTCTAATAAGAAATACTACCTTCCAGAAGGATGATGCCAAACTGATTTAGTTTTTTTTTTTTTTAATATTTTATTTATTTATTTGACACAGAGAGAGATCACAAGTAGACAGAGAGGCAGACAGAGAGAGAGGAAGCAGGCTCCCTGCTGAGCAGAGAGCCCGATGCGGGGCTCAATCCCAAGACCCTGAGATCATGACCTGAGCCGAAGGCAGAGGCTTTAACCCACTGAGCCACCCAGGTGCCCCCTGATTTAGTATTTTTAAAAGATATCCAAACTATTTTTTTAATTTAATTTTATTTTTTCCTTGTTCCAAGATTCATTGTTTATGCACCATACCCAGTGCTCTAGGCGATATGTGCCCTCCTTAATACCCACCACCAGGCTCACCCATTCCCCCACTTCCCAAACCCTCAGTTTGTTTCTCAGAGTCCACAGTCTCTCATGCTTTGTCTCCCTCTCCGATTTCCCCCAATTCACTTTTCCTTTCCTTCTCCTAATGTCCTCCATGTCATTCCTTATGCTCCACAAGTAAGTGAAACCATATGATAACTGACTTTCTCTGCTTGGCTTATTTCACTCAACATAGTCTCCTCTAGACCTGTCCATGTTGATACAAAAGTTGGGTATTCATCCTTTCTGATGGAAGCATAATATTCCATTGTACATATGAACTATATCTTCTTTATCCATTTGTCTGTTGAAGGGCATCTTGTCTCTTGTGGCCATTGCTGCTATGAACATTGGGGTATGTATGGCCCTTCTTTTCACTGCATCTATATCTTTGGGGTAAATAACCAGTAGTTTATCTTTACTGTAATTATTTAGACTTAAAAATTAATTATTTAATAATTTGTATTATTTCCTTTGCAAATCATTTTGTTTTCTGCCATCATCTTTTATTGTTTGTTTCTATGAGTGTTTGTGTGTTGTGTACATTCTTTATGTTGTTCTTTCAAGGCTATACTTGCTTCATTAGCCTTTTATTAGTTTCTATAAAAATATTAGGTTTTACATTTATATCATTTATGTTATAAAAATATAAATTTTTAAAATTTATATAGATCTTGTAATAATTTTTATTGTTGCTTTAACAAAGGACTTAAACATAAGACCCTTTGTGTTTTCTTGAGCTTTTTCCAGTCCCAACTTCTATTCCTTTTTACAACTTGTATCTTATTGGTGATCTATGAGATCTGTAGCCTTTGATATCAAAGATTATTTCAAAGCAACTTCCTCTGTTTTTACCAACAATTCTGCTTTGGTCAGTCATTCTTGCTCACAGCAGTTGCCTCTCACCAAATATGTTGACAATTTATGAGATTGGCCTGCAATGGTCACCTCAAAATTTCTAATCTTCCCTGTTGCACTTTCAGGGCTTCCTATGTGGCTTGTCTTAGAAAGCTCTCACATGGTATCAGCTTCATGGTCCTAAAAGGAAATGTATGGCACACTCAAATTAGGAAATTTCACTGTGTATTCTTTACAATAAGAATACGCACAAGAGGGGCGCCTGGGTGGCTCAGTCGTTAAGCATCTGCCTTCGGCTCGGGTCATGATCCCAGGGTCCTGGGATCGAGCCCCACATCGGGCTCTCTGTTCAGCAGGGAGCCTGCTTCTCCCGCTCCCATTCCCTCTGCTTGTGTTCCCTCTCTCACTGTGTTTCTCACTGTCAAATAAATAAAATCTTTAAAAAAAAAAGAATACGCACAAGGTGTGAGCATGGTTTGAAGCACAAGGAATAATGCAGGAATCCACTACAAGTAGCAACAAAAGAGTGTTTATTCACCTGATAGCAGAACAACTCTAAATATCGGAGACATGAAAGGGCATGAGGAAGTGGCTCACAGAACCTGGAAAGAGAGGTGGATAAAGAAAGTCGTATTAAATGAAGTAGTGACATCCATGCAAGGGACACAGACCAAATACCTCCCAAGGATACATATAGTGGAGTAAATAGATTTCTATCAATATAATTCCCCCTGTGATTTCTTGCAGGGACTCTGCATTGTCTATATGGAATCAGAAGCCAATGAGCTCAGCTTCCCAGGGCAGAAGGAAGTAGTAGGAGGGGCAAGAGTGGATTTAGGACCACAAATGGAGGGGACTTTGGGCGGCTCAGTCAGTTAAGCATCTGCATTTGGCTCAGGTCATGATCTCTAGGTCCTGGGAACCAGCTCCACTCTCTGCTCCCAGCTCAGTGGGGAGTCTGTTTGTCCCCTTCCCTATGCCCCTCCCCCATCACTTGTGCTCGCTTTCTCTCTCTCAAATAAATAAAATCTTAAAACAAAACAAAAAACGAAAAACCCACAAATGGAAGATCTGGCAAAGTCCATCAATTTGCCCCTTCAGCTCTTCACTCTTGTCCTTCATTCAGGTAAAAGTTTGTATCTCCATTTCAGGGCATACACAGAGTATAATCATCTGTTGGTATGTGTGTCATCATGAAAATAGCAATTTGTATCCACTGTTATTCTTCTTATAAGGTATATGGAGGAAAATGCATAATATAAAATATATAACTGCGATAGTCCTGGGCTTCCTAGCTAGCCATGAAGTATGTTAGTAAAAATAGACACCTTTATGTGTCTAAATAATGATAGGCACTAATCATTCCATATCTCCCCAACCCTCTTCTACATCAGAGATAAATTGAGTTCTTGACCTGGAGAAATAACTCAAAAGGTTATTCCTGCACAATATAAGTTACTGCTGACTATTTTTTTTTAATATAAATCACAGTTTTCCACTGACCAAAATTATAAGGAAAGATCATTCTGAGAAGAATCATAGTGAATTCATTCTGAATTCCAATGAGTTTTCCTGTTCCCTGCTAGGTATCAACAACACAATTATCCTTAGTAATCAGGATCAACTAACATCATACTTTCCATGTTGATTTGGTATTTAGTCTGAATGAGAAATGTCAAATGATGGGAGACAATTTCATTTTCTAATTCATTGGATTCATTGCCAGATTCTCTGATGGTAGCAGTCTTCCTCTGACACTATGGACACAAATTATGGGAATCAAACATTCTTCATATAGATTGTTTAGGTATTGTTATAAGAAAACACACTCCTATTTCTACCCTTGGTTTCAGGATTTATATTTCTGGACATGAGAGAGACTGCATTATATACTGTTGCTGATTTTAGACAAATGCCTCATCATAAAAGCGAACATCCCGATGCAACATGTTCATATTGGCCTCCTGTTACCTTAACTGAGCCCTCTGAAAGTTCTCCCAGGTCTGATGCGTCTGGGATTGATGGAATGTGTGATAAGACCAGAAAATTCCATGCAGTGGAATATACTACCACATTTTCCTTGCCATAAATTCCCTGGTAGGTAGTGTTTTATGTAATACCTTGGTAATGATCACAATATTCTATAAATCTGTGAGTGATAGTACTGGCAGAAGTGATATAGACAGAGCAGGCAAATCTCCCTCAAATATAAGTCTATCACTGTGAGGATAATGGCTGCCATGATGGGGGTGGTCTAATGTAATCAGTCTGCCAACAGGACACCGGATTACACCCTGTGGGGAATAGTGAGTGCCTTAGGGAGTTTATTTGCAATTTCTACAGAGATTACCTACATTCATTTTGGAAATTAAAAAACTTATGATTGAAGGCATCTTAAGCCCTGCATCCACTTTCCGGATGTTCTTCTCTTTTCCTTTCATGTCTCAATCAATGACATTTCAATGCACTGACTTACTTGGACTAGAATCTTAGAAACACTCTTGGTTCATTTCTTTTTTTGACTATTCATGTTCTATTAGTAACCAACTTGTAAAATTTATATTCAAAACACCACAAAATCTGCTCCCTCTTCTTTATTCTTTATAATATTGTCCTCCCAGAAACTTTCCTAATATTCTTTGTACCAGAGCAAAAGTCTTCTCTCGATCCATCCTATTTCCTATTTCCTTTCCTGTACACACAGCACACAAACATATTTCTAAAGCAAAATACAAATGGGACATTGTTTATTTTTTAATTAATTAAGTCTTCCTTATGGGTTATCATGGCATCCAAGACTCACTAAAATCTGCCCTCACTGTATCTTTTCTTCACTCCTTCTTACTTATCTTCCCTCTCTTCCTAGGTTTAATGTTTCAACCACAGTGCACTGTAATATTTAGTGCGTTAGACTATAAAGATAATATGCAATATGTTTCATGGTCTTCAGTTTGGCAAAATAATACTCTATCAGCCAATTTCCTACCTGAATATATATTTCTCTCATTTTGTTGCTTACGATTTGTTCTTTAAATGTTTTGACATCTATATCCTCACAAATAAAAAAGCAAAGATTATAAGCAGAAGTATTAAGTTTCACGTAAGATGTATGGGCAGTTGTTTTTTTTAACAAACCATTTGATGCAACAACAGTTTTTATAGTCTATGTACCAGGTATAAATTGGTCTTTTAGGAAGCACATAACAATGCCAATTAACAAAGTATATATGTCCACTATTTATTTTCAAACATAGTATACACAACATGATATTTAGTATCCAGTCACCTTGTATAAAGAGTTTTGTTTTGTCTGGTCTTGCTTTTCTTTCCATTGATTACATGGGTATGGAAGCAGAACTTCTTTGCACTTCACTGGAAACTGTCTGAATAGCAACGGAGTGTATCATAAATCAGTTCTACCAGGAGAATAGCTCAGAACCAAAGTCAATATCATGGTATAAAGCATCTATAA
This sequence comes from Procyon lotor, assembly GCA_028646535.1. Taxonomy (NCBI): domain Eukaryota; kingdom Metazoa; phylum Chordata; class Mammalia; order Carnivora; family Procyonidae; genus Procyon; species Procyon lotor. The sequence goes on from CM053605.1 coordinate 34,202,886, forward strand.
CAGGAATCAAAATGAAATAAGCCTCAACACTTTGCTTCCTCAGAGAACTTCAAGGTTTTAAAAAATGCATGTAATAATATTATAAAGCCTTGTGTTTATTATTTTTTTAATATATAGTTAGCATTTTAATATAAATACTAAACATTTTATGGAAGAGGGAAATACTGAATAAAATAATTGAGTGTAGTATTAAAAGTTTTGTTGTAGTATAAGATGTATAAGCATACCCAAACAAAAATTCTACTAGATCAATCTGAATTATTCAGAACTCCATGCTCTACTAATAGAGCCTACTTATTTTTTTTTTTATTTTATAAGCTACTCTGGATTCTGTTTAGTAGATATTGAACAGATTTGTGTTCTATGTGTATATGTGTATATATATAATTTTACTTATATATTAATTTTCCAATAGATCCCTCATTTTATTTGTATCCCTGAGTTACTTGATTTCTCTAAAAATCAGAAATTAAAAAAATAACTGTCATTTTAGTTCTTTGCAATTCTTGACATTATAAAAATGTCACACAAGTATAGCAAAGCAAAATACTAGCCATACAAGAGAAATAAAATTGAAAAAAATCTAAAGTGCACTTTTTAACCTGGAAAGAAGTTCCCATTTGTAAAGCACAGTAACTGTTATTTATTCAGTGATTATAGTATTTTAGAGATAGTGAAGAGAAGTAAAGAAACATCATAATCTTAAAGAAAATTGTGGTCATTATAATTGCTATAATGAATAAGTAACACACAATTTTGGAGTGTAGTAGAATACATTCAAAGATTTACATAAAAATAGGGGCACAGGGGTGGCTCAATTGTTGAGTGTCTGCCTTTGGCTCAGGTCATAATCCTGTGATCCTGGGATTGAGCCCTGCATCAGGTTCCCTGCTCAGTGGGGAGTCTTTCTCCCTCTTTCTGCCCTTCCTCCCACTCATATGCATGTTCTTTCTCTCTCCCCCAAATAAATAAATAAATAAATAAATAAATAAATAAATAAACAAATAAATAAATAATCTTTAACAAAAAAGAATATTTAAGTAAAAGTAGAATTGAGAAGTTAGTAGAGACACTAAGAATACTTTCTATTTTCTTTTGCATATGCTTTTCTTATAAAATAATTTGCTTATTCTTTGGCTTCTTGTCTTTCATTAGATGTTCAACAATCCATTTTAGTCTTTAATAGTCCTTAATGTTAAGACTAGACTTGTTTATAAATATTTAAGAGGGTTCCTACTCAAACAGTATAGCAGTGATTGCCACATTCCTAGTGATACTTCCATAACTCTTTCTACTTCTTCTTCTAATATGACTATCACTACTTGTTATTACTGCCATTATTGATATTATTATCATTATTATCATCATTTTAAACAAGTAGACTTGAATTTTATGAACAAAGTGTTAAGTTTTAAACTCAACATAAAACAATATATAGTATATTATTTCATATTAAAGTAAAAGCACAGCATAACACAAGACTCATAAAATAGACTTCAGATGCCATTTCTTTTTTTTTTTTTTTTTTAAAGATTTTACTTATTTATTTGACAGAGAGAGAGAAAGATCACAAGTAGGTAGAGAGAGGAGGGGAAGCAGGCTCCCTGCTGAGCAGAGAGCTCCATTCAGGGCTCCATCCCAGGACCTTGAGATCACAACCTGAGTCGAAGGCAGAGGCTTTAACCCACTGAGCCACCCAGGCACTCCCAGATGCCATTTCTTATGGCCACTGCCCTTCAAATACTACTAATATAAAAGTAAATTTATATGTTTACTGCTATTCTTGAGCTTATTTGGCAATATATCTTATGTGTGTGCATACCACAATAAAAAAAATACATATACCTTACCTGACAATTCTAATACTTATGCTTAAGTAAATAAATTAATTAATGAATAAATCATTTGTATAAATTGCTCATTAGAAGTTTGTTGAAAATTGTATCAAAATGGTAATTGCCAATGTTCAAGGAGAAGCTGCTGAATAAAATACAGCCAAATTACTTAGTGAAATATATTATTATTAAAATATGTAAGCATATGTTTGTTAATATGGAAATATATCTAAAATTTATAATAATCAGTTTATGAAAAGGGTATCAATTCAGTCAACAAACATTTACTGAGTGAAAATATATCAGTAAACAGTAAAGATACAATATAATTAAGAAGTTAGTGAGAAGAGCACCTGAGTGTCTAAGTCTTTTAAGGGTCCCATTCTGGGTTTTGGCTCAGGTTGTGCTCTCATGGGTCATGAAGATTCTTGAAGACACAAGATGGGTCTTGAAGATTCTCACCCTCTTCACCTCCTCCCACTTGCACTCTCAAAAAACCAGTCCCTTTCCCCTCTCTCTCAAAAAAAAAAAATAAATCTTTAAAAACGAAAGTAGTGAGAATTAAGAGACTAAAATAAGGTATATCAAGTGTATGCAGAGAATACGGAATGCAACCTTGCCTGAGGGATTAGGGGAAGTCAAGGAAAATGAAAATTAAGATGAAATACACATAAGAAGAAGGAATTAGTAAGGTCAGTAAAAGCTAGCCTGGTGCAAGAACATATCAAGCACATCTACCACCTATCTTAACACTGGGTCACTGTGAGGAGCTTATCTGGACTGTTGTCCAGTTCAGTGAAGGACAAGTCAGGTTTGTAGTTGTTTATTTATTTACTTTTTTTAAGATTCTATTTCTTTATTTGACAGAGAGAGATCACAAGCAGGCAGAGAGGCAGGCAGAGGGGGAGGGGGAAGCAGGCTCCCTGCTGAGCAAAGAGCCCGATGAGGGGCTCGATCCCAGGACCCTGAGATCATGACCTGAGCTGAAGGCAGAGGCTTTAACGCACTGAGCCACCCAGGCGCCCCTGACAAGTCAGATTTAAGAAGCTAAAGGAGTACATAGAGCCTGTTAAGGATTTTGGATTTGACCAAAAGTAAAAAGCCATAACATTAAAAACTTTTTAAAAGTAATTCAGTAGTAAAATCAGCAGCATATCTAAATTTGTATTGAATAAACAATACCTTTGAACAGATATAAATAAAAAGATTAACAGAACAACCAGTGGTAGATATAATGAAAGATGACTTTCATTTTACTCTTTAGACTTTTTTAATATTATATGTTATTTTTCAAATAACACTTGACTTTTCTAATCAAAATAATCAATGTTGTTAGAGCAGGCAGCCCAAACCGCGCCATACCCCATACCTGAATTTTTTGATTGGTGACTATTGGCTATAGTGCATGTATTTATGACTTCCCCTTAGACCTAATTAGACTAACTCAAGTTTCTGCACTCTGGCTATAGAGTTGAGTATGGGTTGTAGTGGGACCAGTGTATATACTCAAGATCAAAAAATGTAGACTCGATCTTGGCATTATTGACTTTAAGTTTAGACGTATATGGACCTTATTTGTTTTATTTATTATTTTTATCCTCATGCTTTGACATATTGCTTTGCAGTTAGAAGAACAAGAATATGTTTTGAGTAAGACTGACTAAACCATCCCTTTTTTTGCTTTCAGTTCAACTCTTTGAAGATTTCCTTAGTATGGGCCTACTTTTCAAGCCTTAAACTGGCATAATAACTTTGTGTCATTTCTTGGAACTGTTTTTATTAATGCCTTACAAGAACTGTTTCCATAATTCTGCCCATGATTCCTGAAGCATAGGTCTTCCTGATATTTCAAGCCAACCTTGGAATTCTCCTTCTTGCTAACTTGATTCATAATTTTCCATCAGGTCACTTCACACCTGGGCCATGCTCCACTTCCTTCTCAAATGACAAATTGCATGCTAGGAGCAGTTGCCTGAGATTGACAAAAAGAACTTTTTCAACCATTAAACTATATTTAGTCCAAAGACCAAACTTTTTTAAATAAAAAGAGAGGACTTCTTGATTACGTAACCCTAACATAATAAAGAATTTTGAAACTTTTTTCAAATATATATGGAAACATTCATTATACATATTATGGAAAAGATAGCTATTTCTTTTTTTTCTTTATTTTTTTTTAAGATTTTATTTTTATTTATTTGAGAGAGAGAGAGAGAGAGACAGTGAGAGCAGGAACACAAGCAAGGGGAGTGGGATAGGGAGAAGCAGGCTTCCCACTGAGCAGGGAGCCTGAGGCGGGGCTTGATCCCAGGACCCTGGGATCATAACCTGAGCCAAAGGCAGATGCTCAATGACAGAACCACCAAGGTGCCCAAGATAGCTATTTCTTTTTTTTTTTTTTAAGATAGCTATTTCTAAAATTAGTACAATTGCAGGATTATTAGAGAGTTTAAAATGGGAATTTGCATGTTTTAACACTAACTCTAAAATTGTTCTTAATTTCTATGATTAGAGACAGAACTTTTCCCATATATATATATATGGGAAAAATATATATATGTATATATACTTATGTACATGTTATTGTCCCAATAGTTTCAAAGTATTAGGACCAAAACTGTAGAAATATGCAAGAAATAGAATCAACACCTAAAAGTTGTAAGTTATTTTTATTTAGTATGAGGAAATACTTTCACACATAAATGATAGTTAAAATTCAAATAATGTATGAGTCCAGTAAGAATGATACTGAAAATATTATGCTAAAAAATAAAATTCAAGAGGCAAATTAATGACTAAACAAAATTTTCTTATTATCATAACAAAACATTGGTCCTATATGATCTAATTCAAAGGAATTAGAATTGGTGAAAACAATAAAATAAACTTAATAAAGGGAATTTAATGTAAAGACAAAATACTATGGGAATTATATTGTGGAATCACATCACACATACTTCAACTTAACTGTATTTAATATTCTTGGTCGTATATATAGGGACTTTGAAAAAAGACTGAGTGGGATTTTTTTCAAAGATAGAAATAGCAATTAAATAACCTGGACAATTCTTATTATCAAGCCACTTATACCCAAAAGTGAGCTTGAAATAATTAGATTTGCTCATTCCCTTAGGTTCAGAACCCCCTAGGCCAGAATTAGACAGATCTCTCTTAATGCTGAAAGTGATTCTAGGTATTTAAGGAAAATTTTAAATTTAATATAAAGCCCCCAAGTGTAAGACAACTACTTTAGCTCTTGCAAAAGAAAAGAGCTATCTCTTTCAATGCTAGAGAAAAACTTCAGTTGGCTCATAGCTGAGCAAGGTGAAAAAAAGTATGTAGGTCTTCAACATCACAACTTTCTAAGGAAATTTGAAGGTTAATTTGAGTTTAAGTGATTTCTAGGTTGGTTTTAGACTAAGATTGCCAAAGATGGTTTTGTTTTTATTTGATTGTCAAGAGAAATTTTGGCTTTAGATCCTGACTTTTCCAATATAATCAACTCCAGAGTATTTAGAAAGAAGAACAATTCTATTCACTTTTGGTAACCATCATCATTATATTTCATTTTAATGAATACTTGCTAAACAAGTTTATGGAGTAGGTGCTGTAATTCTGCTCAGAACTCCGAGATGTTGAAAGAAAATTAAAGCACATTTCATTTCACTTTATTACCTTCATTTGTTTGTTTTACTTGAACCTATATATCTGGTGAAATTTTTACAGTCTTGTGTTCTATTACCTTCCTTTCTTTTATATTCCACTTTCCTTAATATTTGAATTTGCTCATGGCCCAAACCTTTTTTCCCTTATTCTTTCATGTGTTTATATTTCACATTTACATATGTTCCCATACTCTAAAGAAAAATTAAACAACATATTGCTGATGTATTTAGTTCAATGTATCAATTCACAGTTCTGCTAACACAATTTTCTGTAGTATGTGCATTTTTTAGAATAGAGTTCACCTTGGCTATTTGTTATTATCATTATTTCTGTATGAAATTGATTAGTGATATATTTTATGGCCCTTATGATACTTTAGCAACACTACATAAATATATTCTATAGCTAGCATGATGATTATAAAGAGGTGAAGTTCCCTCAGACTCCCCAGAGAATCAGTTTGATCTGTAAGTCATACAGATTTGAACTGACTTGAGATGTACGAGAGATAGCTAAAATTAGTTTACCAGGCCTACTTTATTGTTTGTTATAGTAGTTTTCATTTTATCATATTCAGAAATATCAATGATATCAATATAATGATACAAATCCTTTAGCAACTTGAAGCTCACTATCCTGTGATATATATATATATGTGTGTGTGTGTGTGTGTGTGTGTGTGTGTATATGTATACACATATATATAAATATATAAAATTTAATATTATTCAAATATTTGGTGGCTCTATGACTTAAATCATTTCTATTTTAGATGAATTCAGATAAGAAATACAGTTTTTATATAATAAACAAGAAAAAGCCTTGCATTTTCAGCAAAGTATTAAATTCTGCCATCATAATTTGAACACTTATCTGTATTTACTATATTCATTATTGTAATGGCTAAAATATGTTAATAAAAGTAAATACAGGGGAGCCTGGGTGGCTCAGTCGTTAAGCGTCTGCCTTCGGCTCAGGTCATGATCCCAGAGTCCTGGGATTGAGCCCCACATCGGGCTCCCTGCTCAGCAGGAGGCCTGCTTCTCCCGCTACCATTCCCTCTGCTTGTGTTCCCTCTCTCACTGTGTTTCTCGCTGTCAAATAAATAAAATCTTTAAAAAAAAAAAAAAAGTAAATACATATTTCCCACCATCTGTACCTCTTACTATCTGTAATAAAATAGATATCATCTCATGTTTTAAAATTAAGATCTTGGGATGCCTGGGTGGCTCTTTTGGTTAAGCACCCGAGACTCTATGAAGCCTGCTTAAGATTCTCTCCTTTTCTCTCTCTGTTCTCCCTCCCTCTCTCTCTCACTCCCTCCCTCTCTCTCTCTCTCAAAAACAGTAACAAAAAACCGTCCTAACTTTAATATTTTAAATGGATGCAATTTTACCATATGATGAACAATTCATAAAAATGACTTGACCTCAACATTTTAAAGCTAAACGGCATTTTTTTTTACTTAAAACAGTTAGAATTTGTTTTTTACAAAACTTTTGAGATTCAAATGAAGGCAAGTATTCAGGGAACCTTTTATTTTTAATTTTTTAAATTTTTTTAATTTTTAATTTTATTTTTTATTTATTTTTATTTTTTATTTTTATTTTTTTATTGTGTTATGTTAGTCGCCCAACAATACATCACTAGTTTTTGATGTAGTGTTCCATGGTTCATTGTTTACATATAACACCCAGTGCTCCATGCAATACATGCCCTCCTTAATACTCATCACCAGGCTCACCCGCCCCCTTCCCTCTAAAACCCTCAGCTTGTTTCTCAAAGTCCACAGTCTCTCATGGTTTCTCTCCCCCTCCGATTTCTCCTAACACTGAACCAGTTTTAAGTTGGATTTCATTACGAGAAAAGAGCAAAGCTGCTTTGCAAGGATACAATGCAAAGCTGTTGGGAATTGGAAGAGTCTGAGGCCCAGGATTTTTCTAGTTGACTCCTAAGTATAGAATCTAAATCCTGAGGCAGGCCCCACTGTGCTCCATCTGATAACACAGCAGTCGCTGCTTCAGTTATTTCTGTTATGAGTCCCTAGATCTATTAAAATGCACTTCATCAAATGCAATAATCTTTTCTAGTTCTTTCTGGGAAAAACATATTCTTAAAATCTGGATCAGATCGCACACTTCAGAGTATCACCATTATATATAACTAGTAAAGGAATAAAGCAAATGAATCTGGGAAAAACAAACTGGGAGAAAATTTTAGATGTTATTATTTTAAGACTTTGTTAGGTTATCCTTTGTTATTCAACTCTTGAAAAAATTGATGCTAAGAATTTAATGCTCTATTAACAGGGTTTTCCATTCTAACGGGTTTAATTACTCTGAGCAGTCACTTATGTTATTTGTGAATATAATGCAGAATTGAAAGCTTCAGTTACAGGCTGGCCATATGCCTCAGACATAGAACGAAGATAATGGTATAACCTGGAGATGCTTTAAGGCTATTTTTGTCGATTCCACTTGAAGATTGGCCCATTACTTCTGGCATGCATTTCAACATTCTACCATTGTCCTACAATTTTCTGGTGTTCATTTGTCACACTGACAGAAACCAGTTTAAAATTTAAATCCATATCCCTCCTGAATCCCATAAAAGAGTTTGTAGGCCAAAGCTTGTGCAGTGACTGATGAGGCCCCTGTCAGGTGCCAGAAGATCCAGCCGAATTGCTCAACAAGTTTCTTAACAAGACAAACAATAAGGCAGATTGCAGAGAAACAAATGACTTATCATAAGGTGGCTTCCATGGCATTCTTCATATTAGTCCCCTAAAGTCATTTCCACAAATAAGCCATTTCAAAAGTAGGAAGTATTCCTACAAGTATATTGATATTTAATTCTCTCCTAGCTCATTTAGCTTATTATTGGTAGAGAAAGAGCACACAATTGAAATATATGGTAAAAGACTCCTAAAAATACACTTTAATTTAATCAAACAATTTCTGTATCTCAAGGATATAGGTTGATAAGATTTGATTTTGCACTAACTCTGCTATGAGTTTATACATCATTATAATCCAGTTCTCTTTGCAGATTTCCAACATCAATACTATTCCCCTTAAAATGTTTTCCCTTTAAAGTGGCATATCTCAAAATCTGAGCCATGGAAGTTTATTGTTGCATATTTTCATCTCAATACAAACCGTATTACAATGAGTGTTATCTTAAAAGACTTTTTTTTTCCAGCTGCATATTTAAACCCACCAAAGAAGTCACAAAAGTATATCATCAAGTCAGAACTATATTAATGATTTTATCTAGACACATGAAATTACTATGTTCATCTACTTCCTCTTATGACAGGATATATGCATGCCCAGATTAAATCATTTGTCACATGCATTTTTAAGCAGGAGTGGGGGACAGAGGGAGAGGGACAGAGAGAATCTCAATGTCATGTCCCTGAGATCATGACCTGAGCTAAAATCAAGAGTTGGACGCCTAACTGACGGAACTATCCAGGCTCCCCTAGTCACATGCATTTTACCTGGTCTAAGTGGTCTGTAGTTTGAAAAATGTGACGGTTTGTTGATTTTACCCACTTAGTAATTATAGTGCCTTCTCTGAAAAGTTTAATTTACTACCTAATCATTTAAGTGTTCATCTTTGTTATTTGTTTATTCAACAAAATATAACAACTAGAAAGAAATTAAAGGCTTGTATTCCTTGAGATTACTATTAGCTTCAGATATAACATACCGATATATATACCATACCTTACCTTAAAGTACCAGGAATGTTCTAATGGTAGGCTTATGTATTAACCTAAGTATAATTGCTTTTTGTAAAATAAATCAGATAATTAGATTAGTTCAAGGTTTTATATATTTTGTTCTTGAATTATAACCAAATATTAGCTGTATCATTTTAGATAATTTGAAAACTTGTTAAAAGTTTTAGTGCCTATAATTCATATGAAATAGTATTAAAAAGAGGTAAAAACTGTAAAGGTCTGTGTTGACATCCTATTGTGACCTATGTGTTACAGAAAACGAAAACAGCCAATGATTACTGAAAATATTTTTGGGAATAATACTGAAAAAGAACAAATGGGCATTAAATAATATTAGAAGTACATTTTCTATTCATTCATAAAATACATTAATATTACACAGGAAAAGAGAAATCATTAGAAATATAATTACGTTGATTCACTTTAATTTAAATATACAACTAATCCAAAGAAATGGGAAACACCCATTATGTAATATCCCTAATGGAATGAGATTGAACTGTGTGCAATTTAGTTTTTAAGATAAAAAGAGATAACTCTTGAAACACATACTCAAAACTTATTACAGAGATTTCAGAGGTCGAAGACCTATACAGTTTTGATACTACCTGTGACAGTTAATGTTCCTGAAAATAATGACACAGCTAGAAATGTGTGAAGACTTCATAAGAAAAGCATGTCATACTTGTCTATGAGACTAAGTTTCCATCAGAAAAATAGCTTCATTAAGTGAATAAGGCCAGGAATAAACTAGCTATTCTAATGGAAAGAACATAAATGTAATTGCATTTGCCATGCCCACGATCAGTACAGCCCCGTGTTCTGGTAGTGTATCTAGAGTGTTGTACCTTTCTACTTGGCTATTCTAACATTTCAAACATAACATTTCTAAAAGCTCTCTGCTCCCACCAAATCTAACATTCTCTTTTAGCTTTAATTATATGTAAATATATTTTGATTTTCCCTACCACTTGGGTGTTGGTGATTTTGACTTTTCATTATACCCCTACTTCTAAATTCAGGTATCAGCTCTTTCCTTCAAATGTCTCCTGCTTTAAATGCCTCCTTTTCATTACTTTTATTGCTACTCTAGTTCATGAATATATCAACTTATACCTGAATTACGGCAATATTTTCTAATGCATTTGCCCAGTCTCCTGTTTCTCCACATTTATATTTCAAACCAATCGCTACTGAAATAATCATCATAAATTGAACACTATGGACACACTCCACATCAAAAATGTTAATGGTCTCCCTTAATGAGAGAAGATGGTTTCAACACTTAGACCAACATTTAAGGATCTCCATATCAGAGCTTGTGCAGGCTGTGTGATGCAAAAATATTGTTCCTCAGTAATAAAAACCACTGGGTTGTAATTATTTAAGATAATTGAAAAAATTATGCAAAGTAGCCAGAATGATTGGAGGGAAGAGAATGCTGTTAATTTAACGGCAATTAATTGGAATGAGGAAGTGGTATCTTAGAGTTTAGATCCCACAATTACTAAATATCTATAGAAACACCCCATTGGTGTTTGGAAACAAAACTCTATGAATATTTTTTATGTCTCTCTACATGGTCAGAGCTTTGAGAACAAAGAACACTGGTACTTGGGTTTAAGGAGGATTGAATGGTAAACATGACTTTGAAGTTAGACATTGTGTATTGCTCCTAGGGAATGTAAAGTAGTCTCCCCCCCCCCCCCGCCCGCTCCGGTTCCATTTATTTAGATTCTAAGTACAGTAAATTCGGAGTCATTTCTTTACATTTCAGATGCGTAAAAGAGCTGGAGACCTTCTCTCCATCTCCCTTATCCTCCCCTAGAGAGGATTTGTCTGTATCCCAGAACAAAGGTTTCCTTTACTCTATTTCCAGAGGAAGAGTGGTTGGACGTAGAGCTGTCCTACACTCGCTCCAGGTTTCATAATTGCATCTCCCCTGGTGCAACCACGGCATGCAGTGACATTTTGCTCTCATTGCATTACCCTGCAGAGGATTGGGGCACAGGGAATCACTGCTGCTCAGATTGCTCTGTGAGCAAATAAGTCTATTTTCTGATCCAGAAATATAGTGTTCCTGTTAACAGATGGTAGATACATATGGATATGGATAATATAGATATAGATTTTATAGAGAGATAGACCCACACATACTCTGTGTATATGCACATATATAAATAGATATATGTGTATATGCATATATATGTGTGTATATACATATATATGTCTATACAGGAGTCTCCCACTACTTGAAAGAAGAACTTTCCTATGAAAACTTCTGTAGATTGAAACAGCTTAAGTGAAGAAACAATCATCATTAATTTATATTAAATTTTTTTTAACATTTTGAAACCCCCCCCCAAAAAAAAACCCCTCTTAAGATTTTCTGGAAATTTAGGACACATCTTGCTAAGGATGCACAAAATAAATTGAGATAAAGACGATGTTCACGGACACAGTTCAAACTTACATTGGCTTGGGATGCTGGGTATAGTTCCTGGGGAAATAGCTTGGGGGGCATTCTGGTGGCTAGGGGTGAATTTGCTGCAAAACACATGCTGAATGCTATTTTTGCTTTTCACCTTTTCCTGTACTAGTGAAAGTCCTTTTCACATTTCTTTTAGTTAGCAAAAACGTGTAAAGATGTAGGTCTTTCATAAAAGCAAAGTGGCCTAATATGAACTTTTGAAAAGTGGGGTACCTGCTTGAGTGTGTGTGTGTGTGTGTGTGTATGTGAGTGTGTAAAATTTCAGCAGGCTATCCTATTACCTAAGGTCCTGGATAGTTTCAGACCTAAGTGTTAGTATCAATTATCTAGTCAGAATAGTAGTCACTATAAATAGGATTTTTAAAGCAACGATCTATTTCATAAATAAAACAATGCAGCTTAAGTAAGGATCATGCAATGTCAATATTAATGATTTTAAGCTATTGAGAATAACCGGGGGAAAGAAAAAAAAATGCAGATGCTGAAATACAGAAAGAATACCGTATCGCCTACTGGAAGAACCAGTTAGGGAAATAAATATGAATTTTTGATCCATGACAATAGGAGAATCCCCATTATCTGGCACTAATTCATGCCCTCTGGCTGTTGGAGTTGCTAATTTTGAAAAACATGAAATTTCTTTTTTTTTAAATTATTTATTTATTTATTTGAAAAACATGAAATTTCAAAATGTGTTGAGATGGCTTGGGGTTAAGGTTGAAGGTACTTTAAATTGAATTTTTCACAGTTGTGTTTGTATACTAAAACCCCCATAGATATTTCCTGGTCTTTGTGCCACTCCTGAAGGTGGTGTTTATACCCCATCTATGGTGACTAAATGAATTGAGTGAAATAGGTATTTCAATAGGTATTAGAAGTAGCGAAAGAGGAGGATAGAGAAGGAACACAAGCAAAAGACAGGTATTCTTGGTCAAAAGAAACTGTGATGAGCCCTGGGTGTTATATGCAACTAATGAATCTTTGAACACTGCATCAAAAATTAATGATGTACTATATGTTGGCTAACTAAACATAAACAAAAATAAATGTCACATTTCCATAACTAAAAAAAAGAGAGTGTGTAATCCAGATTCTTAGGCTAGTTCTAAAACATAATGCTGTTATATTTTGTCTTGATCTTTTTTAAAAATTTTATTTTATTTAAATTGAATTAATTAACATACAGTGTATTATTAGTTTCAGTGGTAGAGTTTAGGGATTCATCAGTTGCATATAACACCCCGTACTCGTTATATCAAGTGCCCTCCTTAATGCCCATCACCTAGTTACCCTATCCTCCCACCCATCTCCCCTCCAGCAACTTTCAGTTTGTTTCCTATAGTTAAAAGTCTCTTATGGTTTGTCTCCCTCTCTGATTTCGTCTTATTTTATTTTTCCCTCACTTCCCCTATGATACTCTGCTTTGTTTCTCAAATCCCACATATGAGTGTAATCATATCATAATTGCCTTTCTCTGACTGACTTATTTCGCTTAGCATAATACTCTCTAGTTCCATGCCTGTCATTGCAAATGGGAAGATTTCACCCTTCTTTTTGTTTAACTCTAATAAAATTTACTGGTTTTCTTTGATTGCCTCTCTTCCAGTTTTGAAAGGGCTCTCTGGGTTCTTCTGCCTTGTTTCCAGGCTGCTGCTACTCTAGCTTTTAAGGCCCTTTCTGGTGGTACAGAGGGGGAAGTTGTACTCAACCCCCAGCTCCTTGCATGTCTTCTCAAAGAAACTGTAGTTGGTCTCATGGAGCAACTTTTTCCTCTTTTTCCTCTGGTCAGTGCTCATCAGCAGATAGTGCTTGTGGGCTTTGTCCCAGTGTTTCTGCATTGTTCTTCATAATTGCTGATCTTGACAGTCAAGGCAATAATGTGAGCCTCCAGAGAGCTAATGCCCTCAGGGTTTGCCACGACCTTCTTCATCAATTGCTCTTACTTGAGTTTTAGCTTCTCCTTCTGGTAGGCCATTTCCAAAGACAAGAGTCTTCTCACAATATCATCAAACCCAGTTTCTGCGTACCATATCCATGAACAGCTGGGAGGATAATACATGGAGAAGAGAGAAGACTCCACTGGCAGGAGGAAGCCCTGATGCTCACTCCATCTGGCAGCCCAAGGACTCAGAATTCATTCTTTTTGATGGCTGAGTAATATTCCCGTGTGTGGGGGTGGGATGTGTGTGTGTGTATCACATCTTCTTAATCCATTCATCTGTCAGTGGACATCTGGGATCTTTCCATAGTTTGGCTATCATGGACATTGCTGCTATAAGCATTGGGGTTCAAGTGTCCCTTCTGATCACTGTTTGTATCCTTTGGTGAATACTCAGTAATGCAGTTGCTGGGTAGTAGGGTAGCTCTATTTTCAACTTTTTGAGGAACCTCCATACTGTTTTCCATAGCAACTACACCAGTTCACATTCCTACCAACAGTGAAAGAGGTCTCCCCTTTCTCTACATAATGCTGTTATATTTTAAGCAGTAGCTCTGCTGAACTATGCATGCATGCTTCCTATTGTGCTTCTGCTCTTGATGTTAGTAAACACAAAATCAGGGACCTTATTAGAACCAAAAAAATAAAGCACTTTAGGAGTGGATTGTAACAAAGGGAGTAATGGAAGAGGTAGGAGAGATGGATGTGCATTTGCCCTAACATTTCCAACATAAAGGCACTGCATAAAGATTTAGTTCCCATTATGTTCTCTTCTGGAACAGAATCTTGCTGGATCTCTTTGGCTAACCTTGGAGAAGATGAGAATCACTGATAGAAAATTGAACAGTGTCATCCACCTTTTAGAGATTGGCTGGGTAACTTGAGCTACCGAGAGCCTGAGCTACTTTGGAGAAAATGTGTAACATCATATATGGCTTTCATATACCTAACAGGTGGAAAATGAAATAATTTATAATGAACATGAACTGAATGACCTCTGCATGTCACTTCTAGTGACTATCTGCTTTTGCTCACCACATAGACTATGGCTGCAAGCCCTGCTGTGTATATTCTTTATTCCATACCGCCCCATGCATCTTTAAGAGAACTGCTTGATCAGCAATTTCAAGATCCCTAAATGTGTATAATTAATATCAGTGGAGGTTAATTATAGTTACCCATAAAGCTTCATTGCAATCTAGCAGAGAATAAAACCAATCCAGACATTTTAATTGTAATATAAATTATAATTATCTAGTCAGTGTAGTAGTCACTGTAAATAGGGTTGGACTAGTCTTCTGAAATAGGATTTTTGAAACAATGATCTATTTCATAAATAAAACAATGTTGCTTAAGTAAGGATCCTGCAGCTTCAATATTAATGATTTCAGTGTAACTCTAGCTACTGTTCTGAATATCATGTAAAATAAGTAAAAAGGAAAATGTACATTTTGTCTCGTCTTATGGTAGACAACTCTAAATTGATCTTAATCTTTGTTTCTTGCCATATTAACATGAGTAGTCCGTACATGCCCTTTTGTATATTTATTTGTTTTTAACACCACAGGAGCTCTCATAAACATATAATAATTAGAATATTATCTGTAAAACACACCAATTTACATGCTCCTCAAAGGACAGACTTTGTAAATATTTCAGATTTCTGTTAAATGTTCAATTGAAAAAGGATGAGCACTAGTGTTTAGTAATAAGCAACTGAAAAAAATTAGAGATAAAATATTTCAATTGAGAAATATCTCAGAAAGATTCCTTAGAGAAAGCAACAGATGTTGGATTATTGATAATTATTGGTAATAATAGTACAGTTTAAAGTATAATAAGAAGAGCCAGAATCGAGGTCTCAGAAAATAATTGAAAAAAATAATTGAATATACTCTTAGACCTATATTATATAACATTTTCACATCCAAGTATGCTTTGCCATTAGCCCAGTGAAACTACTTTAAGATTTCTGAGCTCCAGTGTGTAAGAGAACACATTAGGGTTGCATAGCAATTCCTAACAGCAGTAATAGGAAACAAAGAATTTTAAGCTCTTTTTAGGCAAAATTAGTATGTAACATATTAGTTCCAAGTGTGCTACATAATAATTTGATATTTGCATACATTATATAGTGAAATGTTATCACAATAAGTTGTTACCACTTGTTACCATATAATTAACTCCCTTTACCCTTTTTGTTCAGCCCCTAAAACCCTTTCCCTCTCCTAACCACAAATCTGTTTTCTATATATATTAGTTTTGTTTGGTTAGTTTGTCTTATTTTTGGATTCCACACACAAGTGAAATCATAGGTATCTGCCTTTCTCTGTCTTACTTATTTCAATTAGCATGATACTCTCAAAGTCTATCCATGTTGTCACAAATGGCAAGGTTGCCTCCTTTTTTATGGCTGAGTAGTATTCCATTGTTTGTGTTTGAGGGGCATATAGATGTAGATATAGATATAGACATGGATATACATAATATTCTTTATCCATTCATCCAGCTATGGGCACTTAGGTTGTTTCTATATCTTGACCATTGTAAATAATGCTACGAAAAACATAAAGCCTCATATATCCTTAGTATTTTTGTTTGTGTGTGTGTGGTAAACAACCAGTAGTAGAATTACTGGATTATATGGCAATTCTATTTTTAATTTTTTGAGAAATCTCTATACAGTTTCCCACAGTGGCTGCACAAGTTAGCATTCCCACCAACAGCACATGGCAGTTCCTTTTTCTCCACATCCTCACCAATGCTTGTTATTTCTTTAGCTTTTGATTTTAGCCATTCTGATTGGTGTAAAGTGATAACTCATTGTGATTTTTGATTTTCATTTCACTGATGATTAGTGATATTGGGCATCTTTTCATGTGCTGTTGGCCATCTGTATGTCTTCTTGGGAAAAATGTCTATTTGGGTCCTCTGACCATTTGTAACCAGATTATTTGTTTTTTATTATGAGTCGCATAAGTTCTTTATACATTTTAGATATTGATCTCTTATTGGACATATCATTTGTAATTATCTTCTCCCATTTTCATTTTGTTGATAGTTTTCTTCCCTGTGCAAAAGCTTTTTTTTTTTTTTTTTTGGTGTAGTCCCAATACTTTAATTTTGCTTTTGTTTCTCTTGCCTGAGGAGATACATCTAAAAAAAATTTTTATGGCTGATGTCAAAGAAATTACTACCTATGTTTTCTACTAGGAATTTTATGGTTTCAGATTTCACATTTAAATATTTAATTCATTTTGAGTTTATTTTTGTGTATGGTGTAAGAAAGTGGTCTGGTTTCATTCTTTTGCATGTAGCTGTCCAGTTTTCTGAGCACCATATGTTCAAGAGACCATCTTTTCCCCATTGTATAGGCTCTTTTTTAATGTATGAGTCTAAACATTTCATTTAAGTAGCTATACATAATTTATCACTATATTTGAGTTTGAATTCTTATGGAACTCGATTTTAATTTGTAATAATCATTCTATGTGTAATTTTATCCACCATACTAACGTCTCAGTATGCTTCAGTTTCAGCATCTTTAAAATGAAAATTGTGTATCAAGGCAGACCCATAGTGTATTTTCACTGTTGGTCCAGATTTCCTTAATGGGAGAGCATTATGAAAAAACGTCCAATATAAATCAATAATATCTACCCAATAGCAGAAATGATCAATAATCTAATGTCTATAAATTAATATTTTTCGATGAGAAAACTGCATTTAGAGTCTTGCATGCCTGCAGAAAATATTGAAAGTCAGTGCAAATCAGAATGGTTGCTTCTGTGGTAGCAATTACTTTAAGGGACCTTTTTAGATGGAGGAAAATGATTCTGTACAATAGAGTTTCTGGTAGAGAACATACCTGAAGCAAAAACCTACTGACTGGGTTTTTGCTACTACCAGAGACCAAGTATTGGGAATTTATCTTTCTCTTAATTGTTGCCAGTTCTTTTCTAGGGAAAAAAAAAGGTTGGGGGGGAACCTAGCAGAGGTTATACTTTTCTTGAGCAGACTTGTTGTAGGGGGCAGAAATTAAAATTAGTATTCATGAAATACTCATAGAACTTTAATGCCCAGATTAGAAAAAGGCTTCAAAATTATTCTTTAAAATTAAATTGATTAAAATTATTTAATCGATAACATTTCATTTTGATTTTTACTGATATTTTCTCCAAATCTGTGTTTTAATTCTGAATATTCAACAAATAAAGAGTGAAGACCATCTGTTAAGTGTGTCTCTCAGATGAAGAAATGTCCCAATAATCCCTGTGAGTTCCTTGCCTGAAGAGAAGGAGTCATACTTCTCTTTCTATTCTTGTGTTTTACTCTACCCATCAGTGTTTTTTTATTTGACAAGTATTAATTACCATATGTAAAGCACTAATAGATGCTTACAATAAATATCACCATAAGAGGAGGTGGAACAAATAATGAGGTGGACAGATAAATTACAAAGTAATGTGTCATATATTTTAATAGAATGTTGAGCTCTACATTGGCTGTTTATTCCAGTGAAGCTGTGCTCTTACGTAAAAACTGGTTTTATATACATGTGTCCCTTACTTCTGGAATAGTCTATAAATTAACGACATTACATACTGACTTACAAAAAAATTAATCAGTTCATTATTTCAGCAAACATTCACTAATTTTCTCCAAAGTATTAGATAATCTCCTTGCCCTGGGGAACATAAATATTATTGAGGAAATGTTTCGTAAAGAGTGTTTATCTTTCAGATAGGATAGCCTAATTTGAATATAATTTAAACAAGGATTTGGGCCATATTCTTTTGTTATTAACTTATTCTATAAATTTTTATCAACTGCTTGATAAACTTTGATGTTGGTGTCAGTGAGGGACATGGTAAAACACTTTCAGAAAAGAGAGTTATTATTAATTAATGGGCTGCAGGAGACATAAATTTAAATTTTGGGGCTATTCAAATATCATTATAGGACTTAATTAGTGTGTGTTAATGCAATTTAATTATGCTCAAAGAGGTGGTTTTGTTTACTTCTATCCTAAGGTACAAAGATTACTAATTACTTGAAGTGTGTTATCCACCAATTATCTACCACTCTGTCATAATTCAGTGCTTGGGATAATCCTGTGTCAGCAATGGGGGTACACTGTTCAGATCTCCCACATTTGACTTTCAGCTGTGAGAAGCAGAGTTAGCTGAAAGCCTCTAAGAACAGGCTCCGACTTCAGGATCTGCTTCAGTATTCCCACTAAAGCCATGCTCTCAGTGATAGAATTTAATGAAGCTATGATGAAGTATAAAATGATTTCTGCTGCATCTTTATGTCTTTATAGCAATCTACATTCCCAAACAGAATTCCAAAAACAAACAAATAAATATCTCCATTTGGTAGCAATAATTTCTGAGCTACTTTAACCAAACCAATATGACAGTGCCCTAGTGTTTATATAACTGGTTAGAATACTTATCAGTTCTTATTAAAGCATACCATTTGAGTACAAAGGGCATTGAATTTATTTTCTTTTTGAAGATTTTATTTATTTGACAGAGAGAAAGTGAGGCAGACAGAGGGAGAGAGGGAAGCAGTCTCCCTGCTGGGTAGAGAGCCTGATGCTGGGTTCCATCCCAGGACCCATCCCAGGACCCATCCCAGGACCCTGAGATCATGACCTGAGCCAAAGGCAGAGGCTTAACTGCAGGACATTTCATTTAAATGTGTAGTTGGCCACTGAACTTGCAGGCATTTTGCAATTGGCTTTTGATGGGCATGAAAAAAGTGGACTATAGAGTTTGGCTTCAGAAAACTTCAATTTTAGGGGCGCCTGGGTGGCTCAGTGGGTTGAAGCCTCTGCCTTCGGCTCAGGTCATGATCTCAGGGTCCTGGGATCGAGCCCGCGTGGGGCTTTCTGGTCGGCAAGGAGCCTGTTTCTCTCTCTCTCTCTCTCTCTCTCTCTCTCTCTCTCTGCCTGCCTCTCTGCCTACTTGTGATCTCTCTCTCTGTGTCAAATAAATAAATAAAATCTTTCAAAAAAAAAAAAGAAAACTTCAATTTTATAAGTACATCCATAAAGCTCATCTTATTTTTTGCTATAACCACCTTTTAGTCATGGGCTCTATGGCTAAAGCTTAAAGGTTATCAGTAACACACATTGGTATCTACACAATGAAGAAGAGATGCCTACTAAACAAGATAACAGTGGTCCTGCTCTTATCCATGATTTCACTTTCTGAGGCTTCTTTCACCCACAGCCAACTGCAGTCTAGGAGATGATCCTCCTTCTGATCATGAGTTCAATAGATCTCATGATAGTAGATCATGAGTTCATGATCTACTTGTTGATCATGAGTTCAGTAATAGCTTTAACACCTCTGATATTCATTTCATTTCATCTGATCACATAGGCATTTTATTGTCTCATATTATCACAAGAAAGGTGAATACGGTGCAATAAGATATTCTGCAAAAGAGAGACCACATTCATATAACTTTTATTACATTATTTTAATTATCCTATTTTATTATTATTATTGATTAATCTCTTACTGTGCCTGACTTATAAATGAAGCTTTATCATAGGTATGTATGCATAGGAAAAACAGTGTATTTAGGGTTTAATATTGTTTAATATTAAACAATATTAAATATTAATTTAATACTGCCTTTTCTGAATCCACTGGGAATCTTGCAATGTATCCTCTCAGATAAAGGGGGAATACTGTAATTATGCTATTATTAAAGTATACGTTATGAAGATAATAATGACAAGGAGGTCTTTAATGGATCAGCTCACTTATTTGAACTTTATATTTTTTATCTTATTTAATTATTAGAACATACTTAAATATTGTTTAGTATACGCATTTTACATAGGAAGAGGAACTGCAGAGCATTTAAATATTTCAGGTAAATTCAATCATCCCTTCAATGGCAAAATCAAGGTTCAAATCCAGTTAGATCTAATATGACAATGTTTTTTTTTTTCCCTTCCTTATGCCACACTGATTCTCAACACAGTTATTCAAATACAATCTATAAAGTTTTACACCAGATAATTCAGTTTTATTCTGAGAGTAGCCTTAGATGTCCATTAAAAGATTACTTTATACCTAACACTAAATCATGTTTCATGATTAGATTATTCTGTTTTCTCAGATGGATCAGTCCTGTAGGCTGGTTTGGAATCAAGGCCTCTTCTGGCCGCATTCTACCCACTGCATCATCATCCATCACAAAGTCAACCACCTTGTGACATTTATGAGTCCTTTAATCACCTAAGAATAAAATTTTTACAATTAAGTCAAAAAAACAAAATGAAACAAACCATAAAATGAAATTGCCACCCACCTTGTATTATTGATTGTAAAAAAAAATAATAACATGCTCAGTGCTTGAGTTTACTCAGTATGGATTTTATTTAGTACTGGTTTGTTCCCCTTTTCCCATAAAAACTTAATGTTTTCCAACTGGGGTAAAAAGTAATTCATCACAGAAAACAGTTACTATACATGTTGGAAATGGTTGATATGAGAGAAGATTTGAGAGGAAGGGCTCACAAAGCAAAACATTTGTATCAGAAAGTATCTTACTACAGTTCTGAAAAGCAAATTAGAAACTGGTTAAGCAAATAGAAGCAAAATATTTCATTTATTTTTGATATTAATAGGCTATTATCTCAGAGACTGACTTTGTGAAAAGAGTATGTATCTTTTATGTTTAATTTTGAATATTAATGTAGTCACATTCCCGGTAGATACATGGAGCATATCATAGCTAGAAATATACAATTTTTGTTTTCAAGCCTTTTTATTATATATTTTCTTACAGGCAAATGCATATTGAAAACACCCTTTAAAATTATTAATTATCTTGACAGAGAAGAAATGTTTTCCCTAAAGGGTATTTAGTAATGAAATTAAAATGAATTTAAAATTTAAATTATTTTTTCCTCACTACATTTAGCAGAAATATTACAAAGAGTCAGAAGACAAACTTAGATTCTTTTTTCCCCTGCCGGGAGGTTGAAACATTAATCTAGAATGAAATCATCAAAATAAAAGTTTATAATTATTATGAATTCACAGGGATGTTTCATGAAATCTAGGAAACAAAAAATGTATGATGTCATGATTTAAGATAATACATTAGTTTAAAATTGTTACAGAAGCAATATATATTGGAGTTGCTTTGTTCAAAATTTTACTTTGCTTATCCTAAAATATTTTTATAATTACACATTTAAAAGCAAAACATAGTCAAATAAATAAATAAAAGCAATACATATTCATAAACAATAAATAGCTATTTGAACCTAAAATTTGATTATATAAGATTTTAATTTCTTGATCAAGTATAAATTATCTTTTTAAAGCCTAACATCAAGCTGAAATAAGTGTTCACTGAAACTTTTATTTTGTTCAAATAAACATTTCTGAGTGCCTAATATCTGTTAGAATATATAGTAGATAATACCTAAACTATATATTTTATCCTTTGTTCCTATATCCTTTATTAGTAATTAAAGGATTTATTTTTTAATTAAGAAAAAAAAAACTTTTCAAAATTACACAACAAGGAAAGTAATTGAGGTGGGAATAATGACTACCAGAGCCTTGGGATATACAGAAACAAACTCCATGCCAGATAATTTATCTAAAGCAACAAATGCAAAAGGTATTTTTATTACATTATTGTTTCATTTATGCAGAAAATCACAAGTATAAATAATTAGTAGGAAATTTTTTCTATATTTTTAACATTTATTGTCTTAATATAATAATGAATAATAACGAATATACACATACATGACAGTACTAACCAGCTAGTCAATTCACAGTAAATGAAGCTATGCTGGTTTGTTTAACTCTATTCTGAAGTCAGTTTATTGACTCTTTGAAGAAGTTGTGGATGTTTTGTGTCATGCAATAATATACATTTAAATATAAAGACCCCAAGTTTCAGGAAAAGATAACAACTGTTGAAGATGCTCTCAGAGCTCTGAGGGCTTACTATGCCAGCACTCACAAGTCTTTTATATGCCACAGCTTCTTACTATGAGTACTTAAAACTCTTTGCTTAACATTTTCTCTGGCCAAAACATGCTCTGTCTTTACACCTGGCAGGTCCTAAGTGCTAGAATTTACCAGCCCAGTAACAGCACCTGACCAAAAATGAAGGGAATTTCATGCCTTTCAGAAGACATGTCTGAGGTGGGATTTCCACTTGGTCCCAGAGGTCCCCACTGGGGTTGAAGGCCAATAGCCCAGAGCTCTATTTCCTTCCACGCACGGTCGCCCTTATGCCTCCTATGGCATTTCCCATAATCAGCTCTCAAAGAAACTACTTTGAAATTCAGTCTCAGGTTCTCCTTCCAGGGCAGATTAGTCTCAGAAAAAAACATGTTTATGAAGTTGATGAATTCACAATAAATTGTGTTTTCAAAGAGTGAAGCATTAGATGATTTTTAAAATTTAAAATCATCTTTAACCTGCCAAAACTCTTTGCCATATTTTTCCTTAGGGGAAAAAATGAACATTTTCCTCTTTTGTTTTAGATATTTCTCTTTTCTACCTTTGCTTTAGATGGTTTAGAACCTTTAGAAGGTTTCACAACCTTCATATTTTAAAAAACCTCAATTTTTTTTGTGTAGAAGGAAAGGGAAGATGAAGGATTCATAGATTATTTAGCCATCCTGAATTATTTGGTAAATTCTGAGAATAATGAGGATTTTTTTTAATGAATAAAATTTAACATCGATCTACTACTAGTTGTTATTTTTTTATGTTTGATTCAATTTGTTTCTGAGAGTTTATCAAGACTTCTCATGAAAAGTGTGCTAAATTTTGCTTTTATATATTCTGAGGATATACTTTATTTTTTAAAGATTTTTTTTTAAATTTATTTGACGGAGAGAGAGAGATATCACAAGTGGGCAGAGAGGCAGAGACAGAGGGGGAAACAGGCTCCCTGCTGAGCAGAGAGCCCGATGCAGGGCTCTATCCCAGGACCCTAAGATCATGACCTGAGCCGAAGGCAGAAGCTTTAATCACTGAGCCACCCAAGCACCCCAGAGGATATACTTTTAGTGAGATAGGACTTTAGTTTTACCACATCTCCATCAATCATTCCTGCTCATCCCAATATTCTTGATTCTCGTTTTGTTTTATTAGAGACTATTTTTTTTACTGATTTTTTTGGTGACTACTCATATATTTTGCCAGTATACAGCATATTTTTCTACTTCTTTATTTTCAAGCACTTTATATCATTTTTAGGAATGCATTGTACATAAAATAAATCTAATGGTTTTTTTTTCTATTTTATTCAAACTGTGAATTTGCTGATGAGAAATTTACTCTTGGTTTGTCATATTTTAGTTGTCCTTACATCTTCATTGATGTTAAGATATTCACTCTTTTCTGTATGTTGATGTTTCATTGTATGGTTTTGAATTTATTTCTATTAACACTTCTCAGAAATCACTGAGTCCCTGGGGATTCATATAATTATTAATTTAGGGATCCATATAATGCTTAAATTTTGAAAATATATCATCAGATTTCTCCTCAAATATTCACATCTATAATTTAAAAATTTTTCTTTAATTTTTATTGTAAAGTTTGAACTAGGTTGTCACTTTTCACTCTATTTTCCGTTTTTATTAAATGCTTTTATATTTTCCCATTTTCTTGTGACTTGTGGAATTTTATTGTTCATATGCTAATTAACCTATCTATTGAAGTTAGATCTTAATTATCATACTTTTTCTTTAAAATTTGCTTTTCTTGGGGTGCCTGGGTAGCTCAATTAAGTGTCTGCCTTCAGCCCAGGTCATGATTCCAGGGTCCTGGGATCAAGCCCCACGTTGGGCTCCCTGCTCAGTGGGGAGTCTGCTTCTCCTTCTTTTTTTTTTTTTTTTTTTTTAAAGATTTTATTTATTTGACAGAGAGAAACACAGCGAGAGAGGGAACACAAGCAGAGGGACTGGTAGCGGGAGAAGCAGGCTTCCTGCAGAGCAGAGAGCCCGATGCGGGGCTCGATCCCAGGCCCCTGGGATCTGACCTGGGCTGAAGGCAGATGCTTAACGACTGAGCCACCCAGGCGCCCCTCTGCTTCTCCTTCTGCCTCTTCCCTGCTCATGCTCACTCTCTCTCTCTTTGAAATAATATGATCTTTAAAAAAAAATAAATAAAATTTGTTTTTCTCCTTTTGTCGATTCTGATTTTTCTCTTTTCCTCCTCATTCTATTTCTCCATGATGGTTTATATTATTTTTAATACATTTTTTTATCCTCTGGAATGAATTTTACTTTATCCTTTAGTTTCCTTCATTTATTATACTTTTTGGTAGTTGAAACTAAGTTTATGTTGCATCTGCTGTCTCACTCATATGGTGATTTATCTTCTCATATGATTTAATCTTTTTATAAAGATCATATCCAGTGGTTTTTGGTTTTCAGTTGCACTTCCCTATGCCCACAATTATAAAATCATTTCTAAAAACTTCACATTTTTGTTTTACAAGCATCTGTTTTGCCATTAGCCACCACTTGAGCCCGTCTTAGGATTTATGGCCATTTAGGTAGTATAAATTTGAACAGTACATGAACTTGAATCTTCAATTTTCATTGAAAGATTTTTTTTTTTTGGACCTACAGAGAGTATATGTGTGTTATAAAGTTCCTTGCCACCCAAATGTGTTTTTTTTTCTTTAATTATGATCAAATGCACATAATAAAAAAATTTATAATTTTAACTATTTCTAAGTGCACAGTTCAGTGACATTAAATATATTCACATTTTTGTGAAACCATCACCACTGTCAATTTCCAGAATTTTTCATATCCCCAAACTGAAATTCCATACCCATTAAACAGTAACTCCCCGTTATCTCTTTTCCTTAGTTCCTGGAAATCACCATTCTACCTTCTGTAGACCTTTTGTAGACCTTTTTCTCAGACCCATGTCTGAGAATTTTTTTTCAGACTGAATCATAGGGGCACCTGGGTGGCTCAGTCAGTTAAGTGTCAGCCTTCAGCTCAGGTCATGATCCCAGGGTCCTGGAATCTAGCCCTCTATGGGGCTCCCTGCTTGGTGAAGAGCCTGCTTCTCCTTCTCCCTCTGCTGCTCCCCTGCTTATGCTCTCTGTGTCAAATAAATAAAATAAAATCTTAAAAAAAAGACAATAATATTCCATTCTATGTATATAGCACATTTTGCTTTTACATTCAGCCATCAAAGGACATGTAGATTGTTTCTCTGTTCCAACTATTGTGCATAATGCTGTTATGAATGTTTAGGTATACAAATATCTTTTTGGTCAATTCCTTGCTTTTGGTTATCTTGTTTTATATCCAAAGGAGAATTGTTGGATCATATGGTGTTTGGTATTTTTATTTTTTTGAGAAATTACCATACTGTTTTTCAAAGCAGCTATACCACACTATTTACTTATCTACCAGCAATAATACACAAAGGATCCAGTTTCTGTGAATTCTTACAAAACACTTTGTCTTTTCTGTTTTTTTGTTTCTTGTGTGTGTGTGTGTGTGTGTGTGTGTGTGTGCGCGTGCGCATGTATGTATGTGTGTGTGTTAATAATAGCCAATATAAGGGACAGGAAGTGATATGTCTTGGTGCTTTTGATTTGCAGTTCCCTAATGATTATAAGTGTTGAGCATCTTTTCATATGTCTGTTGACTATTTGTGTGTATTTGAAGAAATGTTCATGTTCTCAACACTTTTTTTAAAAAAATTAGGCTTTTTTTGTTGTTGATGCTGAGTTGTAGAAGTAACTTTTATACTCTGAATATGAATCTTTTATTAGATATATAATTTGCAAATATTTCTCCCATTCTGTGACCTGCCTTTTCTTTCTGTTGATAGGGTCTTTTGATGCACAAATCTTTTAATTTTAAAGTTCAGTTTACATATTATTGTTTCTCTGGCTGTTTTTTTAGTGTTATATCTAAGAAATCACTGCCAAATCTATGGTCATGGAGATTTCTCCCTATGTTTTCTTCTAAAGTTTCTATAGTTTTAGCTCTTACACTTGGCTCTTTGATCTTGAAGTAATTTTGAGGTAATATTTATTGTGGTAAAAAACACATTACAGTGTTTACTATCTTAACTATGTTTAAGTGTACAGTACAGTAGTATTAACAACATGCATACTGTTGTGCAATGGATCTTCAAAATCTTCCAATCATCCATCTTGTAAAACTTAAAGACATTTTTTTTTAATTAACATGTACTGTATTATTTGCTCCTGGATACAGCTCTGTGAATCATCAGGCTTACACATTTTACAGCACTGGCCATAGCACATACCCTCCTCAGTGTCCCTCCTCAGTGTTCATAACCCATAAACCATTCTATCCCTAACCCCTTACTCCACAGCAACCCTAAGTTTCTTTTATGAGATTAAGAGTCTGTTATGGTTTGTCTCCCTCACAATACCATCTTTTTCATTTTTTCCCTCCCTCCCTACCTCCTACGACCCCCTACACTGCCTCTCAAATTTCTCATATCAGAGAGATCATATGATAATTGTCTTTCTCTAATTTACTTATTTCCTTTAGCATATTACCCTCTGGTTCCATCCACATCATTTACATCATTACACAGGGCAAGATTTGTTTTTTTTTTTTTAATTTTCTCCACTAACACTTTCATTTCTCTAAAGAATCCAGTATATAACACAAAATATACATAACATATGTTTATTAACTAATATGTTAATTAGCTAACATGTGTCAATTAATTAATATTATAGACAAGGCTCCTTGTCGAAAAATAAGTCAAAAGTAGGCATTTATCAGTGAAATCTTGGAGGAGTCAAAGTTATAAATGGATTTTTCACTGCCTGGGGACTTGGGGTGAATACCCAGTAGTGCAATTGCAGGATCATAGGATAGTTCTATTTTTAATTTCTTGAGGAATCTCCACACTGTTTTCCAAAGTGGCTGCACCAAATTGCATTCCCACCAATAATGTAAGAGGGTTCCCCTTTCTCCATATCCTCTCCAACATTTGTTGTTTACTGTCTTATTGATTTTGGCCATTCTAACTGGTATAAGGTGGTATCTTAATGTGGTTTTGATTTGAATTTCCCTGATGGCCAATGATGATGAACATTTTTTCATGTGTCTGTTACCTATTTGTATGTCTTCTTTGGAGAAGGCCAGGGGTTTATCAATCTTATTAATTCTTCAAAGAATTAGTTCTGTTTCATTGATTTGTTCTACTGTTCTTTTGGTTTCTATTTCATTGATTTCTGCTCTGATCTTCATTATTTCTGTTCTCCTGCTTGGTTTAGGCTTTCATTGCTGTTCTTTCTTCAGCTCTTTTAGGTATAGGGTTAGGTTGTGTACTTGAGACCTTTCTTATTTCTTGAGAAAGGCTTGTATTGCTATATACTTTCCTCTCAGGACCACCTTTGTAGTGTCCCAAGGATTTTGAACAGTTATGTTTTCATTTTCATTTGTTCCTATGAATTTCTCCAGGAAGGGATTTTATTTCTGGAGAGAGGGATTCTCTAATATCCTCCATGCTTTTTTTAAGCCCAGTTTGCACCTTGATAATCATCATTCTGAACTCTAGTTCTAACATATTACTAATGTCCGTATTGATTAGGTAGGTCCCTAGCTGTCGGTACTGTCTCTTGTTCCTTTTTTTTTTTTTTTGTGGTGAGTTTTTCCACCTTGTGATTTTATCCAGATAAGAATAGATGAATGAGTAAAATACTAAAAGGGTAGCAATGATCCTGGAAAAATATACAGTAACCAAATCAGAAGAGATATGAAACTGAGAGAGAAGAAAGGGGGAAAAAAGAAAAAATAGAATAGAACAGAGCCCCACACATGATTTGGGTGTATTTTGGTCTGTTAGAAGAAACTACCTCCCAAAATTTTAAAGAAAGAAAAACATATATATACAAAATAAGGGTAAACATGAAGGGATGGTATATGACTGTAGAGATGAAAATTTAAAGATTCAAAAAAAGGAATTGATAAGATATTAGTTGGAAAATGAAAAGAAAAAAGAAAGAGGAAAGAATGTGATCAGGCTGGAGACTAGAACAAAGCCATGGGCTAGATTTAGGGTATATTTTGATCTATTAGCAGAAATTGTATCCCAAAATTTTAAAGGAAAAAAGAAACCTTATGTATACAAAACATAAGGTTAAATACAATGAGGGGATAAAAGATGATAACAATGAAAGTTAAAAAAGATTTTTAAGAAGGTATGGATGATATAAAATAATTTAAAAACGTTAAAGTAAGAAAGGGGAAAAATTTAAAAAAAAGAATAAGAAAAAATAAAATTTAAAAATATAATTTTGAAAGGCTAAAGAATCATAGGAAAAAAGCCATGAATTCTATGTGTTGCTTTTCCCTAGTTTTGGAGTTCTGCAGTTCTCATTGATCAGTGAATTTGGTCTTGGCTGGATGTTCTTACTGATCTTCTGGGGGAGGGACGTGTTACAGTGATTCTCAAGTGTCTTTGCCTGAGGAGGGATTGCACTGCCCTTGCCAGGAGCCAGGCTAAGAAATCCACTCGGTTTTGGTCTCGGGAGCTTTTGTTCCCTAAACACTTTCCATATGCCTTTGGAGGATGGGAATAAAAATGGTGGCCTCCCAATCTCCAGCCTGTAGGAGCCGAGAGCTTGGGCTCCACTCCTGTGCGCCTTCAGAGAAAAGCAGTCATCCCTCCCATCTCCCTTGTCTCTGGTCGCACTCTGAACTCACCCAACCTGTGACTGAGTTTTTCCATCTCTGGTGCATGGCCCCATTTGGAGCCTCCAAACTCAGCTGATTCCTGTAGCGCACTCCTGCACTACTTTTCCCAGAAGAGGAAGATGAGTCTCCCCTGATCTGCTGCTTGTTGGGTCCCTGCCTGAACAGCAGTGGTCTGACTGTGTCGCAGATCATGGTTTAAGGTTATCCCAAGCTTAGAGCCCACTTCTTGTCTCCATCTCTGTAGGCAGCTTCCCTGCTTTAATACTTGGGAGCTCTGCCACACTCAGACACCCCTGGTCTCTTTGTGACTCTCTGGGTCCTGAGACCACACTGTCCCGGTGAGGGCTCTACCTCTGCTTAGCCTCTGGAGCAACACCCATCAGTAGAGCAGACTTCTAAAAGTTCTGATGTTGTGCTCCACTGTTCTCTCACTTGCTGGGTGCAAGCCCTCCCCCCACAGTCTGTCTTCCTGAATGTTGCCTTGGATTTACTTCTCTGCACTTCCTACCTTCTGGAAAGTGGTGGCTTTTCTGTTCCTAGAATTGCTCTTCTTCTCTTCTCTCTCCTGTTGAGTTTGTAGCTGTTCAGAATAGTTTGATAACTATCCAGCTGAACTCCTGGAACCTGATCATATTTAGGTCTCCTACTCCTCTGCCATCTTTTTCCTCCTCCAAACTTAAACTCTATATCCATGAAACAATTCCCCTTTTCTCCCTCCCATGAACCCCTGGAAACCACCATTCTACCCTTTATTTCTAAGAGTTCTACTACTTTAGATAATATATAAGGATGGAATCATGCAATATTTGTCTTTTTGCAATTGAGTTGTTTCACTTAGCATAATGTCCTCAATTTTCCTCTATGTTGTAATATAAAACAGCATTTTCCATCTTTTTAAAGGACAAATAATATTCCACTGTTTAGTATATACTACAGTTTCTTTATTCATTTATTGATTGATCTTTAGTTTCCTTCCACCACATGGTTATTGTAATAATATTGCAATGAATATGGTGTGGAAATATCTTTTGAGATCCTGTTTTCAGTTCTTTTGGATATACAGTTGACCATTGAACAATATGAGTTTGAACTACATGGGTCCTCTTATACACAGGTTTGTTTGTTTTTATGAATACAGTACTATATTATAAATGTATTGTCTCTTTTTTTTAAGTTTTCTCCATTAACACTTTCATTTCTCCAGTTTATTTTAGGAACCTAGTATATAACACAAACTATACATAACATGTGTTAATTAACTAATATGTTAATTAGCTAACATGTGTCAATTAGTTAATATTATAGACAAGGCTCCTTGTCAAAAGTAGGCATTTAGTAGTAAAGTCTTAGAGGAGTCAAAGTTATACATGGATTTTTCACTGCCTGGGGCTTGGCTTCCATAACCCCCACATCATTCAAAGGTCAGCTGTTGGATTGCTGGAACATATGATAATTCTATTTTTAATTTTTTTGAGAAACTTCAATCATGCTTTCTATAGCAACAGCACTATTTCATACAACCATCAACTTATAGAAGGTTACAATTTCTCTACATCTTTGCCAATTTGTTTTTCTTTGTTTTCTTTCCTTCTTTCTTTTGATAGTGGCCATGTTTATGGGTATTGGGTTTCAATTGTGGTTTCAATTTCATCTAATTGTGGTTTCAATTTCACTTTTGATCATTAATGATGTTGAGAATCTTTTTGTATACTAGACCAATTGTATACCATCTTTAAAAATGTCTATTCACATCTTTTGAACATTTTTAATCAAATTATGTTATTATTATTGAGCCATAAGTGTTCTTTATATGTTCTGGCTGTGAACCTCTTAATTAAATATGGTTTGCAAATATTCTTTCCTATTTTGTAGGTTACCTTTACCCTATGTAGATTGTTTTCTTTGCTGTGAAGTTTTTAAAGTTTGCTATAGTTTCATTTGTATTTTTCCTTTTGCTGTCTTTGTATTTCCTGTCATAGTTAAAAAACAAACAAACAAAAAAAAACCCACAACACACCTTACCAAATCTAATGTCATGAAGTCTTTCTCCAACTCTTTCTAGGAGTTTTATAGTTTCAGGTCTTATATTTAGGTCTATAATCTACTTTCGGTTAATTTTTGTATATGGTTTAAGGTAAAGGTCAATTTCATTCTTTTGTATTTGGATATTCAATTTTACCAACACCATTTGTTGACAAGATTATACTTTCCCCTCTGAATAGCCTTGGAACGTTTGTCTAGGACTTTCTGACCAGATACAAAATTATTTCTGAGCTTTTTGTTCTGTTCCATTGGTTGGCTATGTCTAATGTTTTTATTACTATGGCTTTTAACATTTTTTTAAATCAGGAAGTATGAAACCTGCAGCTTTGTTTTTCTTTGTCAAGATTGTTTTGGCAATTTGGGATCCTTAAACATTCCATATGAATTTCAGGATACTTTTGTCTATGTATACAAGAACATTCCACTCGGATTTTTATAGGGATCTCATAGAATGTGCAGATCCCTTTGAGTAGTGTTGATATTTTAATAATGTTAAGTCTTCCAGTCCATCAACATGAACCATCATTCCATTACTGTTTACTTTAATTTCTTTCAGCAATATTTCATAGTTTTTCGTGTATAAACCTTCACTTCCTTGATTAAGTTTATTCTTAAGTCTTATTCTTTCTCACGGTATTCTAACTGGGAGCATTTTGTTAATTTCCTTTATAGATAGTTCCTTGTTAGTGTATAGAAAGACTATTTTTGTGTGTTGATTCTATGTCCTGCAACCTTTTTGAATTCATTTATTAGCCCTCACTTTTTTTTTAATGGCGTCTTCAAGATTTTTAATATACAAGATGATGCTATCTGCAAGCAGAGAGAGTTTTGTTTCTTCCCATGTAGGGTGATTTTCATTCCTTTTACTAACTGGAATCCTCTGGCTAGGATTTCTAGCATTATGTGAACAGAAGTAGTGAGAATGTACCTCCTTGCCTTGTTCCTAATCTTAGAGGAAAAGCTATCAGTTTTTCACCACTCCATACAATATTAGCTGTAGGTGTTTAATGTATGGTCTTTATTATATTGAGATATTTTCCTTCTATTCCTTTTTTGTTGAGCATTTTTATCACAAAAGGGTTTGAATTTTTTTCAACTGCTTGTTTTTTTAGCATTCTGTAGACATTTTCATGTGATTTTTTATCTTTTATTCTGTTAATGAGTCATAATTACTGGATTTACAAATAATATTAATGCATGTTCTTTATTAAGCAATGCATTATATTATAAAATTGTTTTTAATAAAACAATTAAGTTAGACACGTTGGATAAGAATTTCAGATTATCTATTTAACAAACATATTGGTGGCTTATTTTTAAAGTTAAAATTTATTTATCAAAGGAATTTCACTATTTCAAAAATTTTGACAATATCTTCAGATTAAAAAGTATATTAACAATTTTGGAATTTTCTTCTGACTTTGCTAGTAGGTAGAAAGGAAGTGCCACATCTACTGATTAATTTATAAGTAACTTAAAAATGTTAGAAGAAATGCCAGACATTTTGCAGTAGTTAACATCATTTATCCAAATTGTGACATCAAATGTTTATGTTCTTTTCCAAGTTAATAACTAACTAGACCATTTCTGAACCATGTAACATATATTCTTACATAAGTATCTTCAGTTGTACATGTTTTTCCTTGATTGGTATATAAAAACAGCAACAACAATAACAACCCTTCGAAATATTACTTCCAGACAAAACTCTTTGTATTGGAACAAAACCAAATTTATATCAGGTTCTAGCAAATAACCAGCTCTGCTGTCTTCAAATAAACATTGGCAAGAAATTTCATTGAAAAAGATACATTGTACCTATTAAAATCTTGTGGTGATCCAGGATGATAAACTAATAAAAATGTTAATTAATAATCAGAGTTTCTAGTGTTTGTTTTTGTTTCATTTTACTGTAGGCCAAAATGATACAAAAACATTTGTCTACAATTATAAAGGCAGAGTAAATTCCATTTAATTTATATTAATGAGTAATTATCTTAGAGAGCATAACTTAATAACTATTATGATTTTCCATTTACCATAGTAAAAATGATGTACTGCCATGAAATAATTCAGACGCAGGAGGAAATAAAATTAAACTTCACTCTCTTCTTTCACATCTCTACTTTCTTGATATTCATTGTAATATAAGTAATAGTCTCTTTGTATGAGTGTAAAATTTTTATGTGAATATAAATAAATATATATGTAATTTCTGAATAATAAGGAAATCTAAATAGAGTACTTTTCTGTGCTTTACTTTCCCCCTTAATAATCCCTAAGTATATATGTATATATACTTTATATTTATTTTTATGTATAAATTTATATATATGTGTGTTTATATATATAAATTATTATTTCAAAAGATTAATACACCAAAACTTAAATGCTCTGTACCAAGCAAAACCTTCTTATTTGGTTCCATTTTTTAAATTCATTTAAGTACATTTCTTGCCCATATATACAAACATTCTATCTATATTGCTTTGGAGTAAAAAAATATCCAAATTTGAGAAAAAAAATAGTTCACTTAAAAATATATTTTGAAAAAAGAAAACAATAGTCATATTACATAATAGGTATATTATACATATGCTCTAGATCCCTTATAGTATGCTGTACATATCCAGGGAACACTAGATAAGGCATCCTAACATCACGATCAGATAATCACTTTCATTTTACATAGGTTGATATTCCAGTTGACAGGCATTTTTCTAGTTTTAAGAAAGTAAAATTAAAATTGTTTTATGTATATTATTGCTTGGGGACACATATAGAAAGTATAAGTTCTCTTTAACTTTTCTCTTTGGATTCCAGATCAGAGCAATATAGCATATATAAACATTTTAGAAATTTATCTTTCAAAAATGATGCTATTCCTCATATTCCTGCTAAAGAAATTCTTCAATTAACTTCCAGTGGTCTGCTATGTGATGATTTTTTTTTTTGATTGGGGATGGGTTTTATCTGAACTGAAATGAAACACTAATACTTAATTTTAATATATGGAACTTGTTCAAGAAAAGGATGATTTTTACAGTTTTCACTAAATTCTATGTTAAAATATATATCATTTGATTTTATATGGTAGGCAGTGAAATTATAATGAATAATGTTTCTGAATGAGCAGCGCAGTTAGCATCTTCATCATTTATTTTATTCTAAAATTATATTGCTTTATTAATTTATTGCTAAAGTAGTAACCTTAACCGTCTAAAGGACACAATCTCAGACATACCAGATGATTGATAGAAGTGAAGAAGGCTTCTATAACAGATAGAGAGTAACATTTACTATATTCTTATAGTCACTATGTTCACACAAGTATCTTCAGTTATACATGTTATAAAACAGTGGTTATCACCTGTTGTATCTTCCTGCTGAGAGTTGTGATGGCAAAATCCATGAATGGACTATTTGATTTGCTGAATAAGGAAATTCTCACATAGTGAAATAGAAAAAGGCAATTTAAGTTTGCTTTTCTGAACTGCTGAAAGGAAAGATCGGTCTATATTTTCATTGGCCACTCTTGCTGAATAGGTTCACATTTTACAGAGGCGAAAATCTGTGATCATAGCATATTATTCCCAGGGTTCTGCCTCTGGGCCTTCAACAACATTTAAGAAAACATAACAAAACAAATAAAAATTCAAAGCAGTAGTTATACAGCTCTTGTTATAAATATTCACAGTCCTATTAGGGGGTCATTTACATTACACCCTTGAAATGTAAAAGATGATTAAGAATCATCTTTCTTCATTTACATTTTATTTCATTTCTACCATTCCCTCTTAGTCCTTGTCACCATAATTACCTTGTAATGATTTTCGACACCTACCAGAAGAGGAGGAAAGAAGGGTGTTGGAGGGCTGATACAGACATAAATTCTAACAAAGGTGCCATTTTAAGTTTACATGGCAAAGGCAGTTTTAGATTTTTTAAAACTGTTTTTGTGTCATAATCATTTAAAAATATACAGACACTTTAGGTGGGAAACACTGGAAGTTGGTAAAAATTTCATCAAAGCCTCAACTTTTAGATCTCATTCATTTTTTTCCTGTATTAAATTGACATTAAGAAAACTTAAATATTGTTCCAGTTTTCTTTTTCATTTTAAATAATTAGTCTAAGAAAACAGTATACCACCTTACTGGGGAAGATCATTCCTTGAGTGCTTAAATATCTCGGTGACTCCAATATTACTGTCAGATCATTTCCTCTTTGATTCTCTAAGTCTTAGAATAAATACTTTCTCCTTTTTTTTTTTTTTGAACAAAATCTATCTCTGTAACCTTTATCCATTGTTGCAATATCAAGGAATACGTAAAATCAGAATGATGTCACTTTTATGAGATAGTCTCTCAACTATTTGAAAAAAACTATCAAAACCTCTGGCTTAATCTCTTTCCCAATTTCAACATTCCACTTTGGCCTTCATCCTCTACACAAAGCTCCAAATTATCTCCAATTTCCAGACTGGAATACACTGTGAAGTTTCACTATCATTTTTTTTACTAAATTTTTTGCATGTGGTAGTGCAACATAATATTGACTTCTTGGTAAGTTTTTGATCATGTTCATTACAGCATTATATGTTCTCTCACAAAACATACACTCCCGAGAGGAAATTCTCTTTTTTGAATTTTTAAATTTTCCTTACCATGGCTTTATTTATATAATGTCACTATTTCTGGCAGAATTTTTAAAGTGTTTATTTTGTAGCAAACTATACGGGTAGTGGAGTCTGGCCCTCTAAAACAAAAGATATAGGAACCATGGAGAAAAATAAAATACTATAGGAATTATTTTTGCAGAAGCAGGTAGTGTGTTGGAAGAAGAGAGTTGAGTCTTCCCAAAGAGGTAAAATTATATACTTTTTAATAGACTATTGGGAATCACAGCCAAGGGCCATTTACTCAAGTGGAGCACATCATTCTTTGAACTAGAACTTTGAACCACTAGAGTGCTGCCTGTTCATGCCCACTAGAGGCTTAAGTTTGAGTTACAAGTTTGGAATGAGAAATGATAATATAGAAGGATTTGTGGGTGTTGACTATTCTGCTAGCTCAACAAGATGGGAGAGCAGGATAATAAATTGGACACCTTAGCATACCATTTCGCAAAGCTAGAAGGGTGCAAGCCAGCTGTGGCAGATTAAGGTCCAAGCAATTGTGACAAAGACTGATTGGGACACTTACGGGGTAGAATCCCTGGGACAGTGAGCAGAGCAAAGGGGAGGCTGCTGTGGTGATTGATAGTGAAACAAATGAAACATTTCATGCTGTCTGATCCCTAATACAAAGGAAAACAAAAGCACAGGGAGAGCAACCCCAACCAGAAGGATAGTTCTCAATTTGGGAAATGTTCATGATAAAAGAATATACTCCCACTGAGCTTATTAACATAGTTTCAAGTTCTAGCAAAAGGCCAGGTATAGTATCCAGTCATGGTTAGTATGGATGCAGGAAACAGGGAGCAATGGCATTTCTCTGTCAGGGCAGAAGGCAAAGAAAATAAGCAACATCACAACACACCATGCCCTCTGAAAACACCTGCATGAAGCTTGGGGGCGCAAGGAACTCACTCTCATGGATTGGTTTGTTCTAGCCTTCGGGAGGCTTTGCCTAATGAGGGAGATCTCCCTGTGCACATGGAAACCTGGAAATCTAAACAAGAGGTATAACAAATTGTTAGGGAGTTGGGAAGAAGACAGGCCACTTATGACCCTGCCTTTGAAAGCTCTAATCAGGCTACATTCACTACAGGAATGAAAGCCAAGTTACTGCACTCTGCCCTCAGCCCCTGGTATCTGATGCTGATATCCATGCTGTGCCGTCAAGGGACAAGACATTTACAATGTTGGACAATCCACTGCTGATCTAGAGGAAACTGACAAATCCTCAGTTTGTGGGAAAGACTCAAAATGGGGAACTCAAGAAGCCAAAAGACTTATTCAACTCTGAAGGGTCTAATATTGATGCCGTGGTATCTGTCCCTAAATACTGCCAGAGAGTTGCCAAATAAACCACCTCCATGCTAATAAAACCCCTTGCTAACCACTTAGGGCACATTGTGGAAGAGGGGGTGCATATAAGACTGTGAGAGCCAGTCACTAGTGGTGGAGAGTTAGAGGAGGTCGTCAAGAGAATGGACCCCTTGTTGACCTGTGAGCTGGACCCCAACAATAGACAGCCCCTCTCCCCCTCCCCTATTCTTGAAATGTACCCTGTGCTCACCATTCCCACAGTGGGAGCTATTTTCAAGGATGAAGACTTGAGAAAGTATGGTGTTGTTGAGACCATCTGAGTGGTATATATGATTGACCCCAGTGAAAGCCTCTATACAAACTTTTAAGATTCTGTGGGGGTGTGTGGACATCTACTCACTTTGCAGCCTCCCAAGACAAGACTCATATGTAAGTTTCCTTGCTTATTAAACCTGCCACCTACCCATTTGGAGTGGCCAGCCTCCTTATTCTGTCCCTTCGTGCCCTCTGTGTCCAGGGGCCAACATATAGTTGTTGTGATATTAAAAATACTTATTTTTATACATTTTAACAATATATCAAAAGGCAAAGTAGTTGTTAAAATTTAAATATTCCATACATGATTGATAACTCATAATAGTTTTCTGTATTAAAATACAAATATCCAAACATATCCAAAGGCATATTAGTGTGTCCAGGGAATGGATTTTTATGGAATTTCCTTAAATCAGAACATGATATTAGTAGTTTATATGTCTTCATTTATTCTTATAAGTTTGAATTATTTGCTTGTGTGCCAAATGGGTTGTAAAAAAAATGTGATTGCAAAATGTACAATGTTTTTTTGTGGGCATAAAGGACCACCTGGTTTATGCTAATTTAATTAATCCTCACCTAAAGTATACAGACTGCTTGATACTTAATGTACTGGAAAAATATACTTAGCATTTTGACACTATCCTGTACCACTGAGAGGTAACATTGTACTCTGACATTATATTAATATGTCACTAGATAGCTTCCAACAGGGATTCAAGATCATGGTTTCTAGCTTTATTTTTTAAATGGAAATTAATTCTGGGGCTAAAACAGTCTTCATGATTGCATTTGCTATTATTCTTTCTAGTTTAGTAGTCTGTTACAACTCACGGGTGAACTGTATCTTAAAGAATCAGTATAACAAGGGAAATCAGTAATAGATAATTAGAAATAAAATTGAATTTATAGGCAGTAGCATTGCTACTCATTGTGGCTACTCATCTCATTGTGGGATGCAATTATCTAATGTCCTCATTTGTATTTTTATAAGCTTGATGGAATTTTGATAGTCTCCTTTAGCTAAGAAGACAGAACAACTAATTGCTTTGCATTCACTATCTTGGCTGAAGGGTGAAGGGTGAAAAGCTAAAACCCAATTTATCCAGTAAGTGCTACGTTTGTGAAAAACAGCATCAAAGCCTTGATGTGTTTTACTGTATCTCTCGGGAAGGCTCATGTCTAATTTTTATGCTGATATAGCTCATAATATAGTCCTCTGACTCTTCTATTTGCTCTTGCAATTACAAGGTTTCTTATTCCATTGTGTATATTCCTCTGAACTAAGATTAGTTTAACTGAGCTTCCTTTGAAAAGTTGCCTACCCATCAAATGTGTCAAGCCTAATGCATTCAGTAGCCAAGGAAAATCAATGAACAACACACTTTTCTGCTTCCTGCAATGATCAATAGGATTCACATAATGGGTGGAAAATTTTTAATCATGACAACTCAGAATCTTTTTAGCATAAATCTCCCCTGCATTATAACCTCTCCATTTCCACTTCCTGAATTTGCAGGCATTGAGTAATATCTATGTAGAAGATATATTATTAAAGGTAATACAATTAGAACTTCACACTTGATGATAATGAGTTTAGATCACAAAGGCCTGTTTTCTAGATGTGAAGTCTTTTATATTTTGCATTTAAAATATACAAATTGAAGATTTCCTGCTAGAATGTTAAAACTTATTTAAATGCAAATTAATTCAAATATGTACATTGAAGGAAACAGATATTGCTTTGTTTCTAAATTAAAATTATGAAATCATATTTGAGGTTTTTAACTTTTAAATTACATTTTTAGAGGGTTTTGTTGTTGTTTTAGAATATATGTCTCAGAGATGAAATGCTCAACAATGAGATTTAGAGAAATATTATAAAGAGAAATGAAGCTCTACAATCAAAGGTAAAGAAAACTCATTTAAAATTTAGGTATTTTATCATGAATTCATTATTTATAAGTCTGCAATAGTCAAGTTTCCTTCGGTTTGACATGTGCTGTATTAACTGTATTAGGTGCTAGGGATTCAGAGAAAAAAGATAGGTTCTGCCTTGGAGAAATTAACAGTTCACCTACATATAAGTAGAGAATTTCAATTTAGTGAAGCAATTGTGTGTGTGTCTGTGTGCGCATGTGTCTGTGCACATGGTTTTAAAACTGTATTTCAAGAGCATTAAAGAATTATAAGACTAAGTGGTACACTTAGGAATAAAAGTTACTCATTTTATGATTAAAAGGAGAGGCCCAGATTTTGCTCATTTTTGCACTCAGCCCTTGTACTATACATAATACACTGAGTGTGTATATAGTATGTGTGGGGTTTGGGGGTGATTGTTCTACTTCTTCTTCATTTTCCATATGAAAAGATTCTACAACGTTTTCTTATGGTTTAAAAATAACCATTCATATTACTCTTCTTATTCATAATATGTCTTAGATTATAAAATTCTTCTCTAGGCCAGTCTTTTATTATATCAATGTCTAATATAATCCTAAACTTGAGAACAATCACAAATGACATATATAATTTATCATACAAAATTTTTTAATTTACTATTTAACTTAAATGTCCCTAAGAGAATAAGGCCAACATCCATTAGCATATATTGATAATCATGTCAAAAAATAATTATGTTTAGTACAATAAAGCCTATTTCATAGATATGTATGTATATTTATATAGATGTATATATTCCATATATATGGAATGCATACTCATTTATATATTCATAAAATGTTACATTGTATTTGTTAACACTTAAAATTTCTAATGCCTCATCATCGGTATTAAGATAACTACCCCAATTTTTAATAGCTGACAATAGCCTACTCGACAAATAGGCTACTCAAAAGTAGGCTGTAAATATATGGATTTCACTGAATAATTATTGCATAAGTCATGTTTTATATTTTACTCTTAAGCAACTTACTGTGTTTTGGAGAATATTTTACAAATACATT
Organism: Procyon lotor; assembly: GCA_028646535.1. Taxonomy (NCBI): domain Eukaryota; kingdom Metazoa; phylum Chordata; class Mammalia; order Carnivora; family Procyonidae; genus Procyon; species Procyon lotor. The sequence goes on from CM053605.1 coordinate 34,243,608, forward strand.
TATATGTGTAATTGTACAATTACTATATAATAATTCTTTCCCCGTTAGAATATGTGATCTAAGAGAGAATGTCTATTTTGAAACATGTGGTTAGTAGTTTCCTGCTGTTCTCAGCATATAAAGAATGTATAAATTTTGTTACATATAAAGCTCTATCAATTTAATTAGTTAAATATTACATTGATATTTCTTCTATTTTATACTCTTATGCAAACATTTTTTACAAATATGACTCAAATACCTAAGCCATGTGAATATCTTAAAATCAAGTCATCTACTAAGAAATTAGCCAAACACTTCCATATAAGAAAAAATTTAAAATATTTTATGCCTGACAGAGTGAGTCAGGGATATAGATGAAAGGGCAGATGATTAATACAGTCGGTTATTATTTAGGGGGGATTATATGTGAGAAAGTAAGAACAAAAATTACTGCCTTTAATCAGAATAAATTAGAGTTAATATATGCCCCAATATAGTCCCTCCTGCCTTATGTCACCTAAAGTTAGTTTCTGTCGTTGGTACTGAACCGTCTTTACAATACAGTATTCATCAGAGCCGTCTATGCAGCGACCTAAGCAGTATGATTGTTATCGGCAATACGCTGAAAAGGATACAGCTTTGTTTCTAATCCTAGATTTTTGGAATATAAGACACTATTTTGAGGTTAAATTCTAGGAGTATAGAAAATCTATTTTTAGCAAGGATTAAAAACATTCCCCTCCCTTCCCACCTAGTACATATCTTAACATCCAGTTGTTGTGATACCTTATAATTTCCCTAAGTTATGGAGCCATAGACTTCCTCTTTGGCCTTTTCATATAATGTATCTAATTCACTAGTTATTCAATTCCCTTCTCTTTTTATGGCCTTCGTAACCTGTGGGATAGAAAGAATTGCCAACCGATCCTAATGTGAAATATTGAAAGGTCGAAGCTGTAAAAAACTCTACTAAATTTCTAAGAATATTTTAGGTACTAAATTCTGTTACTGCTGAATCTCAAAATGTTAAAAATAATAAAAGTACTTAATTCTTGTCCTAACAATTCAAATGACAAGTAATCAATGAGTGTCTTATTCTTCTAAATTTACATATTTTCATTAAGCTATAAAAATCCTTTAGGAACACTCTTTCTTAGTCATATTTGTTTCACTTCAACTATACTCCTATTATCTCACAATTGAAGGTGAAATAGTTTTTAAAATTCCTTTTCATCTACACGACAATAATAAAATTTCTTAAAATGTTTAATATTGGCCAAATCTTTCACTTTCAGTAAGTCTCAGTAACTTTATCTGCAAAATTAGCAATTTTAAGAAAGTTATCTCTAATGACTTTCTCAAATCTATTCTTATTGTCTTTTACTTCTGAAGTAAGCCTGCAATGTCCCTGAAATCAATCTGTGAGATGATGGATATTTGTGCACCTCTTTTTGTGATGTCTGTTTCTTTGCCCAAGTTATACTAGAACTCACAAGTCTAAGAACTGACCCAGTAATCTGGGCAGCCCGATTAACTAGCCTCTGCCATCACTTGGGGATAATTTGTGCTCTGTCTCCCATATGCCAATACCATGGAGCCATCCTGTATTTCACACTTGTCTTTGAAGGTAGATTTCTTGAGCTTTCAAAGGTGTCATTTTTTCCAATCTGATACATTCATATAAAAACATTAATACGTGTAGACTACCCATATGCTAATAATGTTTGTTCATTATAATTTTGATTTCTTAAATAAATTCACCTTTATTTTTCAGCCATTTTGAATGGCTATGCTGCTGCTTGTTCAATGTCTTGAAGAAAGTATGATAGAAGGAAAGATATTTTTTTTTATCTATGAGAAAATCTGGAAGAATTCTGTGATCTTACTACATAGTATATTATCACTATTCTTGATTCTTCCAAGTCAGGCTAGATTTATGCCTTTTATAGATTGGTTGATACCTGGTATTTATTTTTTTATGCCCTTTGCATTACTGCAAGTGTCCCTGTTTAAAAATCAAATTATATGCTTGTGTACCTATTACTTTATCTGTACATAATTCTGCTTAAAAATCTGGAGAGCCATCACATAGACTAAGATCACAAAATTAATCTCTCAGTAAAGTGCATGTCAAAGAGATTTTTATCTTTTATTTGCCACCAAAACAGGTATAAGATGTTTGTCATACTGATCAGCTTCCTTATATTTCGTATCAATACATACATGATGCTGTGTTACTTATCCTGATGAAAAAAAATTCTATCTCTAATAGCTGAAAGGCAGAAGGAAACAAACAAAAACTTTAACATGGAAATAGATGAAACAAATAAGCAAACAAAAATGTTTTTCTTTGTGATTGACTGAAATGGAATCTTGAGAAATTCTTTCCTAGTTGTGTCTTGTATTCTGAAATGAAGGAGGAAGATATGTGTACTTGTTAGTCCTAGATATTCTGTCAAATAATTTACCTATTTCCTTAGCTAAATCGTAGAGAAGTTCACTTCTAATCATGCTCAACACATGCTGTCTGATGTTGGTTCTGTGACCCCAAAAGCCACTAATATTTTCTGTTATACAATACAAATTAGGAAAAAATATAAATTCTTATGACCTGTAAACGTGTGTGTGTGTGTGTGTGTGTGTGTGTATTCTAAAGTGTAAGTTTTGATAAGATAAATGAATTCAAAGATAAATAAAAAGAATCATCTTTCTCTATATATAACTTTTCCTTAAAAATATTTTTATATAGAATAAGTTATGTGGGCTTACTGACTCTTATCTTCTCACATGCATTTCAACACACATTCATAATTTTAATAGTAATAGAGGATGCATATTTTTCAGATGGATCAATTAACTGACTGTTAATCCAATGATGAGCACTACTTCCTTCCTTGCCAAATTGTTTCCCGTGGCCATCTCAAGTCCCCTAATGGCAAATCTTCTCCAACAGCTAGTTTCCCAATCACATAAACATCTTCATGCAGATTCAGAACTTTATCAAACACAATTTAAAAAAATAATCCTTTATTTTTTTAGATTTTTTAGATACTTAAAGATTACTTTAAGTAATCTTTGATTCTTCTTTCCATGCGTGTATGATAGGATGTTTCTCTCTTTTTAAAGTTTTTGTTTATTTGTCAGAGAGGGAGAGAGAGAGAGAGTGCACACAAGCTGGGGAAGTGGCAGGCAGAGGGAGAAACAGGCTTCCCACTGAGCAGATAGCCTGGGATCATGAGGAAAGCTGAAGGCAGTCACTTAACGGACTGAACCACCCAGGCGTCCTTAACAGGAAGTTTCTAAAGTAGATATTGTTACACCATATATAATATGTTTCTAAAGTAGATATTGTTAAATCTATATAGCATATAATTTTTTCTTAGGAAGTTGTCAGTTAAAATGCATTTAATCTGTAGGACTCTAGTTGTGCAAAACACAAAACAACAGTTTCCAAGCTACTGTAAATATATTTAATCTTTTCAGATACTAATCAATGATGAAAATAAAATACTCAAGTATTTTAAACTCCTGGGGAAATAATCACATAAAATTTCTCTCTTAAAAAAAATGCCTCAGATACTGCTCCTGGTTTAGAATTGAAATGCGAACAAGAACTCAGAGCACAAATCATATGCAAGTTATTCTCTAATAGAACTGCATGTACTTAGTACCACAAATAGCCCAGGGCATGAGGTGCTATTAACATTTTCATACTGACACATGTGCCCCTTAACACTTCCTCTGTTGACATTCGATTTAAGAATATGTGTCCCAGATTACAAAGAGGCATTTGTATGAGTGCTGGAAAGAGAAGGAAAGTAGAGAATAACTAATGAGAGGAAAGTTCCAATTATATCCAATCTCTGCTTCTTATTTCACCCATTATTAAACCTCTATCTACTTTGTTTGCTGAGATGTGCCCGAATCTAAATGCCCTGATATTTTTCAATCCCAATATTATGCTCCACTGATATCTCAGACTTTGCTTCTCCTTTCTCTGGTTTTTCAAAACAAGACAGCTCAGGTTCAGGTCATTCAATTCCCTGGTATCAGAGTCTCTGATTCGGTGCAGTGCTCATGCAGAAGCAGAGTAAGCCATCTGCCCCAGCATTCTCATTCCTATCCTTGATATTCTTTGCCTTTGACTTAATCATGCTCATTCCAGAAGTCCTTGATTAAGTAGTTAATTTTTCCTCCTGGGAACAGCAATGTTGTATCATTATCAACCATTTATTTGGTGTTAAGTAATTTTTCAGAAAATCCTAAGAGTGAGACTTATATCATGTGTGATTTGAGAAGGGAAATCAGAAATATTTTAGAGTAAGAGATTGCCTAATGAAGCTAAAGGCAGCTTTTAATCTAAGAAGGGAACACCAAAGAGTAAACGAGAGTTCTGGATGCCTGGTAAAAGACCATACATGAAAAGGGAGGTAGAAGGTAGTAATGAAAACTTTCATGAACCTTGGCATAGTCTCAGAGGCTATGAAATATTTTAACATTGTGTCTAGAAGATTATTCATAGCTATAGTCCTTTGAGGAAACACTTCCGCCATTTCTAACCTCAGAATAAAAAAAGTAGGCATTAGTGGTAAGAGAGAATGTTACCATTCTAAAGTGATTTCATATTCATAGTTTGGTAGAAAAATCAGACATCATGCTTCCTTCAAAAGTTTCAAATGGCCTTTCCCAATAGGTATATACATATGTTCTAGGAATTCTCATATTGAAAATAAGGAGATGCTATTATAGTTTCAAAGTAGATGAAAGCCTTTTAAGTATAAGACAGCCTTTTAAGATGAGTATGAGCCTTGAGGCTCATATACTTTAAATGATGCCAAGTTCCTCATCTGTATAATGCCAGACTAATGAAAAGGAAGAAGGCTGAGAAGCAGAGCAGCGCCAATGGGTCAGTTACTGGGTGGAGATCTTTATATAGGTCATCATAAATACTGAAACAAAGTAATGAAATATGATGAAAAGATTTGCCATCACTTATTTTATGACATAATAATTAACTCCCCTTTACTGGAGGGGGATACATTCCAAGTACCCCAGTGGATGCCTGAAACCATAGATAGTACTGAAGTCCATATATACTTTTCTCCTATACATAAATATCTTTGATAATGTTTAATGTATGAATTAGGCACAAAGAGGAATGCCTGGGTGGCCCAGTCAGTTAAGCACCTGCCTTCAGCTCAGGTCATGATCCCAGGGTCCTGGGATCGAGTCCCACATCGGGCTCCTTGCTCAACAAGGAGCCTACTTCTCCCTGTCTGTTATTTCCTTTGCTTGTGTGCTCTCTCTCTCTCTCTGACAAATATGTAGATAAAATCATTTTAAAAATAGTCATGAAGATTAACAATAGCTAATAATAAAACAGAACAATTATAGCAATATACTATAATAAAAGTTTTGTGGTCTCTCCCTCTTTTTCTCTCAAAATATCTTATCATACTGTACTCATTACAATAGGTACTTCTTTTTAAGATGATGTGAAATGGAAAAATACCATAAGATTAGATGAAGTGAGGTAAATGATATAGGCATTGTGACATGTCATTGGCTACTATTGACCTGAGCATACATCAAAAAGAGAATCATCTCCTCTCAGACTATGATTGACTAAGAGTAGCTGAAGCTATGGAAAGCAAAATCATGGATAATGGATATTCTTTCTATATATTTGAAATAAATTCCAATACATATCAAAACATATGAGAATAAGGTACCTAATAGACTAAAGGAATATTACAAACCACTAGGGAGTGTTAGAATGATTACTAGCTGATAATATGAAGAGGTTTTACTAAATCTGAGATGGTATGAACTAAGTCTGTGCACTGATACAGCAATGCCCAATAAAAACAATCCATGAGTTACTGAATTAAATAAAAAATGCTTCTTAGAGCTCATAAATACAGTACAATACTGGTTAGGAGTTATTGAATTAGGTATCAAAGTATATTTAATTTTTTCTTTCAGTTCATAATCATATAAGAAAACTTTGTGCAACAAAGATACAGTCATTAAAAGACCAAAAGGGCTACCCTGATTCCGTTTCCCCCTGTAATACTCCAAATAAACAGGACTGTGGAGATCAGAATGCTCTTAGATTTTCCATGTAGATAAGATCACTGACAGTTATAATTTGGATCAATTGACAAGTATTTGCATAAAAGAGCTTTTATATGAATTATGAAAAGTATAATTTGAATGTTATTATTTTTAGAACAAACTCTTGGCATATCCTTTGCATATTCCTCTCTTAACAGTATCCTAGAAAGAGTTAGCAAAAAGGTTAGGGTTAGAATTAGGTCTCATAACTACACACATTTATGAAATGTTTCTATAAAAACTTATTTGTTTCCAAGGATTTATTTAGGTATCTGACTATTTCTTCATTCATAATTTTGACATTTCTTCACAACGTTTTCTAAGCATCTATCTTCAGAGAATCTAGTCTGTGTTCTTGCCTGAGTAGTCACTAATATCTATAGATTTATCAATCTGTTGTAAACATTTTTGATTTAACATTCTTCATCATTCTTAATCCAAAATTAAATGTCTTCATTATTAAACTAATAGTATTGCTTAACACCTTTACTCTTATCTCCTTACCTTTCTGGTCTGAAACCTAGCATTACAATTTGTGAGGCATTTTTGCTTTGGCTATTTGTTGTGAATTTTTTCTTTTCTTTTATTTATTCATTTGAGAGAGCAAGAGAAAGCATAAGCAGGGGGAGCACGCGGGGGGAGAGGGAGAAGCAGCTCAAACAGGCTCCCTGCTGAGCAGGGAGCCTTACACAAGGCTCTATCCCAGGACCCTGGGATCTGACCTAAGCTGAAGGCAGATGCCTAACCAACTGAGCCACCCAGGAACCCCATGTTGTGAAATCTTTTGTAAAATATATTCAGTTCATTCCGATATTACTTAACCAACATTACTTAAACATTTCATAAAATAATTTTGTTGCTAATTTAAGCTTACTTACACTTAATGCAATTTCAGGATTTTTTGTTTTCATATGGGTTGAATGTTTGGTAGTAAGTTGCTGGGACAGTTTGATTGATCTCATTACATCATTTGGAAATTTTTCATGCCTCTAAGATACTAGACCGAAAAATACAAATCAGATTTGAGATGAGCTTTATGATATTGCCTAATCAGTGACTTAGGTTGTATGCTTTACTACTCTACTTGTTTTCTGAATCTAATGACTTTGCATATTGAGTATAACTATTTTCATAATAATGGGAAATGTATATCAATAAAATGAAATCTATTAAAATATATAATACTTAAAAGAGGCTTGTGATAGTCTGTGTTATGTGTCAATCTGGTTAAACTGCAGTCCCATTTCCTCAGTCAAGCACTTATCTAGATGCCACTGTGAGTTTTTCGTAGATATGATTAATATCTATGATCACTTGACTTTAAGTAAAGGATAAAGGCCTTGAGGAAATGTCTCAGAATAAAATGGCAATGATGTATCCTTCCTTCCGTGCATTTAATTTTGGATACTATGTAACTTTTACTCCTCTTCCCCATGCTAACTGTGACTTACAGTTACTACTCCTTCCTTCAGTCTAGATCTTAGAAGTGGATTGGACTTTTGGTCTGTGCTCGGAGTGATCACTGAAAAATTATATGTTTGGGAGGAGGGCACATTTAAAAGAGAACCTTCAAGTTCCATACAACAATAATTACTAACTCTTATGTTGCACCTAATATTTGTATGACTCTTTTAAGAGTATCCTATGCATTAACTCATTTACTTTTCATCAGAATTCTATACATAGGAAATAACTTTATATACATTTAACAGAAGACAAACCAAGGCACAAAGTTGTTTTATTTTTTTTAATTGAAGATTTTATTTATTTATTTGACGGAGAAAAAGAGATCACAAGTAAGCATATGCAGGCAGAGGGAGAGGGGGAAGCGGGCTCTCTGCACAGCGTGTGGGGCTCGATCCCAGGACTCTGAGATCATAACCTGAGCCTAAGGCAGAGGCTTAACCCACTGAGCCACCCTGGTGCCCCAAGGCACAAAGTTTTGCAACAACATGCGTACAGTCATACAGCCAGAAAGTGTAAGTGCTATTTGAACCAAAGTGGTCTATGATCTAAACTACTGTTATTTCCTTGTCTCTGTGAAATCTATACAATTGAGAAAAACAAAAAAATTGACTGTAATCATCAGTGAGTGAGACTATTGCTACATATTCTGTCACATCAACGGAAGAGCAGCTTCCAATTCTGTTTCTCTGCAGCATTGTTGAGGAATAAAGCTATTCTGTGACGACTATTGCGGTAACAAACAAACAGAAAGAAAGTCCTGGAGGATATTGATAGTGTGCTGAGCTCGCAGCTGGAGCTTATCTTTACGGACAAGCAGGTATACTATGCATGTTATAAGGGCTGGTTCCTTTGTTTAAATGATCACACCCACTTTCATTTAAGGTAGTAATAAATCTTACTTTTGTATTTGCTATACACATAAAGAAATCAACCAGCATTCACCTGGATGGGAAGGAATAGGCCAAATATTATGATCAGAATTAAAACCATTAGCAAGTAGAAAGGATTACAGACAGGAGGCTCTTGTAGGGAACAAATACACAACAATGGATTACAAATAGTATCCATGATCTGCCTCAGTCTTAGAACATTGACAAGGCTTATATAAAGAATTTTAAAATAAATTTTAAAAAAAGGTATTGCAAAATTCCTATTTCATCTAGTTATTTCTCAGGAATGCACATCACTTTTTGCATGGGTGTACAGTTTATGTTAAATAATGTTTCTTCTCACCATACTATTGCTCTTGATATTAATGACCAAGATATTTGGTGCTCATCTATTTGTGTTTAGAAGGCTTAGTAATATTTCTGTTTAAAATTATGCAGAGTGACAAATGCTTTGGGATAATTGGGTTCATCTCTGATGTGGAGGAATTACTTTGTTTCCCACTAAGGCCTTACTTCATGACAAGGATGGAGTCGAAGAGTAGTATACTAAGCGAAAGAAGTCAGAGAAAGACAAATACCATATAAATTCACCTGTATGTGGAATTTAAGAAACCAAACAAATGATCGAAGGGGAAAAAAAGAGAGACAAACCAATAAACAGCCTTTTAACTATAAAGAACAAACTGATGGTTAACAGAATGGAGGTGGACAGGGGATGGGTTAAATTGTTGATAGGGATTAAGGAGGGCACTTGTGATGAGCACTGGGTGATGTATGAAAGTGTTGAATCACTATATTGTACACCTGAAACTAATATTACACTGTATGTTAAGTAACTGAAATTAAACAAAAACTTAAAAAAAAGCAGTTGAAAAAATAAGATGTCTCATGGAAAAAGACATATCATGAAGAAGCTTTAATATGTATTATTTAATGCTTAATAAGCAAACTCTGAACATAATGAATAAATCTTCATATTAAAACACATTTAAAAACTTTGACTTAATATTTATGGAGTTCAATAATACGTATTAATCATAAAACAGCATCAAATGGATATTATTTTTCACCGAAAATTAATATTGATAATATTACATCATTTAATAATACCATCATACCACAATAACTGAAATTAAAGTATTATTTTTCTATCTGTAATTTAGTAAACATCCCTTTGTGCCTGCCATAATAAAATAAATACAACATAATTTATTCTTTCTCAATTCTCTCCTAAAAATTATGTTATCAGAAACTGATGGAAGTGTAGCTTATATAAAAAATGATTTAGAAATTAGTTTAAATTACTTGATAACTTTTTTTAACTTAGAGAAGAGCAATTAGTGGTTTTTAAAAAATGGGGTAATTGAGACATTGTACAATATTCACAATGAAGCCAGGTGCAAATTTGGTCTATGTCTCGTGAATGCATACTATAAGATATCAAGTTATACATTACACTTTTGTTAAGTCCCTAAAAGGGCAACATCTTTTAAAAATAATACCATAGAGGTATTTTTAACCACTTAACTTTATTCTATATGAGTATGAACTAAGTTTTTGTAGATAGAAAACAGCCTTTAAAAAGACTGCCATAGTTTGCTTTACTTTTAACTTCTCATAAAGAAAAATGCATAAAAACTGGAAATGACTTCAGCTAGATCTGCATGCCATGAAAAGCTTTATATGTAAAAAAAAAAAGTTTTCTGTGTAGATTACTTTGGGTGCTATGGACATTTTAACAATATTAATTCTTTGAATCCATGAATACAGAATATCCCTCCATTTATTTCTGTTATTTCTGTTTTCTTCAATTTCATCCATTGTTCATTTTTCAGTGTAAAAATTTTTCACATCTTTCACATCTTTGGTAAAATCTATTCCTAAATATTTTATTCATTTTCATGCTGTTGTAAATGAGATTTTTAAAAATTAATCATTGTTAGTATATAGAAATGTGATTGATTTTAGTATTGATTTTTTTTAATTCAGAAAATTTACAGAATTTGTGTATAAGCTCTAACAGGTTTGTGTGCATATGTATATGAGTGTACATGGAGTCTTTGGGGTTGGTTCTGTATAATATCATGTGATCCTCAAACAGTGACAACTTTACCTCTTTCCTTCTAATTTGGATGACTTTTATTTCTTCTTTTTCCTATGTGCTCTGGCTAGGACATCTAGTACTACATTGAATACAAGTGTCAAAAGTGAGCATCATTGTCTTCTTCCTGATTTTGAAGTAAAAGATTTCAGCTTATAACACTGAGTGTGATGTTAGTTGTGGAGTTTATATATGGTCTTTTTATGATGAGGTCCATTCCTTTCTCTCCATACTGTTTTCCAGAATGACTGTACCAGCTTGCATTCACACAAACAGTGTAGGAGGGTTCCCCTTTCTCCACATCTTCACCGATATCTGTTGTTTCCTATGTTATTAATTTTAGCCATTCTGACAGATGTGAGGCAGTATCTCATCGTGGTTTTGATTTTTATTACCCTGATGATGAATGATATTGAGTATCTTTTCACGTGTTAGACATCTATATGTCCACTGTTCAGAAGATCTCACAGAAGAATGAACAGTCTCCCCTCATTTGTCCCAGGCTTCCCTCAGATTTCTGCTTTACCTGGTCTATGTCTAAGCCATCTGCCCACATAAAGACACAGTGCTCCTGTGCTTTTTCTCAGGCATGCAGGCTGGTTTCAAAACTCTAAAATTTAGGGACCTGTGCTGATCTTCTGGGGAAGGATCTCACTACACTGTGGCTGGTGCCAGTCTGTCCCAGAAAAGTAGCCACATGGACACACATGGGCTTGGAGTTTATGGTAAAGCACAGCAGAAAGTGGGCATCCAGGTTAGGGGTCCTCAGTAGGTGCCTCTGCTCCTATGGTAATGAATGGGGAGCTCAATGGAACCTGCTGGCTCTTTTGTCCCCAGAGAGGCAGTGTCACCTCTCCCAAATGTACTCTGAGAAGGGGAACCATCCTTCCCAGTGCAACCCTGGGTATCCTTAGATCATGCTGTCCGCTCCCATGTCTCTCCTCCTTCTCCACAGAAGTACTGCTATACCTTCCAGGCTCTACCTTGGAGATGGCACAGACTACTAAAACTTGAGACTTTGAGCTCTACTGCTTGTGAAAACTTGTGATAACCAGCCCCTCTCATTTTCCCAGTTAATGATTTTGGGGAAGTGTTTTTCTTGTGCAATCTCCTACACACTGCTTTCTCTTTCTCTTTCTCTCTCTGTCTCTCTCTTTCTCTCCTCTCTCTGTGGTCAGGGTTCCCTCTGCTCTGCAGCAACCATGATTCTTTTCTCCCCCAAATCACATGTGTGTACCTCCTACCCTCCACAGCATGCCCTTTTTCTCCCTCTAGTTGTGCAATTTGTTCTCTCAGTCCTCAGATGAATTTCCTGAGTGTTCAGAATGATTTGATATGGATCCACCTATATTCGAGGGAAGAGGCAAGTATCGGGTCCCCCTTACCACTACACCATCTTAACTCCTCTCTGGTATGTTCTTTGCATACCCAATTTGTTGAGAGTTTTGTCATAAAAAGGATATTGATTTTTGTCCAATGCTATTTCTATATCCATGGAGATAATATGATTTTCAGCTTTCATTTCGTTAATATAGGGAATCACATTTATTGATAATGCATGTGGTGAACCAGACTTGCATCCAAAAAATAAATCCTAATTGATCTTTGTATATGAGCTTTTAAATGTACTGTTAAATTAATTTTAGTAATATTTGTTTAGGATTTTGACATGTATGTTTATCAGAGATATTGGCCTGCAATTTTCTTTTCTTCTAGTATCATTGTCTAGGTTTCTCTATCAGGGTAATTAATGCTGGCCTCAAGGAATGAGTTTGGATGTTTTTCCACTCTTAAATTATTTGGAAGATTTTGAGAAGGATAGTTACTAACTTTTCTTAAAATGTTTAGTAGAATTCACCAGTGAAACCATCTGGTTCTGGAGTTTTCTTTTGAGGAGTAGAGGTTTTTGATTATCATTCAATTTCCTTATCATTTGTTCAGATTTGTTATTTTTATTTTTATATAAGTATATAATACCATGGGGGTTTACAAATAAGATATAAGTGTAAATAATAAATATGAGCATCTCCCATATCCTAAGTAGTCTTCAAAACAACTGGAGATGGAAAAATCCAATGCAACTCCAAATATCACCTTCTACTAGTACTTATATTTCTCTTGCTGCAACTAGACAATTCCTGTTTTCTACTCAAGGTGGCCACTCTAGTCTTGCCTGCAAATTGGAATTACTTTAGGAGATAATAAAAAGACATAATGGCTAAGTCAATAAAGCCCATTATCTCTGATGGTGGGAATTAGCATCATATTAAAAAAAAAAGTCTACAGGTGATTACAATATAAACAACCATCCTAATAAGTGGATATATTTCTCTCCCAAGGTTTCTGGTGACTCATCATTTTTAGTTATTCATATATTTATGGCATCTTACTAACTATAGTAGTACATGGCCAGTTTCTGTAAGTTACTTCAGTACTATTTACTTGCTGTTAACAAAGTGACATGATTCTTTGCAAATGTATTCTAAGTCCTGAAAGTTTATGATTGGGAGAAAGACTCTAAACCACTAATTGAAAATTTCTTTATATACCATTAACTACTACACAGACTATGGCTTGGTATGCCAAAATAAGATAATGAGCCTTGTTACAATCATTTGTGGGAAAGGGTAAGGATGTATTTCTTTGAGATACTTTCTTAGGTAGGAGCTGTGGACCAAGAGCAGAATCCTATAGAAAAGGACTACAAGGGTGGAATGGGCATGGTGATAGACCTATCCATCCCACACAAGAGTCTCCATCTCCTTAAGCAATGTCAAATACCTTTCTCTTTGAATTATGAAATGTTGATTTGGTTATTGTAAAGGTCTTTATTCAGTATTTTGTCTTCGATACTTTGATAATAAAATGTTTGCCATAAAGATCTTTTGAAAAAAACTTTGATGGAAAACTGCCACACTCTGAATGTGTTACCAGTATTAAACATTCTCTTCATTCCTCATGACATATACGTGCCTACATATCTCTTTATATATAGAAATTATTAAGAAATTCTCCCTTTACATGTCAATTTACAACTAGAGCAATAGCAATTTATCTGTATCTATGTCTAACTTAGATCTCGATCTATGTATAAAAAGAATTTCTTAACCATTTCTTCCCGTTGTTCCTTCAGTATGAATGAATACAGATACTTTTTTCATCTTCTGTCAAGGACATTAAATAGCTTTAATATTAAATTCACTTTTTTTTTTAAGATTTTATTTCTTTGACAAAAACACAGCGAGAGAGGGGACACAAACAGAGGGAATGGAAGCGGGAGAAGCAGGCTTCCTGCCGAGCAGGGAGCCCGATGTGGGGCTCGATCCCAGGACCCTGGGATCATGACCTGAACTGAAGGCAGACGCTTAATGACTGAGCCACCCAGGTGCCCCAACTTTTTTTCTTTTTTAAAAGATTTATTTATTTATTTGAGACAGAGAGAGAATGAGCAAGGTGTAGGGGCAGAGGAAGTGGGAGAAGCAGACTTCTTGCTTAGCAAAGAGCCTGACATAGGGCTCAATCCCAGGACTCTGGGATCTTAATCTAAGGGGAAGGCAGGTGCCCAACCAACTGAGCTATCCAGGTGTCCCAAATTCACTTTTTTTTTTTTCTTTTACAGTCATTCAAATCCCTCCTTGAAGGCAGCCAGTGCTAACCTCAGAGTCTCTTTGCTACACTAGTTACAACTAAAATTTTGAGATAATATCTATCACTTTAGTAACTGGATGAAGCAGCTGCAGATTTTCAATAAGGACAGATTGGTTTAGTTTGCTCTTTGCTCTAAATTATGCTAAGTCTCCTCTTAAAATTTTTTCAAAATTAATCCCTTTGTCAGAATTACTGAACATGACTGGAGAAAAAATGTGATGAGGTGCATTATAGAATAGGAGTGTTTTTTTTCCCCAAATATGTTTATTTTTTCAGTATTACGAGATTAATTGTTCATGCACCACACCCAGTGCTCCATGCAGTACATGCCCTCCTCAATACTCGCCACCAAGCTCACCCAACTCCCACCTCCTCCCCTCCAAAACCCTCAGTTTGTTGCTCAGAATAGGAGTGTTTTTAAATTCCCTACTAAAGCTTTTTATTTCTATGCTTTTCCAGAAGGTATGCCAATTTATAACTATATTTCTTATACCTTGACTACACCACTGGCTGTCCATCACCAAATTGGTCTAGAATTCTAGTTTCAGAAATATGTCATGATAGATGATATTGTTTTTATCTTACAGATTTATAACCCTAAAATGTAAGCTGAGAAAAATATACGAAAAACAAGAAATAGAGGTTTGTAAATTAGTGAGTGTATCTGACTTATCCTGCCAGTACTACATTATCTGAAACTATATTTCAAAAGTTGATACAATTTTTTTAAAAAAATTTTAATCATATTGTAGTTAACATACAGAGTTATATTAATTTCAGGAGTACAATATAGTGATTCAGCAATTCTGTACATCACTCAGTACTCATCAAGATAAGAGTACTCTTAATCCCCTTCACCTATTTCATCCATCCCCCCACCAACCTCCTCTCTGGTGACAATCTATTTGTTCTATATATTTAAGAGTCTAGTATTTTTTTTAATTAATCTTCTTTCTTAAAGTCCACAAAGTGAAATCATATGATATTTGTTTTTCTGTGATGGGCTCATTTCACTTAGCATTACACTCTAGATCCATCTATGTTGCTGTAAATAGCAAGATTTCATTATTTTTAGGGCTGAATAATATTCTATTGTATGTATATTTTGTATCTTTATCCATTCATGTACCAAAGGACATGTGGGCTGCATCCATATCTTGGCTATTGTAAATAATGCTGCAGTAAACATAGGGGAGCATATATGCCTTTGAATTAATGTTTTTGTGTTCTTAGGGTAGATACCCAGTAGTACAATTACTGGATCAAAGGGTATTTTTTATTTTTCAGTTTTTAAAGAATCTCCTAAAGTCTTCCAAAGTGGCTGCAACAGCTTACATTCCCATCAATAGTGCACAAGGATTCTTTTTTCTCCACATCCTCACCAACACCTGTTGTTTCTTGAGTTTTTAACTTTAGCCATTCTGACAGGTGTGAGGTGATATCTTATTGCGGTTTTGATTTGTATCCTCTTGTGGATAGTGATGTTGAGCCATCTGGATGCCTTTTTTTTTTTTTTTTTGAGAAATGTCTTTTTATGTCTTCTGCCCATTTTTAATCAGATTATTTGGTTTTTTTGGTGTTGAATTGTTCAAGTCCTTTATATATGTTGGATGCTCTTTATCAAATATGTCATTTGCAAATATCTTCTCCTATGCTGTAGGTTTTCTTTTAGTTTTGTTGATAATTTCCTCTATTGTGCAGAAGCTTTTTATTTTGGTATGGTCCCAATAGTTTACTCTTGCTTTTGTTTTTCTTGCCTCAGGAAACATATCTAGAAAGATGCTATTAAGGCTGTCAGAAATATTACTGCCTGTGCTCTCTTCTGGGATTTTTATGGTTTTGGATCTCACATTTAGATTCTTAATCCATTTTGAGTTTATTTTTGTGCATGATTTAAGAAACTGGTCCCATTTCATTCTTTTGCATGTAAGTGCCCAGTTTTCTCAACACCATTTGTTGAAGAGACTATCTTTTTCCCATTGCATATTCTTGCCTCCTTTCTCCTTAATTGACCTTATAATTGTGGGTTTACTTCTGTGTTCCCTTTTCTGTTCCATTGATCTTTGTGTCTATTTTTGTGCCAGCACCGTACTTTTGATTACTAGAACTTTGTAATATAACTTGAGGTCTGCAATTGTGAAAGTCCGGTTTTATTTTTCTTTTTCATGATTACTTGGGTTATTCAGTCTTTTGTGGATTCATACAAGTTTCAATGGAAAGGGGATCCACTAAAGCCCAGGGGTTGTGGTTTGATGTAAGCAAGTTGGATAGTGAGTATTGACACTGTGCTGGTTCCTAGAGGTGGTACTATGTTTATGTTGTGGGGGGGATGGTATTTGCCACTGCCTTTGTCCTGGAGAATTCCCTCATATCACTGCCCACTCTGGGAATTAACTCCCCGCTGTATGCTACAGATGTTTTTCAAACTGCTGCTTCTGTGCTGTATCTCCTTGGGCTGTTAGTTTTGCTTTCTTTTTAAGGGTGGTGACTCAGCTTCCTATTACACTCTAGGTTCTCCTGGAAACTAGTCCACTGAATTTTTGCAGTTCTAGGCTTTAAGTCCCACTCATAGGAATTCACAACCTTCTAATGTTTGGCCTGTCTAGTTTTCAAAGCCAAATGCTATGGAGATTTGTCTTCCTTGTTCGGGCTCCCTGCCTGGGGTGAGGGTCTATTTCTTTCCCTCTTTGCACCCATAGCTCCCTCCCTACTGCAGATGGTCACTGGTCCTTTTAGCCCCCCACTGTATGTCTGCCCTTCCTACTATCTTAGATGTGGCTTCTTCTTGACCTTTAGTTGTGGAGTTTCTTCTGCCAGTCTTCATGTTGTTTTCTGGGTTTTTTACACTGATATGAGTATCAGGAAAGTAGGTAATTGTAGTAATACAACAAGTATCTAGTTGTATTCATGGGAGGAGAGCTCAGGTTCCTTTTACTGTGCCATCTTCTAGACCTTGTAGAGTTGATATGAATTTCAAAATTAAATCTTGTACACATTTGTTGAAGCAATTGTTACTGGCTCAATATCCAGTAGCATTGTGTTCTGAAAAGTTACTGATTATGTTAAGTACTTTTCAATTCTCTGTAACAAGAAATTCTCTTGTATAAGTTCTATTTCCCTAAAGTTCTTTTGCAAATCAGAATAAAAGGGAAAACCAAAATGAACAAAAGGAAAGTTAGCTATGAAAGAACATTAAAGGAAAGGAAATGCCTGGATTAAAAATAGAATGAGAATGAGCAAGGATATTGTTCTTACTCTGAATCTGAGCTTGCTTTGTAGCCAATTTCTCCAAAGCCTAACCTTTCTTTTTTGTCAACCTATTTAAACATTTCCCCCAACTTTCTTTATGTAGCTGACATTCCCACAAGTGTATCAATGCTAAGGACTACTGTAACCATACTCTCAGATTATTATTGACCATTCCCCAATTATGACTTATCAACATATATACCCAAATATAGCTTCTGTTTCTTCTAAGATAATGACAATTTTGATTAATCAATGATCTTAGCAGATGCTATATGCATGCCAATCAAGCAACAAATGTGATTTTGAAACTAGTATTTATTAAACAATGGCTTTCATTTATTCCCTAATTTGGAGCATTGTTCTAGTGATAAGTATAGTAGTCAGAAATGAGCATGAACTGCAAGATGAGGGTTCTATGAAAGAAGCTGTGTTTGGTCACTAAGGGTTTATGAAACCTATAAATCATGCCAAAGAGTGCCTGCTTTACTCAACTGTTGAGACTAATTGATACTATTTTGTCTTATTAATGCTTATCAAATCTTAACTTCCCATTAATTTTTAAAATGCGTATCTAAGGGACTAATGTGGAAGAAAATTCTTCCTTGATGTATAGGCAATAGTATCTGTGAAACATAAATGGGCAATTATGTTAAATATAGCATAAATCTAGAGTGGAACAAATCAGTATAAGGGATTTAAGAATGAATATTTTGACTTCCCTGCCTCAAATTCCTACGTAAAACTTCTTGAAGCTGTTCTCTAAACTGGCTGCTCTCTACTCCAAGCTCTGTTCATGCAAATCCAACTGTTCCTTTCCTCTTGCAATTATTCAACATAATTAGCAATATTTAGAAGTTTAGCCATGTGTTGCACATTTTGTGTGTAAGTCTTGGCTTTATTCCAAGTAAAAATTTCAAGGTATTGTGCTCCTTAATTCTTCAGAGAAGATGTCTTTCAAAGACAATGAGGTGTCAATTATTCTTAATTGCTCTTTAGTTTTCTGTCTCTCTTAAATATTTATCATTTTGACAGACAGTATTTCTGAATGGACTCTGACTAAAATAAAACTGTTCATATTTTTCCCCTATCTAAGGATAGGTAACACACAAGAAATCAATTTATAGCAGAGTAAGTGTGGGCTTCTACTTTTTTGTGTGTGTGCATGTGATCTTTGCTGTTATTACATTTTCTTCTCTGTTCTCTAAACCAAATGTGTGAATGTGTATTTCTTTCAATGGGAATAAACTGCAACGGATGAGTCTTTTATGATATTTCAGGGATTAGAAAAATGTGACACTGATCCAAACACAGCTTTGGGACCCATTCTTTGCCCTGTAGGACACCATATCACATCTACCTTTGGAGGATTCACCAGAATTAATGATGATACTGATTTATTCACAAGAATGCCCTAGCTACCATTTACTGAGAGTTCAGTATACATTTCATTAATACATATAAATCGTTATACATACATTTACTTCATTCATATCCAAAAGCCTCTAGTGATGTAGATTTTTTCTGATTTTTCAGATATCCAAAAGCTTAGAAATGATAAATATTTTTCCTAAGATCATACAGCAAATAAGGTTCAAACCAGATTGCAAACCAGATTTACTTGACTGTGAAGTTCATTTCTTTAAATAGAGTTTTTTTTAATAGAATTCTGACTCCCCTTATTATGTGCTCTAGTTCTGCTTGATCTGTAGAACAATTATGAATTAAGTTGTCTTCAACCCAATTGCTTTTGCTCAAATTCAAACAGTTAATGAAAAACTTATTTTTAAGCCCCTTATTTTTATATGGCTAAATAGATTGATCTGGTTGTGTCTTCTCTCTTCCCACCCAGTGCTAGTATTTGTATTAGCTGCATTAACTTTAAAAGCATGACTTCTCAGTATAACTCTGTGACAATTATGCTATGGTTGTAAGCCTCATTATTTTTTCACAAATCAAATCTGTTTAATAAAAACAAATTTAATTACATTCAATTACTGTATAAACAGCTAATAATAGCCAAAATAATAATTTAAATAGTTTCATATCCATAATAAGTATTTCAAACAGAAAAATAATAAATCCATCCAGGATTCAGTTTTGGATAATTATTTAATCTGTATATCATTTATGAGAAAATTAAGTAATTTAGAAACTATGTAAATCCAGTAATTTACTGCATATGAATAATGTTTGTTAGTGCTATTATTAAGGTAAGTATTTTTTTTCTTAAAAACATATATACATGCATAGTTTTTTTTAAAAAAGTACTTTTAAAAAAAGTACTTTTAGTACTTTTAGGGTGGCTCAGTCAGTTGAGCATCTGCCTTTGGCTCAGGTCATGATCCCAGGGCCCTGGGATGGAGCCCTGCATGTATCTGATTCCCTGTTTAGCAGAGGGATCTGCTTCTCCCTCTCCCTCTTCCTTTCCTCCCTGCTTGTGTTCTCTCTCTCTCCCTCTCTTTCAAAGAAATAATACTTAAAAAAATAAAAAGAATACTTTTAAACAAACATATTTTATTACAATTAAACCAACCCCAGAAGTTTGTTCTTAAATTCTTACAATCTCTCCAGAAAACTTAAAGTCATTTCAGAAAATATATGATAAGTATAAAGATAAAAAAAAGCAATTTATTCTGTTTTCCATGGACTTTTTCTAATATTGAAAATGATTATTTTTGCTGAAACTCAGATCTGAAATTTATGGCAAAATAAATGAGACAATTTTATTTCATTGACAAACTAAAATATCATTGAGTGGCTGATAGTATAAAATAAATTATGTTTTTTTCCAAGATTTTACCTCTTTAAAGTTCCTTGAAAAGCTTCTTTAATAATAAACCTTAGAAAATGGCTTAAGGTAAAATAAAATACGCTTTACTGTGAATGATTGCTGAAATTTATTGTGTAAGAAATATCATTGAGTTAAAGGATGTTATGTGTACTATGAGATATAGATTTTGTTTTGGGTTTTGCTTATCTGAACAGGACACATTTGGATCAAGAGCCCATTTTTTTTTTAAATATTTTATTTATTTATTTGACAGAGAGAGACACAGTGAGAGAGGGTACACAAGCAGGGGGAGTTGGAGAGGGAGAAGCAGGCTTCCCGCAGAGCAGAAAGCCCCATGTGGGGTTCCATCCCAGGACCCTGGGGTCATGACCTGAGCTAAAGGCAGATGCCCAATGACTGAGCCATCCAGGTGCCCTCAAGAGCCCATTTAAAAAAAAATTATATATATACACACACACACACACACACACACACACACACACACACATACACACACACTTCTAGGGAAAGCTGGGAAAATGTGATGTATTCTAGAAATGATCAGAAGCTGTGAGGCTTGAGTGTGGACAGTGGTGATGGGTCTGAATCCTATCGATAATCATCATAGGTCATTGAAAGAATGAGTACTTTATTCAGTTTAATGAGGATTCCATAATGTATTTAATCAAGGTCATAATTTGATCAATTTGCATTTTTAATAGGATACTGGTCGGTATTGTAAGATTCACTTTAAAAGGAAGGCACAGGCAAGATTGGAAGAAAGGAAATATTTTTTTCCTTTTTTCCCCCCAAATATGTTTATTTTATTTTTTCAGTGTTACAAGATTAGTTGTTCATGAAGAAAGGAAATATTTCACAAGTCCATATAAGGACATTGGTGGTTTGGATTGAGAACAGGTGGTGGTACAGATAGAAATAGGAGACCAGAACTGAGATATATAGAGTTTCTGCTAGCTGAAGTTGGTTATTTACTGTATATCAGATAAACAATAGATGGAAGAGAGAAATCAAGAGTGGACACTATATTATTGGTTTGAGCAACTGGACAACTGATGACAAATTACTGATATAAATAAGACTTAAGGAAGAAATGGTTTCACACACACACACAAACACACACACACACACACACACACACACACACACACACACACACAGTTTCTAAACAATTCACATATTGCTAAGGAAATAAGCCAGTCTGAAAACTCTACCTGCTAGGCATTGCAAACTTCATGGCATTCTGGAAAAGGAAAAACCATAGGTATAGTAAAAACATCAGTGGTTGATAGAGTTTTAGGCTGAAGGATAGAGAAATGAATTGATGAAGGAGAGGAGATTTTTAGGACAATGAAATATTTTTGTTTGATATTATAATGGTAGACACGTCATTCCATATTTGTTAAAACCCATAAAATGTATAACACAAGAGAGAGCCTTAATGTAAACTATGGACTTTAGCTAGCAATCATGTATCAATATTGGCTTATCAATTATAACTAATGTACCCCATTACTGCAAGATGTTAATGGTAATGGAAAACCAGGTGGAGAAGTGGTGGGAATATTGGACCTCTCTGCACTTTCTGTTCAATTTTTCTGTAAACCTAAAACTGCTCAATAAATAAAATCTGTTAGTCAAAAACATCTGGTAGATCACAAAAAGTGAATTTATGCTACTTTAAAATAACACTAATAAAATATTCTAAACATTTTTTTAAAGATTTGATTTTTTAAAGATTTTTTAAAGAGGGAGAGCATAAGCAGAGGGAGAGGGAGAAGCAGACTCCTCACTGAGTAGGGAGCCCCACTTGGGACTCAATCCCAGGATCCTGGGATCATGACCTGAGCTGAATGTAGACACTTAACCAACTGAGCCACCCAGGCACCCTATTGTAAACATTTTTGTAACTAAATCTAATGTGTCAATATTACAGTCCTTGGAAGAAGTTATGATAATTCTTCCAGCTTGATATATTATTTCACTTTTTGGTGCCAGTAAAAAATGAAGAGAAATAGCATTGCAAAGCATTTCTTTTTAGCAATGATTCTTTCAGATTATTCCGAGTATACATTCTCATTTTCTCTGAACTAGAGGAGATATTTCTATAATATCATTGTAATTCTATAGGCTGCAGAATGTAATAAAAACTGATATCCGTGAGTAGACATTTTAATAGGATAAATTAATTTGAATGATCTCTCAACTATTTCTTTTCTTCTTCTTTGATATCCAATAAAAAAGAGTATATTATTTTGAAATATTGAGTGCCAGAGGGAGTTTTAATAAACATCATTTAATTATCTATTTCCATGATTATAAAAAAGGAAATGAAACCAAGTTTATTGATGTATTTCCAGTTTTATGATTAAAAAAGAAAACTTTACTTTGTAATATTTATTGATATAGAAACTGTGCATATTTCACATTTTTGTAATTGAGCATGGACATTGTTTATGACTACTTCAAGGCCTCTATAGGAAATGACTGCCAGTAATTAGGAAATTTAAACTTCTTGGTTTCCTTATGAAATCATTTGTACTTTGTTTTGCTTGTTCTTTGTAGTCAATAACTAGCAGCACAGTCTTAGAAAACTGAAAACTGATCAATACAGTAGATCCCAGCCACATGTAGCAATTGAGCACATGAATAATGGCTGGTATGACTGAGAAACTGAATTTTTAATTTAATGCAATTAATATAAATTTAAATAAGACTGCACAGGTTCTAAGAAATGAAGGGATTAAAATTTTTGCATTTCTTTGAGAGACATCCATCCTGAAAAATAAACATTACATATCCAACAGTGTAACTGGTATTATGCACTTATTGTTGATTTTATACTGTGAGGTTTGGGATGTTTTAATTGTTGTTAATCAAGAACATAAAGCTTTTAAACAGATAGCCTTGAATAAATGAGAGGTACTCAAGAAGATGACCAAGAGATAATAAAACAAACAGGGTCATTCTCTTAAAAATAAAAACAACTAAACAGTGACAAGTAAATATTTTTGTTAAGGAGAATAGAAGTTTTCCAAAAGTAAGCAAAATCTTTTTCATTTTAAAAATGGTCAGTGAAGGGGCGCCTGGGT
>CM053605.1:34267041-34278207 GCA_028646535.1 Procyon lotor
TTTCTGTCAAAAAAAAAAAAAAAAAAAAAATCTTTAAAAAAAAATGGTCAGTGAAATTAATGCTTTCAGTTAGTTTACTATATCTATATCTAAACTCATTTAATTTTCAAATATTTTTATGAGGTGGATGCAATTATTCCCATTTCTGAACGGGCTCATTGAAGTTCAGTGAGTTTTAGTCAATCAGGCAACTGTTAAGTAGCTGAGTTGGGATTTTTACCTATGTTGGTTTGGATACGAAGTCTATGCTATCGTATGCTATCTCCAAGAAAAACAAATTCTATGAGTAAAGAGTATTAACTCATACCTCAAAAAACTATTGTATTAATTTACTGGGGCTGCCATAACAAAATACCACAGACTAGATGGCTTAAACATCAGTTATTTTTTTATGGTTCTAGAGGTTGAAAGTCCAAGATCAAGGTGTCAGCAAACTTAGTTTGCCCTGAAACCTTTCTCCTTGGCTTATAAATGGCCACCCTATTTCCACCTTTTAACATGGTCATCCTTGGTGCCTTTTTGTGAGTCCTAATCAATTTTCTTGTAAGGACACCCATCATATTAGATTAGGAGCTACTCTTATGATTTCATTTCAACTTATTCATCTCCTAAAGGCACTGTCTCCAAATGCAGTCATAATGAAGTACTTGGGACTAGGGCTTCAACACAGGTATTTTGAGAGGACATAATTCACCCCAAAACACCTATGAAAACTAAACTGAACTATTATAGTTTGAAGTATATTAAGAAACACCACTATAATTTTTATTTAAAATAATAGATTCTGTACAGCATATGAGAATTATGGAACAGAGATAAGCAGCAAAGTTAATAATAAATCATTTAAATCTAACTATTTCTAGGAAAGTAAATCATACTTTTGCCTAAGTTTATAAAATGATATTCGTTCTCTTAGAATAACTGGTTGTTACCTGTCTGATGATTTGTAGGATATTTTTAAAAAATGAAATATATTTTAAAAAACAAATTTCTCCTTATAAAGTTGCTTAGGTGACTTATTTGGTGAATAGATAAAATGAAGAAAGAATAGTATTCACATTGTTTTAATTCCAGGACCTCAGAATACTTATAGGCATTTTAATCTCTTAAATACTTGAAATATTTTCTGTGAAATTGTGTTTATTGTGTTTACTTTCTATGTAAAATGTGTGATCTTGCTAGAAGACTGATATATTAACTCAGATAGTATCTGAATTATTATAGATTCTAAAGTGATTCCAAGTGAATTAACATAAATTCACCAAGACCAGAAACAAGAGGATGAGTAAGGATGCACAAAACCATAGGTACACAAGAACAGGATTAATATGATACAAAGAAATGGGGACAAATCACTGTAAACTAATGCCATAAACAACTGGAAATAGTTATAGTAACCACATAATGGGATTAGGCTTAGGTTGAACCTAAGGAATTTTATAGGTTAGACAGATAAATAGAAAATAAAAGATAGTTTTGGTTTATTTTGTTTAAACATATTCTTTCTGATAACATGGTACTAAGAAAAAATCAAGCATGTAGAGACTACTTATTAGGTACTTTAGTAAGTATAATTTACAAAAAACTGTTACAATAACATAAAGCGTTCAGAACACTGCATCTTAAGGCCTTCTACATTTATGTCTTAAAGATTTGAAAAAAGATATTTATGACATTTATCCCTTAAAACCATTGATTTATGACAAAAGCCTCAAATCAAAGTCTTACCTACCAATAAAGTAAAAAGAATGAAAAGGCATAATGTTTAATAAAGTAATCCATTTATTTTTGTATCTTTGGATAAAAGAAGTCTTTACATCCTGCTGGAAGTAAATCTTCAGTAAATAATAGTCAGTACCACCTTGTACTACTGCTATTTTTAGTTGTCAATAAAAGAATCCAAACAATCCCATCAGAACAAAGCAGATGTGTAAGCTTGAAGTAGTGAAGTTGGACGATGTTTATTGTAATAGAAGGAGAATATTATTATTTAAGCTGCTCATGTATAAAATTGCCCTATTTTTGCATTTTCTGAATCCAGAGCAAGATTTGATAAACTATTTTTAGTTCCCATTTATATTTCACATGAACATTTGTAGTGTTCCTGCTAATTGAAGTAATACATTACCTAAAATATGATAGGAAAACGCCAAAAAATAATTTATCATTATTTTGATATTCTTGCCATTTCTTTTATTTTTCTGAAGACAAGCACTTAAAATATCCATCATTATCCAAATTTTCATTCATTTAGTTCCCTAATTTGAACAAACCTCTGATTCTTTCAAAAAAACCTATTTAGCCTCTGCTGAACTCCAGGATCTTTGCCACACGCTGCCAAATAAATAAAAATTAGAATTTATTTTTAAACATTGATCTTACAGTAGTTAGTGAAAATGGCAACTTTAATATTACAATGTGAATAAAATATTGTGAACAAAGTGTGGCAGGGATTAGTGGATAGAGAGTAAGCATCTCTCCGCGGCTGTGGAAAATGTTATGTTAGGTTTGGGATTTAAAGAAAGAGTGAATTATATAAGACTGGTGAATCAGAGCTGTACCCTTGAAACAAATAATATGTTATATGTTAATTAATTGAATTTAAATTTTAAAAATGTAAAGAAAAAGAATTAGCATAAAGTTCATTTGAAGTAATAAGAACAGGTAGAGCAACAAGAAAGTGGAAACTGAGTGTGTTAGTAAGAGACACTGAAGAGGTGCTTGAAGATAATGCTAAAATAGTAATTTGGAGCCAGATATGTCAGTTTTTCTTTTTTTCTTTGGTCAGTCTAGCCAGTTTGGATTTCATCTTGTAGCCATTCAATAGAGGGTTTTAATCAGAAACGGAGAGTCATAGTGAGGAAAGTTAAAACATTAGAAATTATGTGGGAATGGGAAGAAACTAGTAGCAGAAACCAGTTGAAGAGGTATTATGACAGCCCAGGTGAGAAATAAAAGATAGCAGCTTCATTAAATCAAGAGAAGAAAAGCTAGATTTAAGCAATGACTGAGAGTTAAAAATCAGCATGGTATGAATGCCACCTGAATGGCAGGAGTGCGAGGGAATAGGAACTCGACAAATAGAAAATTTTCAGTTTCAAAAATTGGGTAGACAAAGATGCCGCTAACAGGGATAAGTTATAAGATGATGTGGGTAAGAAACTAGGTGATGCAGTAAAAAGATACTCGAGTTTTAATGTGTAAATTCTGAATTATCAAAAACAGATGAATAAATATATGTAGCTATAGTTAAAGCTATGCATATCAATGAGTGAATTATAAAATAAGTTTTATGTATGTTTTTTAAAGCATAAAATACGTTATTTTCTAAAGTGGATAGTAATGCCTTTTGTAATCATTTATATATCACAGCATTTTTTTTAACAAACTCTTTGTTAGAATTACATAAGAATAAAATCTATTTTAATATATATTCAAATTGGGGCAGCTAGGTGGCTCAATTGGTTAAGCCTCTGCCTTCAACTCAGATCACGATCCTAGGGTCTTGGAATTGAGTCCCATGTCGGCCTCCCACCTCAGCAGGGAGCCTACTTCTCCCTCTTCCTGCTTGTGCTCTCTTTTCTCTCTTTTTCAAATGAATAAAAAAATCTTTAAAAATACATAGATATGTTCAAATTTTTACAAATTCAGAAATTCTGAATTTGTGAGAATGTGAACTTTTAAATCTTCCCTAATATTTAATTGAATATGATAGAAAAACTAATTATTTTTCACTATGAGGCCAAAAAATTGCTATGATTTTGAAATGACCTTTTTTTTCTATAGGACTTAATTTTTTTTGAAAGATTTTGTTTATTTATTTGAGAGAGAGAGAGAGAGATAATAAGTAGGCAGAGAGGCAGGCAGAGAGAGGGGGAAGCAGGCTCCCTGCTGAGCAGAGAGCCCGATGCGGGGCTCGATCCCAGGACCCTGAGATCGTGACCTGAGCCGAAGGCAGAGGCTTTAATCCACTGAGCCATTCAGGCGCCCTATAGGACTTAATTTTACTATGCTATTTGTTCTAGGATTAACTCACTACACATAGACTGGAACATATAAATCAGACTTTGCATAATTTAGTAATAAGATTTCTTTTAATAAGCATATGTCTTTTAGATGTGAAAAAAATGTTCTTTAACATGTTAGCAAATGATTTCATTGTGATTTTTAATAGAAATATTTAGTCGAAAGTAGGGTTTGGGGGGCCTGGATGGCTCAGTGGGTTAAAGCTCTCTGCTCAGCGGGGAGCCTGCTTCCCCCTCTCTCTGCCTGCCTCTCTGCCTACTTGTGATCTCCCTCTCTCTCTGTCAAATAAATTAAAAAAAAAAAAAAAACTTTAAAAAAAAGTAGGGTTTGTTTTGTCAAATTCATAATAAATTATACTTGTCCAAGTGCAGTTTAAATTTCTGCCCTTAAACTTTTTTGCTGCCTCTCTGTCACACTTTAAATTGTCTAAAAGTAGAAATATGAGGAAGAATGACTACATATTTATGAAATTCAATCATATATACAGCCATTCATATCTTTTTGGGGCTTGACCCTGTCTGACACCACAGCTGCTTCCAGCACATACTTAATCTCATTCATTTTCCTTAGTGCTGATGAACCCCTGAGAGAGAGAGCTCTCTCAGCTGCCCTTTCTTTCCGGCCCTCAGCGGGTGGAGTGTACTGTCTTTCTGTAATGTGTGTAGGATAAGATCTCATACTGCAGAGTCTGGCAACCTGCCAAGCACCACTCTGGCACCCCTCCCCCAACTCGAGGCCATATGAGATCAGAAACATCTTCCCTGCCACATGCATACTGCAGGAAAGGCAGTGAGAAATCTTGTAACGAGGGGCCATATCACCATGTGAACTGTTCTTCCAGGCCTGGTGGCAAGGACCACATTTGCTAAAGGCCAAGGCCAACCTAGAGGTGAGAAGCAGAATTTCTCGCCCTCCTATTCACCAATAGCCACAAACTTTGTAAGGGAAACTACTCATTTTTCTTTTTTACACTCTTCTAAACTCATTCTGAGAAGTTAATGATCAGAGTCTAAATTAATAAGCATCTGCCTTTGGCTCAGGTCAGGATCCCAGAGTTCTGGGATGGAGCCCACATCAGGTTCACTGCTCAGCAGAAAGCTCGCTTTTTCCTCTACCACTCTCCCTGCTTGTGTGGTGTGTATCTGCCAAATAAATGAATGAATGAATGAATGAATGAATAAATAAATAAATAAATAAATAAATACTTAAAAAAATAAGTAAAATAAGTTCTGAAACGTTGCACCAATTTCAATTCTGATTCCCTTCCCCCCTCCAGATTTGGTTATATGAAGAGGTAGCACTTAAGTCTCTCTCTCTCTCTCCTTTGTCTTCATTGTAAATAATTTACTTTTTAAATTAGCAGTTTAATTTTGTTTTAAGATTTTATTTATTTACTTGAGAGAGAGAGAAAGAGAGAGAAAGTGCATGAGCTGGGGAAGAGGCAGATGGAGAGGGAGAGGCAGCCTTCCCACTGAGCAAGGAGCCCCAGGCTGGGTTCTATCCCAGGAACCACCCAGGCATCCTTAAATAAGCAGTTTAGATGCATACTTTACTCTTTAGCAGTGGGCTGCCTCCAAAGGAAGGAATGCCCCTCAACTTATTTGTCAGATGAGAGAAATTAGGAAAAGATATCCAGTAAAGTAGAAAATGCCACATTCCTAAAACCTTTGAAATGTCATTCTTGTAGACTGGAAAAACTACTACATCAGTAATCAAGAGGTCTGTGCTCATTTTATTACTAAATGGTCATCTTAAGTTGGGCACATGGCATTCTCAGGGCTTTATTTTCTTCATTTATAAAGTGTAAAATAAAAGACATATATTGAATTAAATTTGAAGTCTTTTTTGTTTCTATGAGGTCATGACATAAAATGTAGTGAATGTTATTCAATTATTTTACTATTTAAAATGATTTCCGGGGTGCCTGGGTGGCTCAGTCGTTAAGCGTCTGCCTTCGGCTCAGGTCATGATCCCAGCGTCCTGGGATCGAGCCCCGCATTGGGCTCCCTGCTCGGCAGGAAGCCTGCTTCTCCCGCTACCATTCCCTCTGCTTGTGTTCCCTCTCTCGCTGTGTTTCTCTCTGTCAAATAAATAAAATCTTTAAAAAAAAATAAAAAAAATGATTTCCTATTTAATATTCATAAATGTTCATTCATTTCTGAATTTTATAATTAATAAATTCAATCTTTATAACACATGCAAATTTCATTAATTTTGTAAGTATTTAAAATATGGAGAATTTTATGAAAATAATATGGGGAAGAAAATAGCACTGTATGTACATACAAGAAAACTGATGAATCTTTTGTGCTGTCTTCAAAATTACCTATTAGGGCATTCACTCATAGGATCTAGGGAAGTAGTGCCCTAATGCTATTTGCTGTAATTTTGTGGCTTGAAAAAAGATTTATAGAACAATAAAGAAAGACATAATCACAGAGCCAGTTAAGTCATAAATTAGGGCAGTTGAAAAGCCAGATGAGTTTTTTGTTCAATGAAAGAACAGTTCCTTCAATAAATGAAGTTGGAGGGTGATTCACTTTAAAATTATTTACTGTTTATGCTCTAAACAAATATTTATTAATCAGTCACCATCTGCTTGCTAGGCACTGTTAGAAGCACTGAGAACAGAAGAGAATGCTGTTACTACAAAAAAGCTCACCTATTAGTGGAAAGAGACATATTGAGAGACAGAGGAGTGTAAAAAAAAAAAAAAAAAACTGAAAAATCTATAATGAATAGTATATTAAGGGAGCAGATAGGTAACTGATTCAATTAGGTTGGACTAAGGAAACTGCAAAAATTTGGTAACTCAATTGAATTAAATAAGTCAATAATCATAAGAGCAGAGGAAATTTAGGAAGTTTAGAGGTGGGGGTATGGAATAGGCAATGCATCACTGCCGGTAGAATGTGAATGTGGGAAAAGCCTAGAGGTAAGAGGGCTTTTTGGAAACTGCAGGTAGTTTGGAATAGCTGAGTTGAATGTGTGTACGGAAGGAAGAGCAACAGGGAAATAACGAAATAAGATTGTAGTGGTGAGTAGTAACCAGATTAACCCTGTAACCAATCACATCGATGTTGCAATCTGTTTTGGGCCAGTCCTCCCAGCCATTTGTCAGTTACCTTCTCTGGCCTCAGAACATTATAAAGTGGATATGCTTCTTTCTCACTAAAAAAACTCGTAATTTTATAATTCACCCTTTAGTTTAAAAACATTGATAGAATAAATAAAACTAAGATGTTATAAACACCAAAAGCATCATAGTGAAGGACCAAGCTTAACCAATAAATATACTCATTGACAAGCAGTGAGTTAGAGAATAGACCTCATTTTCTCATAATTACTAACACAGACCTTTTCATTGTGAATGTTACTGCATCGAGCATCCCTATAGCTCTAGCCCAGTATATTCACACGTGCCTCCATATATTTGATTGTGCTTCTTTTGTTTTTGTTTTAATACAAAATGTTGTTGTACACATTTGTCAAGGATAATAAATATATGGTATGTGTGCTACCTCCCCTTTCTCCCACATTCCAGAAGACTTTGCTATCACAACCTTAAATCAGTTCCTTCTGAGAATGATTGTGACTTGGAATACTATTACATACATTAAAGACAGCCTCTAACTTATTATATTTAGAATTAAACTAAAAATTCCTCTCTTCTCTTCTTAAGTTTATGTTAAGTAGTAATTCTATTTTGAATCCCCTTTTAAGGTGAATGAGTTCAGTTGTTACTGATGCTATACTGTTCTCCATTAGTATTGTATTAATAATCGGAACCATGTAGTGTGACACTTACTTATTCCTGATTTTTTCCCCATGTATATTTATCTTCTTTTCCAAAGCAAAGAACACATTTCCCGCAAGGGCATTTGAGAACTTGAGTCTTGGTTATCCCATGCCTAGCACAATGGTGGTCATACATCGGACAATTATCTTTTGATTGAGGTATAAATATTGCACAAACTTTTTATGCCTTGAAAAAAATGGAAAAAAATACACATTTTATTAAGTAAAAAAAGTATGAGATGAAGTCAAAATTCACTGTTTTAAAGCAGCAGAAAACTAAAAACAATTATTTATGTTATTCAGTTATGTGATGTTTAAATCAACAATTCCAAGCAAAATTGCTTTTTTTTTTTTTTTAATATGGATAAACTCCCAGTAGAAAATACAGCTTATTTGTGCATTAACAGTGCTGCTTTCTTTGAGGGAAAAGTTAGTTGGCCATATATGGGTTAAATATTGCTCTCACTGATTAAAAGAGGATAAAAATGGCTTTTTGGGAAGCCTGAGTCAGAATTCACTTTGGTCTTGAACTCAGGTATGTTTTGGGAGTTCGAAATAGAGGTCTAATCTTCAGATTCCTGACTTGGAGAATTTATCAAAGAATGCCATCAGTAAATAATACTCACCAACCCTATATGTATCAATATACCTCTATAAGCTCCTTTCCCTCCCCAGTTGGAGTATCTACCAGTCTGCTTTCTCTTTCAACAATACATTTTGTATACCATGCTGACCTCCAAATTAAAGATTCTCCAGTGCCAAGAGCTAAAGCCCAGGACGTCTTGCGTTCTTAGGCAAGGGCCTTCTGTGTACTGGTTTACTTTACTTTCATTGGCTACCATTTACCCCTTTCACCCTGTGTTCCAGGAAGAGTGTATTAAGTCACAGGTCTTCCTTTGAACAAGCTTTCTGGCTTATGTGCCCTTATCAGATTCTCTGTCTAGCAAATTTATAGTCTTCCTTAAAATCCCAGTGTATCCATGACCTCCATGTTCAACCAGTACTTAATAAGGCTCTCTTCCTTCCTCCATGTGGTGAGGGAATAATGAATCTCTCTCTCTACTTTCCAGATGTTAATCCACGTTCACTTTTATATTCCAATTCTAATATATTTGAATGCATTTACCTGGTAGCAAGTCTATCTACCCTATTAGATCATGAACATTTGATGTCAAGAACCATGATTTACTCATCTGTGCTTCCAGTGAAAAGGACAGTAACCTATATGCAGTGAGTGTTCAGTAAATGTTTCCAGAATTGATACATAAACAGGACTAGTAAAATGTACATCTGCTACCAAGTTTTTTGCACAGCACACATGGTTTCTGAAATTCATTCCCCCTTTTAGTGGGTACATTCTGAGGAATTAAAACAAAGATGCTGTATTTCTTCTCTTTCCCATATTTTTTTTCCTTCCCTCCTTTCTCACTCCCCACCATTCAATTCATTCAACCTCAGAGAATTGCACACAACTCAAAATAAAGTTTTGAGTGTGTGTGTACATGCACGTGGGAAATATAATGATTTCATAAAAATAGTATTCTTGCTTTTTTTATATGTACAGATTTATTTCTGTTATATGGAAAACAATCTTTCCAAAATGAATGATTCTTATTTATTTGATACCAAATTAATAAATATAAAATAATGATACTTTTAGGCTCAATCATTGACCTAAAGCCTTTTATTTTTCATTTATCATTCTTTCTTTTCTTTCTCTTTTTTTAAGTAGGCTTTATGCCCAATACAGGGCTTGAACTCATGACCCAAGATCAAGAGTTGCATACTCTTAATGACAGAGCCAGGCAGACAATCACTTTTGTCATTATTTCTTATGTTGTATTTATATTTCTTTCTCCTAGCTTAAACTGATTATTTTTTATCCTCATTAAATAATGAGGTTAAAAATTAGGTTATTAGGTTATTAAATAATAACCTACTTTCAAAATACCCCTGCACTCCATTATGAAAATGTTTCCAATGTCCCTTTAGGGAAGGGAAACTAATGATGTTTCCAGCAACTGCTTGGGATGATTTGAAGTAAAATGATACAAGGTTTGCAATCTAAAGGATGACAATGAAGCATTGTTCCATTATTGGACATGTAAGGTGCTTAGTGATCTTGATCATAAAACAGAAAAAGAGAATTGAATCTTTGACATGAAAAGTATTTTACTTACTTTATATATATATATACACACACACACACGCACACACACACACAATGGCAGGTGTTTATTATTTGGTAAGAATCATTTTCTAATATTATTTTTAGCTGGAGAAGTACTGACCTCTAAAATGCCATGTTTTAGGGTAAAATGCCATTCACAATATGTTTTAATAAAAGCGATGCACCTTGGAAAAGGCAGGCATCTGTCAAATGTCTGGTCATGTACACCCTGATCAGAGCTTTTAGCAATGCTTGAAAGTATAGTTGAAGAGGCAGAGAAGGAATCAAATGAGAATGCTAGTTCCTTTGATATGATCCTTACCTTAAATAAAATAAGTAGAAATAAAGCAAACTTTGGATTAATTTTTCAGTTAAATGTACTAGAAACTACTTAACATTCCTAATTATATGAATTTGTCCTGCCATTGCTTTATTTTTCCGTGGCATATTAACAACGAGAGATGTTTAGCATTTTTTATTAAATACATCATGAAGAAAGGGCATGCTTTTCACCTTCCACAAAAGCTTAACGTAGTTTAATGACTAATATTTTTTGAGTGCTTAGTTTGTTGCAGAAATATGCTAAGTACTTTATGGAGAATCAAAAATTTAAGGAGCACCCCACAGGGGTTCACTGTTCTTTTATCTCTTGCTGCTAGGAGCTGATGTGGACTCCCAATTCCACAGGACTGGTGGGAGGATCCAAAGAGAGACCTAAAAAAATGCAACCATTTTCTGTGAGTATAAATTTTTATTTTTAAGGTTCTTTATTATTAAGAGAATTCACATGAGCATGCTGGCCTGGAGGCGGCCAAGGTAGAGCCTTCATGGTGGCCCTGGTGCCAGCCGCAGACAGCCTGTTCTGAGAACCAGGGTCTTTATTTATTTATTTATTTATTTACTTAATTTTTTTAAGACTTTATTTATTTATTTGACACAGAGAGAGAGATCACAAGTAGGCAGAGAGGCAGGCAGAGAGAGAAGGAGAAGCAGGCTCCCTGCTGAGCAGACAGCCTGATGGGGGGCTCGATCCCAGGACCCTGAGATCATGACCTGAGCCTAAGGCAGAGGCTTTAGCCCACTGAGCCACCTAGGGTATTTAAAGATTTTATTTATTTATTTGACAGAGAGAGAGAGATCACAAGCAGGCAGAGAGGCAGACAGAGAGAAAG
>CM053605.1:34278707-34336260 GCA_028646535.1 Procyon lotor
TTTTATTTATTGGACAGAGAGAGAGAGAGATCACAAGGAGGGAGAGAAGCAGGCAGAGAGAGAGGGGGAAGCAGGCTCCCTGCTGAGCAGAGAGCCTGATGCAATGCGGGGCTCGATCCCAGGACCCTGAGATCATGACCTGAGCTGAAGGCAGAGGCTTTAACCCACTGAGCTACCCAGGCACCCAGTTTGGCACTTTCTTAAAAGTTAAACCTGTTCTTTAATCCAGTCATTTTATTCCCCTCAAAAAAAAAAAAAAAGGAATATATGACCATACAAAAATTTGTACATCAATGTTCATACCAATTTATTAGCCAAAAATTGGGACTAACACAAGTATCCATCCACAGATAAAAGGAAAAAAAAATTTGCTATATTCATCCAAAAGAATATTAGTAGTAAAAAAGAATGAACTTTTGTTATACAAAACAAAATGAATGACTCTTAAAATAATTATGCTTCACAAAAAGCCAGACCAAAAGACAACATAGCATATTATTCCATATCTATAAAATTTTAGACAATGTAATCTAATCTGCAGTGACAGGAAGAAGATCAGTGATTGTTTGCTTAGGAATGAGGTAATGTGCATAAAAAGCAGGAGGGATTACAAAGTAGTACCAGGATACTTTTATATGATGATATGTTCACTCTTGTAATTGTGGGGAGGGGATGGTTTCCCTCGCTTACACACACACACGCACACACACACACGTCAAAACATATTCAATTATATACTTTAAATATATGTGATTTATTGTATTTCAGTTACACATCAATAAAGGTGTTTAAAAATTACAAAATAATGATTAATGTTTATTTATAGAACAGTGAACAGATGTGTATACACATGAGATATATCTTTAGGTATATATGGAATTTTGGAGGTGGTTTGCTTCAAACCATTGAAAGTGCTTTTGTTTGTTGCTATTTTTTTCTCCATTACATGAAGAAAAATCAGTTTCATTATCTTGTTTTTTTCTTAATTAGGTTTTGATGCTTGTGAAACAATGTATTGAGTATTAGAATGACTGCCAAAGAGGAAAAATACTCCAAAGCAATCTAAATACTGCACTAATAAACAAAGGATAACTTGTTTTAATATTTTAATAGGCTATTTTTATATTGTCTTTATCAGCATGTATATAAAAAACATTACAAGATCCAAAAGTGACTAATAGACCTAATTATAACTCAAGACACCATATACATTGCTTAAAAGGGGTAAATATAAAAACAAAATGACAATTACAAGCATAGGCAACTACATTTTAGTTTACACTTACAAAAGAATCCTGTTTGGTAAATTATATCTAGGTTCCATTAAGTGTATACTTAGAATAGACATAAACAATTAAAAATCATAGTAATTTTTTTATATAATAAATGTTTATATTAGAATAGATTGAGATTTACAGAAAAGTTACCAAGATAGTACAAAGAATTCCCATAACCCCATACCTAATGTCCCTTATTATTATCTTATATTCATATGATGCATTTGTACCAATATCAATAAATTATTATTAACCAAAGTACATACTGTGTTTGGACTTTTTTTTTTTTAAGATTTTATTTATTTGACAGAGAGAAACACAGCGAGAGAGGGAACACAAGCAGGGGGAATGGTATTGGTAGTGGAAGAAACAGGCTTCCCGCTGAACAGGGAGCCGGACGTGGGGCTCGATCCCAGGACCCCGGGATCGTGACCTGAGCCAAAGGCAGACGCTTAACGCCTGAGCCACTCAGGCGCCCCTGGATATTTTTTAAAAAGTTTTATTTAATGTACTTTTTCTGTCCCAGAATCGTCTCATCTAGTATTTCACATTTTATTTAGTCATCATATTTCCTTGGAGTCCTCTAGATTGTGACAGTTTCTTAGACAATTCTTTTTCGTTTTTGTTTTTTTTTTTTTTTTTTTTTTTCTTTTTCGTTTTTGATGACCTTGAAAGTTTTGAGGACTACTGGTCAGGAACGTTGTAGACTGTCTTTTACTATTAGATTATTTGAGGTTGTTCTCATGACTAGACAGTGGTTGTGGGTTTTGAGAGGAAGAACAAAGGGATAAGCCATTCTCATCACATCATATGGAGAATGCAGAATATCAACATATAGAAAATTAAAATAGTATTTATTTAATGTAATTTCATCCAAATCATATAAGTGTTAGATTTGGATTTTCTTGCACATAATACTTATTCACCCTCTGTCTACAATTGGTGGAGTCATGGTATGGAAATATTTTTTAAGATAAGTAGCACAGCTTTATTTTGACAATTGCCGTAAAACCACTTGATTTGCCTCTATAGTCAAAATTAGTTTTATAAAAATTCCTTTCGGAAGCATAAATAAACCTTTTTATTTTTATTGTTTCCTTTTTTGTTTAGTTTTATTTTATTTTTTTATTCTATGAAAAATCTCTAAAAATATTCTTCTCCATGTTGACATCTTAGAAAGTAGTCTACTGAGAAAAACTTCTAAATAATCAAGTGGAACTTATTTCAGGACTATAAGATTGGTTCAGCTCTGTAGAGTTCATTAATATTAATGCACTATTTAATAGATCTAGCTAATAAATATCTTTATTATCTCCATGATGCAGGAAAAAAAAAAACTGACAAAAAGCCAATAGCTGTACCTGATAAAAATAGTCAAGAAAAAACAAACTGAGGGATATTTTCTTAACATGATTGTATATGTCACCAAGGCAATTAGACAAAATAAATCAAAGAGGGTTATCAGAACTGGTGAGGAAAGAGTAAATTATCTTAATTTGCAAATGATATACTATACCTGGACCAGAGGTTAAGTATAGCTCTTGGACCAAATCTGGCATGCTCAGGCTTAAAGCTGAATTCCTCTCTGAAAATTGCTCATGGCTAAAGAGAGTCAGCTCTGCTTATATCCCTTCCCCTTCCATGGGGGCAGTTTGCATCTAATTATTGGTCAATCCCAGCTCCAAGATCCTTTAACCCCTACAAGTATTATACCTAATAAAGGTCTCCCAAATAATGCTGTTTTACAAATACCTCAGTATTTTTTTCAGGAAGTTTGATCTAAGATATATTTAAAGTTTACATTAATATAATGTCGTATATATATACATATGTATATATATGAAGACTTCTAGAAGAAAATGCAGAAAAATAACTTTTAAAATTATGGGTTAAGATAATGTTTATTTGAAAGGGCAGAAAAAGCACAAACCAAAAGGGTAGAAAATCCACTAGCCATAAAATTAAAATAATAAATAAAATTTCTCCAAATTACAAATTTCTTCTCTGGGTAAACATCATTAATAAAATGAAGAAGCAAGACACTAGCTAGGAAACAAATGTTGACAATACATACACCTGACAAAGGATTTGAATCCAGGATAAATAAAGAATTCAATAATAAGAAAAGAAAACCCACAATAAATGAGGAAAAGGTTTGAATAGCCACAATCACAAAGAAAAAGTATGTAAATGATCAGTGGGTTGTAAATCAATAAACATTTAAGTAATGGCCAGGGAAATTCAGGTTAAAGTCGTTGCATACTTGTAAGAATTACTAAAATTTAAAAAAGATTGATAACACCAAATATTGGTAAGAATATAGGGCAGTTAGAAAGTTTATTAAGTATTTATTAGAGTATAATATGGTACAACCACTTTGGAAATTAGTTTGTATTTAGTTTCTTATATAGTAAAATATACATCTATCTCAGTATCTAGCAATTCCACTCCTAGATATTTACCAAAGCTGAACAAAACTATGTATGCACAAAAAATATTCAAACAAAAATATTTTTATAGAAGTTTTTTTCATGATAGAAAAAAATGAAGCTAGCCCAAATATCCATCAGCATGTGAAATGTTTAATAATTATGCCATGTTTGTACAGTAAAATACCATACTAATTGATGACAGAAATAAACAAATTATTGATACACTCAACAACATAGATGGATCTTCAGATATTATGTTAAGTCAATGAAGCCAGACATAAAATAGTAACAACTGCATTATTCGGTTTAATAAAGTTTTAGAACAGACAAACTAATTTGTGGTGATAAACAATCAATCAATCATTGCTCTGTGCTAAGAACATTGAGGGAACTGTTTAAGGCAATTGATATATTCTATATATTGATTGAGGTGGTGGTGACATGGTACACAAGAATATATATTTGATAAAATGCATTTATCTGTATACTTAAAGTTTGTGCAGTGGAGGTATTATGTAAATACTTCTATGAGTATTTTAGACATTAATAAATTCCAATTGAAAGGGTGCCTGGGTGGCTCAGTCATTAAGCATTTGCTTTTGGCTCAGGTGGGTCCTGGGATCGAGCCCGGCATCCGTCTCCCTACTCCTCAAGAGGCCTGCTTCTCCCTCTCCCACTCCACCTGCTTGTGTTCCTTCTCTCGCTGTGTCTTTCTATGTCAAATAAATAAATAAAATCTTAAAAATAAATTCCAATTGAAGACAAACAAAGAAAATTCATAAGAGAGGCAATTAGCAAACCACTCCTTAAAGATCAACACAGTGATATCAATTGATAGTGGCAACTCTGGATGAAATGTGAAGAGAAAAATCAGGATAATCAGCATTAAAATTTGTTAAAGTGCTTGGTGGAGTTTTAAAAAGTCACATTTATTTAAATAAGCATATAAATACTGTGTATTATCTGAAGAAACATGACTGAGAAATATAGGAAAATGGGATTATTGGATATAGAACAGTAAAGATGGATATATTAAAAGAGAGTTGGACAGAGCAATAATAAATGAAGTGTAAACTTAGATTGGATATTATTCTAATGGTAGAATGCCTCCAGGGCTGAGCTATTAAACTTAAAGAATTGAACATGAACAAGATTGCCAGATTTCGCATCTCTCACAATGGGAAACCGACCAACCAAATTCAGAATTATATATAAAAAACAAACAAACAAATGCCTCAGCAAAAATCAAGGTAAGGGGAAAAAGAAATAAAACATTTGATTCTAGCAATAACACTAGCCTATCTTGAAAGACGCAGGGGTGGGGTAGGGGAGGAGGATCTAATTTATGATGTAGGTTCTAAGGGAAAAAAAATGAAAGAAATAAGAAAGGAAAATGCTTTAAAAAAAACAATGCCTTAGTGCATGGCAGAAATATTAGTATTCAATAGGTTCTTGTATCACAAGGCTCAGAAACATCCACTAAAGCATCTGTTCAGATATTGCTATCTAGTATTCTGTTGAGGCTAAAATCTAGTAGATTGTCTAAATTTCATCATTTATATGCCACTGGGTCTTTGGTATGGTGTTTAACAACATAAAATAACAAATTTTTTTTTTTTTTTTGCCTGGAGTAAGTGCATCATAACTTGAAGAGTGACATTTAAAAAATAAATTTAGTTAGCTATTGATAATTACATCTTGTTTTTAAAGATTTATTCTTTTTATTTGAGAGAGAGAGAGAGCACAACTTGGGGGAGAGGAAGAGGCAGAGGGAGAGAGAGAATCCATAAGCAGACTCCCTGCCAAGGGTGGAGCCTGACATGGAGCTTGATCCCAGGAACCCGAGATCATGACCTGAGCCAAAACCAAAATCAGCCACTTACCCGACTGAGCCATCCAGGTGCCCCTCTTTTTAAAAATTGTTGAGTTATTTAAGCAGAAAGATCATGAAAATTGGTTTTAATGGGCATTTCCTTGATGACTGCTTATCATAATATTCATTGTATGAGTACTTAAATTTGCATCTTATTGATCATTCATATACTTTTTCTTTACATGATTGTGTCGACTCAAACTATTTCCCCTTTTACCGTGTTTTTATTATTGAGCATCTTACAAATTTTGACATCCTAAAGGAACTATATGATTCTTATTAGTGAGCCTAGGTCATATTAATGAAAGCATACCCAATTCCACCTAGGCATTATTCTCGAAAACTTAATGTGATAAGGAATTAGGAACAATTTCATTTCTTTGGATTTTATATTAACTTAAATAAGAATTTAGGAATGGGTACTTTTACATATCTTACTAAAATTTTATTTTCAACATCATTTCTTTCATTTTGGGATTTTATAAGGGGATTTAATCTTTTTTGTTCTTTTTTTTCCTCCTAGGGATTTTATAAAGAAAAAGGCAGGTTTTGGTTATCTCCATATCACTAACATTTTATTATTGAAATTTTTATGTTCTTTTAGTGTCATTCTAAAATCTTGGGTGAACTATACTAGACAATATGAATGGGTATGAATTGGGAAAAATAAAAAATAGAATGTGAGTAATATTTCATTTTTCTGCTCAACATGTTTTGAAGTTCATTTAATTACTCTTTACAACCACTTCTTAGCTCCTGAAGGCAAAAGGTATACTGCTCATGCACACTGCCATGCCCAAAAGAGAAGCTTGTTGTTATTAGGAACCAGCCTTAGGAAAGTGAGTTAGGACTTCCCTAAGAATCACAAAACTGCTGTTCTCATTCATGGAAAGGAAGAGCCAGACATCAGTTAATAATTAAGAGTGATGCATCATAAAAAAGACAGTATTAGGTAGAATGTTTTCAATGTTGAGATTGCTCCACTAGAGTAGCAATTCTCTCTTCATCAATTTATTCCAAAGGAAGAATATCTCATCTGATGGTGAGTTTAAAAGAGAAACACTAAGAGATAATGGCTGAACCTCTTCTGATTCCTTCTGATTTTGTATATAATTGTCTGCAGAGAGCATGTGTTCTTTCAACTTCTCTAGTTTAACTATTATGAGTCCAGCTGACCTCCCACCTCCTTAGTGATATCCAACCTTGCCTTTAACACAATAATTATGGTTATTCAGTTTTGAGTGCAGTTTTCCTGAGCCATTTGGCCAGGGCAAAGCTATACCCTCCCCTATGGCTTCACCATTAAGGGATGTGATACCTAGATCACCTTCTGCCAGTCTCTTTTGTCAATCTCTCTATTAGTTACAAACCTAGTCAAAGAATATAACTACTAATTATTGACATCTTTGACACCCCAAATGGCACAATAGGTTATACATTCACTTGGATAATTTACATTCTGATTCATTCACTCAGTGCTATTTTCCAGTGGGTGTTCATTGTTTCATTTTAATGTTAAGTGTCAAAAGAATCCCTTAAAAACAGTATGAAAACTCCAGGGGAATTTTGGTGATATAGAACCTGATTTCCTAGTTTCAGTTTCTAATAGAATGAGATCTTCTTTGGCCTGCTTTCTGTGCCTGTATTTATTGCAACAACTTTTCATTCTCTATTTCCATTCTCCATACAGCAGAGAAGTTCTTAATGCAAATTTGGTCATCCGACTTCCTTACATAAAAACACGTGTTGTTTTTCCCTTGTATCTAGGATAAAAACCAAAACCAACATGGGTTGCAAGGTGCTAAATGAGCTGGTTCCTGAGAAACTCTGTAGTCTCATCCATTGCTATCTTCCCTCTTGCTTTGGTGCTCTAGCCTTATTGGCTTTCTCTCAACTTTTCAGTTGCTTCCCATGCAATCCTTACCACAGAATTTTTGCACTGTGGTTATTTTGTCCAGAATAACACTTTATTTCCTCCCTACCTCACATACTTTACTCCATTTTTACCTTTTGATCCTAGATTTCAATGAAAATATTATTTCTTCAGTGTTATGGCAAAGTCACAACACACTGTAATCCTCTTGTTTTGTGTGTGTGTACACATATGTGAACATTTTACTTTGCAGAGTGATAATGTATATATATATGATATGAGATACACACACATACACATGTGAATGTGTGTACATCCATTTTATATGTATATTTTTCCATATATGTTTATCATTATTGCCATTGTTTGTTTCTTCTGGTACATATGATTGAACTCAACCTTCCCCAGGCAACTGTAAGCTCCATGAGAGCAGAGACCAAGTCAAGTTAGATTTCCTCACTGTTTTATTGACAGTGGCTAGCAGAATACCTAAAACTTCTGGACTCTTACTCAATCTTGGGTAAGCGAATAAATTGCCTCATCTATTTTATATTCTTTATTACTCCAAAGGTAATTTTGTGTGTATGTGTCCACATACACAGGAGGGTTTTGATGATGTAGACAATGTGCAAATGCTTAAAAAATTAATGAGAGAATAAAATAGATGCCAGATGTTTCTTCCATTTGGCAACTGTCTGGACCCTGAAAAAAGATCTTTTAACATAGATCTTTGTCTTTCCTTATTCCATAGTTTTACTTTTAACTTTCCTTCAAAAAATTTTTCCAAAAAGAGCATGATAAATCTAAAGACATCTAGTCCCTAGGGGAAGAAAACAATCTTAAATTGGATTAAAAGTTAATGAAATATTTTACTACTTCATTTTACTATAGCATTTGCAAGTTGTATCTGAGCATCCTAATAATTTTAAAATCACTCTCTTCATCTCAATCAGTGAAGGGTTATGAAAAAGTTCTCATTTTTATGATCCAGAAAGTCTCATGCAAGAGAAAAGAAATTAGGTTATTAAAGGAAGGTACTGTATAACTTGCCTAATGGCCTGTAATCTGCTAAAAGTACAGCTGCGGTGGGCTGTTTAACAGGTGCTATGATTATGGAGCATAACAAACATGTTAGGCTTTGTAGTGCATTTAATACCTTATAAACAATTGGGCTAATTTGGACAAGGCTAATGGATTAGTTCAAATGACACTCTTATAAAAGGTTTGTGATTATGTTGTGCAGATTTGACAGAAATTCTAAGCTTAGCAACGTGTTCGGCTTTAAAATAAGTAGAATACTATTTTTAATATTCCAGCACTGAATTCTAATTTTATTCTCTCCCTAAAGAACATTGTACTTTTGAATAGGGATAATCATTCTCATGGTTCTCTAACAGTCTCCACCAACACAAAACTACAGCTTAAAATGTTCCAATAGTTCTACCATAAAAGCTCGTGTACTCTGTGAAAATGGGCATAAATCCCTACCCTGAAACAATCAGAGCAAATAACTTGGGATTTTTCCTGCCAAGCAATTAACTACACATGTGTTACTTAAGCACCTTTGAGTAAAGTGACAGAATTTTATGCATAGATTTAAAGCCAATTTTTCAATAATTGAGGAAAGGTTTTTTTGTTTTGTTTGTTTTCTGGAATGAATGACTGAATACCAAAATATATGGACCAAAGAAAGGAATTTGGAGGAAAAAAAAGTCAATAAGAAAATCATGATACACATTCACAAATTCACTGAAATTCTAAAATAAGGAATGGATACAAGGGTCATTTAAGAAAAACAAGAAAAACAGTTAAGTCACCTAGCATAGGCAGTCATACAGTAAACATCAAAATGATACAGTCAAAGGGAGGTATTAGTTTGATGAGTCTGCAAATCAGACAACCTGTCTAGAAGGACAAATTTAGGGGTGCCTGGGTAGCAGAGCCAGTTAAGTGTCAGACTCTTAGTTTCAGCTCAAATCATGATCTCAGGGCCGTGAGATCAAGCCCTGAGTAAGGCTCCACACTCTGTGGGGAGTCTGCTGGAGATTCCCTCTTGCCATCTGCTCCTCCCCCATATCCCCTCTAAAATAAATAAATAAATCTTTTAAAAGATAAATAAAATGCAAATTTAGGAATCATTAGCAGATATATTTTGAGCCATTTGAAACTCAGTTGAAAAGAAGCATAACAGGAAGTGAAAAAAGGTGTCACCTGCTGAATAGTAATTACATACAAATAGATATGAGAACAAGAGATTGTGGTGTCAAGGGAGCCAATAGAGTAAATGTTCTGAGACATGGAAATAGAGTGTTTCAAGATTCTGTTGAGGAAGTAGCAATGTCCATTAGACATGAGCTTGCTGGTTGAGTTGTAATGGTAGAAGCATAATTAGAGAGAGCTAAAGTATAAATTGAGACTTATATTTCTGGCAATATGTGAGCCAGATGGATTAAAAAACTCTATAGGTTTTTAAGTAACCACCTAAAAACTCTATAAAATTTATCAAACATCATTTATCAGACAAACATCAACTAAAGTCCATTGCTGAATTTTGAAGAATATAAAGGAAAAACTAAAGGGAAAGGGATCAAAAGAAAACAGAAATTATAATTGGTAAAATACAACTAATTCTTGAATCACATTTTATCTCATAGAAAAACATAGAGTGATAATCTGAGGATCCAACCTAAAATGTTAGAAAAATAATTACAGATCAAACCAAAAGGAGATGAGAGAACCAATAAAGAGAAGCACAAATTAAAAAAAGAAAAACACTTAAAACAAAGGTATCTTAGAGAGTTTCAACAGTAATAAACCTCTGTAAAAAATGAAGAAAAAATATAAATATGGAAATGCAGAAGTGACTATAGATACGTAAAATATTTAACATTTGAAATGAAAATTTATGCCAATAAAATTGAAAATGTAAATATTTCTCTAGAAAAATGAAGCCTATCAAACTGATCTGAAAAGAAAATACAATACATAAGTAGAACTAAAATAACTTGTAAAAATTTGCAGCAATGGAAAATAAGCAAG
Organism: Procyon lotor; assembly: GCA_028646535.1. Classification (NCBI taxonomy): domain Eukaryota; kingdom Metazoa; phylum Chordata; class Mammalia; order Carnivora; family Procyonidae; genus Procyon; species Procyon lotor. The sequence goes on from CM053605.1 coordinate 34,289,202, forward strand.
GCACCTTAGTTTTACTGACCAGTTCTCAATTTTTCAGAATAGTTATATATCTGTGTGTGTCTTTAAAATGCATTATAATTGATATATAGTTTAGATGGAAGAGTTAACATTAGAAAATAAGGAAGGTAATCATATTAACAAATTATATAATAAAAATACATGATTATCTCAGTGGATGCAGTAATTAATTTGAAATATTTTATAGCCACCAGAAGAAAAAAATAAAAGCAAATAATTCTGTAGCATGAATACTATCAGAATCCTCAAGCAACATAGTATTTAATGATGAAAAGGATTTTCTTTAATATAATGGGATAAATGGATGTTTTCAGGTATGACCTCTTTGTACACACCCACCCCCCCACACACAAATAAATATACATAAAAGACCTAAGGATTGGAATCGAAGAAACAAAGACATCATTATGTGTACCCAATAGGGTATATTTAAATAAATAAGAAAATTTAGTGTGTCTCTGAAAATAAAATTACTGTGCAAAAACTAAATTTTTCTTGTACCCCAGAAGTAGACTTAGAGAAAACATTGTAAAGAAGTGAATATTTTGCAATAGCAACAGAAATATAAAGAAACAATGCTTCTAAGAGAACACGAACAAGACTTTAACTGATAAAACTAGAAAACTGTAATGAGTGACACTAAGGAAAACTCAAATATGAGGAGGGAAATGGCATTTTATAAACAAAAAAAATCAATATCATAAAAAATGCAGTTCTCTCATATTAATATTTGAATTTAATAAAAAAGATCAAGGGAAATTTTGCAAACATTGACACATCTGATTCTGGGATTTATAAAGAAGACTGAAGAGCAAGAATATGGAAGAACGTTTTGAAGAAAAACAAGATGGGATAACCCATTTTAACAGATAGTAAGCTGATTAAAAATGATGATGACTTACATTTCCAACCATGATGAAGTAACTAGAACCACACTTACTACCCTGAGAGCAACAGAGAGAAAACTGGAAAGGTAAGAGGCAATGATTTTTAAATATTGAACAAATGTAGCACTCAGCCTCCACCAACTTTTCTTTTGCATTGCCATCTCTTTACCAATCCCAGACCACACAACAGTGACAGGGAATCTGCTTTTGATGAAATTGTGATGCCTTGTTCTGAGAAGTGAGTGTCTTCATGGGTTTCATTTTATTACACAAAGACTCCTTGGGCCATAGAACATGATGCTCGTAGAGCCATGGTTAGTATGGAAGTCTCAGGTGTTAGCACTGGATAAGGGACTATGATTTTCTCCTTGTGGCTTACTTCAGGGCTTCATTCACCAGAACTAGCATTCTTTTTGGGCTATGTTGATCAAAACAGGAGTAAAATTGGCTGCTCAATACTTTGGATTTTTAAAACCAAAATAATTTCACTTAGTCATTGTAAAAACATCTGCTGCTCATGCCATTCTTATACCTATCTTGCATTTAACGACAACGGTTCTTTGTACTTGACATTATTGTTACCTGGTTTTTGTCACTTCAGGATACCAACAGCACCAATAAAACCAGGCATCTCATCTCAATGGCAGCTCTCAGAAATGCTGAATCTGTCTCTGAAAGTGTTTTCCAAAATGTCTTGGGAAAAACCTGTTCTATATTTTCCTTTGGTATGCATTTAGATGGTAGCTGAGCAGATCATGGAGAATCTGCTTTACATTATTTATTCTATTTCCATAGATATTTTGATTTATCCCTCTGTATCAAACCAAGGAATACCTGGCCCCTTAACTTCCTTTGCACAGAATCCAGGTTATAGGCTACTAATTAAACAATAATTATGGCCATTTATAACTACTTGAGCTAGTATTGATTGAAAAAAATCTGTTTAGTTCATATCAATATATTTAGCCAATATATAATCATCTTACCTTATGTATCTAATACTGTAAATATATATTCTCAAACCTATTTTTCAGAGTCTGACTTTTATAAATTAACACAATATCTGAATTATTTTATTGTATTGTGTTTAACTTTCAAGTCCCCAAAACCCTGAAGCATATAGGAATCTAACTGTAGGTATTGCTCTGGAGGTTGTAAAGGGTAAAAGGGGAGAATCATCAGAAGAAATGACATTATTTCACATGGGAACATTTCAGGCATAGTTTTGTAAAAAGACTGAAACAACCTTAATGTTTCAAGAGGTAGAGAAATTTACTGTTTCTATTGGCAAGGAAGTTTCAGTAGGATTTGAACCTTCATTACTCAGAGTCATCCAAATTCTGCCAAGTTTCCCACATTATTTCAACCAAAATTTGATTTTTGGCTTGGCAAGGAGGTAAATTTTAAATCTAAGTTATCATTAAATCAGATCTGCAGCCGCAAGATATAATGTACATTTAAAGCAGTCATATTTGGCCTCTTGATTCTCTGACAAAGACTTGAACTTATAATTTTAAATTCATTACCTTTTCTAGTTAGAAGGAATTTATTTAGTTAGCTAATATTTACATTAGCTAATAATAAATATTAGCTAATAATAAATAAAATTATTTTTATTTTTATTTTTTTGAGAGAGGGAGTGTATGTGCCTACACATGGGAGAAGGAGGGGCAGAGGGAGAGGGAGAGAGAGAATCTCAAGTAGGTTCTATGTCATGCATGGCACCGACCCAGGGCTCAATCACAGGACCTTGAGACCATAACCCAGAGATCATGAACACCAGATGGAAACAAGAGTCCCAGGCTTAAGCAATTGAGCTATCTAGGCATTGGGTAAGTATTTTAGAAGAGGAAGAGACAAAAGACACAAATTCCCTACACTGGTGGATTTGATAACATTTCTCTCTTTTGCCTGCAAGTCTCACTTGAATACATTTATATTAAGAACCTTAGGTTCAAAGGAGTTTGGGAAATGTTATTTTGTTTGTTTTTCCTAATTCTCTAGCCTCTGGTGTACACGAAATCAAAGTGGAAAGAGGATAAAATGAAGACCAAGAGAATTTAAACATTAAATATGTCCAGCTTTCTCACTTCAGATATGGCTGTGATTTACAAGACTTCCCGTATGACTTGAATACAAACAATCAGTCTTGGAGGTGGGGGGTGGGAAAGGCACGATGAAGAAGAATATGATTAATGACCTAACGTTTCAGTTTACCAGATAAAGCACTTTTCCCCTCAGTTTGCCTCCAGATAGTATTTGGTATTCATTTTCTAACACAGTTGGAACTAAATTATACCAAATACAAAAATGTACAAATCTAAAATAGTATGAAATATGTATGATCAATTGCAGCCCAAGAAAACTCTTGAAAAAATAAACTAATTCCACAGTGAATTATATTTTTCATACATAATTAATTATACAGTATATTTTATTTCAAAATAAATGCTTAACACAGCCCTCTATGTCCTAAAATGAGAGGAAAAAAAAAAAAAAACAAACTTCCATTCATTCAGCTGTCAGTATAAAAGAGTTGATAATGACTTATATCAAAATCATATACATTGTTTAGACAGTGGTTTCCTGGAAGGAAATTAATAATGAGCTAATTTAAGAAATAACTATAAATGATTTAAAAAACTTTGTCTGCATTGTCTGTGGTACTGTGCCACTTTGCTGTAATATTTTATATGTTGTACTAGGACACCAAATGGATTTGCGACTGGTTCAATTCCAGGTGTCCAAAGACAATAGAACCTTGAGGTTATGACTCCTCCCCACCCTGCCCACACCTCGCATTCTGTGAGTTTCAGACTGCTTGAGAAAAGATGAGTAAAGGGGTGCTTAAAAATTAGTTTTTCAACCTTTAGGACTTCATTTTCTTTGAATGTATAAAAGTGGGAAAAGTCGAAGAGGAAGATAGGCAGAGAAGTTCTTTGGAAGGAATTGTTAGTATGGTGTGAGTCTCACTCTTTTCAAAGCAGCTATAATAGAAAACGACACTTCTTTTTCCACCCAACAACAGGGTTTCAGAAAATCATTCAGAGAAACTGTTTTCCTTGACAGTTTGGGAGTGGAGGAGTACTGGTTCCATAAACATGCCTGGAAAGACCTGAAAGCCGGAGAAGATGCTGGCTGACCATCTAAATGACGAGAATGGCTGTGTGGGAGACAGCCTTCATATTCAGAGTATATCTGGATAAAAGACATCAAAATATATTTCCTCTAGAAAGGGAAAAAGAGAACTGGCCTGGAGGTGTCTTACAAGTTTTTATTGTTGTTGTTGTTGTTGTTTAGTTTTTGTTTTTTCCCCAAGACTGTGACCCAGTAAAGCTCCAAAAGAGACCATCTGTGGGAGGTCTACTATCATAAAACGGAAGTTGAGAACCAAGTGCTAAGTAGCCAGATGGAGGAGGAAAATGTTAAAGAATCTAGAGAGGAACGATCTATATAGATGGGACAGTCTCTGAAAAGCCCACAATATCAACCCAAAGGACATTTAGCTCTAAATATCTTCACTGGCCATAAGAAATCAACACAAGTTCATATCACTATTAATTAAATAAATTATTCTCCAAATCTTAATGTTTCCTCCCAGTTCCTCCTCACTCCAAGCCTGGGGAAATCAGAAAATGAGACTAAAGTACCAAGAGAGAGCTTGGACATGGAGAAAGAAGAAACATGATCACACTTTCTCTCCTCATTGCAGGCTTCTGTATATGAAGCAGCCTTGGGAGAGAAGAGATGTTTTATTTTTAGTGAAGTTTAGAGATGTGACTATACACTAGACCATTTATTCTTGAGCTGTGGGTTTTGGTGATTTAATTGTCAGTAACAGCCTTGGATTTTGCTCAGAAGTGCAGGGAAAATTAGATGCACAGAATGGGTTAATATGGACAATATGAAGCAAAAAAAAGTTATGTTATTACATTCTTGTGCATTCTGTAAATGCAAAATAAGGCCAAAGTTGAGAATTCTTTGAAACTCTTTATGTTTTCTTTTCTCTCACTCAGAAACATGTAGTCACATATACATTTTAAAATCATTTTTATAATAGGAGTGCCTGGGTGATGCTTATTAGTCCTTTAAGCATCTGGCTCTTGGTTTCTGCTTAGGTCATGATATCAGGGTCATGAGATCAAGACCCCTGTCTGGCCCAGTGGTCAATGGGGAGTTGTCTTGGGGATTCTCTCTCTCCTTCTCCCTCTTCCCGTCCCCTCTGCTCTCATATACTCTCTCTCTCTCAAATAAATAAATCTTTAGATCATTTTTATAGTAAACGTAGCAAAATAAATCCAAACCTGAATATATGGTAAAAATGGAACCTTATCAGAATATAGGAGCTCAATATGAAGCAATCTTTTTAACTCCACCGTATTTTATATTTTAATATTATCTAAAAATTTTTGTTTTTATGCAATGAAGATATTTTTGACTTGTAATGTAAGAAATCTTGGGCGTGTCAGAAACCTGAAAGCATGCTTGTACTCTGTCTTTACAATGAAAGAAGAAAAAGAAAAAGAAAATCAATTTATGTCACCAATTACATTAACCATAATTGTAATGAGATGCTTTGTTTTTATACTAACTACTTATTACCTGATCCTGCAGGTTAAGCCAGGTACCCTGATTATAAACTACTACCACAGTCTGCCCTTTCACTTTCAGACATGTATCATAGCTGTAATGCACTGATTCATTTCCCTCCCCTGGGTCTTCATTACATCCATTTTCAAGTCTCACTAAATGATAAAAACTTGAGGACTGACATCAGTAACATGGCCAAATAAGGCATCTCTCCTCATATTCACCCCCTACTGCCAACAAAAATAATTTGACATCCATTCACAGACACAGATACCTTTGGTATCCAGTTACGACAGTGGAACCCTGGTGCAGTCCAAGACTGAAGGGAGTCATTTGAAAGGGCAGACTTACACCTGCACAACAGACTCACCAGCTGTGGTCACATGGCAGAAGCAGATAACAACCCTATACCCCTGAGAACTCAGCTACAGCCTCATTTGGCTTTGGGTCTGTCACCAGCACTATAGGCCAGAGGACCTGAGAAGAGTCACGTTCACGTACACATCAAGTAAAAGATCTCTAGCCTTAGATTTGGGTGTGGACCCTGAAGCAGGTTTTGAACTGGCTCTAGCCCTCTTGGCCATGGTCTGGAAGTTCCTAGAGGTAAGTCTGCCAAGCTCAGTGAGACTGCAGATTTAAAAAGTTCCCCGTACTTGGTTCCCATTCCTAGGGCTATAGCCTCAGATGGCCACAGTTCACACACAGTCTTGCTGACACAGGTAGAAGACAGGAGAAACTTCAGTCTGTGCCCCAGGAGATCCTAAAGGGGCCCTACAAGGTGCTCGGCTTCCTCATAACCAGTCTTTCAGCAGTCCTGAGGGTGTAGGGGCCCAGGGAGATACCCTCAACAGCAAATCCATAGATTCTGAAAGGCCCTGTACACAGCTACAGCTCCTCCCAACTACAGTCTGTGAACAGTAGTGTTGGCATATGGACCCAGCAGGGGACAATGCCTCCTGTATCCCCAGAGATCTTGGATCCATACAGGATTCATACCTGTCTACGCCTCTTTTAACAAGTCCTCCAACCATGGACCCCACTGCAGACCCAGAGGCAGCCTTGTAACTGGCCCCAAGCTAGCATAATTCAGATTCCAGAGGTAATCCCATCAGCCCAGGGAACAGACAGGAGGTCTTTACCTGCTGAAACCAGTATTTAAAGACTGGAAGAGGTGTGTGTCAAATGCAGACACCAATATAAAACTACAAGGATCATGAAGATATTGCCATTCCAGTGCTAACCAAAGGAGAGTGGGAGTGGCTATACTTAGTTATGAGAGACTTTCAGTCAAAATCAGTCTCCAGAGACTAAGATCACCAACAATTCAATAAGAGGATATAACGATTGTAGACATATGTGCACCCAGCATTAGAGCACCTAAATATTTAAAGCAGATACTGACAGAACTAAAGGGGGAGAGAGAAAACAATACGATAATAGTAGGGGACTTCAAACCCCATTTTCAACAGAGGAGAAGTCATTTAGGCAGAAAGCTGATAAGGTTACAGTGGACCTGAGTAACACTATAAATCAAATGGACCTAACAGACATATACAGAACAAACAAGCAGCAGCATTATGCATATTCTTCTCAAGTATACACGAAACATTCTCCAGGATAAATCATATGTTGGGCCGCAAAACGATTCTTAACGAATTTAAAAGAACAGGCTTATTGAACAGTTAATTTCGTTGGTTCACCATTGAGACCGTGAAGATACTTTGTATTGTCCTATTAGTGTTATGAACATACAAATGCATCTCTGATGTGTTGTTCCTGGCAATAAATTTTGAAAAGTACTATTTATTAAATTTTTTGTATGAAACATGGAAAGTGCGGCCTCTTCTGAGCTTATGTAGTTTTGCTTGGCTCTGCCTTGTGCCTTTGCCACCCTGCCGAGTCTGTTCTGGTAACCAGGGTGTGATAAATAGGCTGCGCTTGACAGGGGTACGGGAAAAACTGAAGGCCTTTTCAGCGACAAAATTCAGCTGAAGTTCTCAAAAAAAAAAAAAAAAAAACAAAAACAAAAACCCTGGGCTGCTGTGAAGCCAGAGCTGTGTGAGCCCTATCTCGGGGGGCCTTGATTCCCTTGTTATTCAACAGCAAGTGTGAATACTGCTTGAATAAACACCACTGGATTAAAAAAAAAAAAAGTTATCTAATATCTAATATCTTTTCCAACTATCGTGGTATGAAAATAGGAATTAACAATGGAAGGAAAGCCAAAAAATGCACAAAATCATGGAAATCACTATATTTCTTAAGTAGGTTTTATGCCCAAAGTGGGGCTTGAACTCATGACCCCCACATCAAAAGGCACATGCTTTACCAACTGGACCAGCAGGTGCCCCATAAACAATATACTTTTGAGCAGTGAATCAAGGAAGAAATCGAAAGGACAATCAGAAAGTATCTTGATGAACACAGGGTGTTATATGGAAATAATGAATTGTTGAACACTACATCAAAAACTAATGACGTACTACATGCTGGCTAATTGAACATGATAATAAAACAAAAAATAAATATACATAGCAAAAAAAAGTCTTCAGTATTAAAAAAATAAATAAAAATAAAAAATAAAATAAAACCCCCCAAAAAGTATCTTGGGACAAATAAAAACAAAACATCACATATTAAAGTTATGGATGCAGCAAAAGCAGTTCTAGGAGGAAAGTTTATGACAATAAATGCCTATGAAATAAAAGATAAAAGGAAGATCAGAAATAACCTAATTTTACATTTTAAGGAATTAGTAAAAGAAAGAAAAAAAAACTAAGCCCAAAGTTAGCAGAGGGAAGGAAATGATGAAGATTGGACCAGAAATAAATTAAATAGAGACTATAAAGAAGAAAGAAGAAGAAAATCGGTGAAACTAAGAGGGTTTTTTTTGTAAAGATAAACAAATTTGACAAAGCTTAAGCTAAACTAAAATCACTAACACAATAAGGGTCCCACGCTCACCACTTCTATTCAAAATAGTATCGGAAGTCCTAGATATAGCAATTAGGGAGAAAAAGAAATAAAAAGCATCCAAATTAAAAAGGAAGAAGGAAAATTGTCTCCATAAGTGACATATTCTTATGTATAGAAAAGCCTAAAACTCCACCATTTATTGCAGTATTATTCACAACAACCAAGACATGTAAATAACCTAAGTGTCCATGGATAGGTGAAAGGGTAAAGAATAAAAAGACATGTGGTACATATATGCAATGGAATATTCTTCAGCTATAAAAAAATAAAGTCCTGCCATTTGTAAAAGCATGGATGAACTCTGATGGTATTACGCCAAGTGAAATAAGTCAGATAACGATGCTAATTGCATGCATGGTATCACTTACATGTGGAATCTTAAAAAAAAAAAAAAAAGAGGGCCAAACTTATAGAAACAGAGAAAAGATTAGTAACTTCTAGGGGCCGATGGAAATGAAGAGATGACAAAGAGTACAAATTGCCTGTTCTCTGTAGTAAAGGGTCTGTTCTATGGTTTGCCTCTCCTCGCCCCATATTCACCTGTTTTGTTCCTTAAATTCCACATATGAATGAAATTATATGGTATTTATCTTTCTCTGACTGACTTATTTCACTTAGCATGATACCCCCTACCTCCATCCAGAGGGGAGGTGTGTGGAGGGATAGATGAAACAGGTGATCAAGAAATAACACTTCTTGTGATGAGCACTGGGTGTCGTATGGCAGTGTTGAATCACTATATTGTATACCTGATACTACTATTACACTGTATGTTAACTAACTAGAATTTAAATAAAAACTCTTTAAAAAGTGACTTTCTAGGTGCATGAACAATGAATCTTGGAACACTGAAAAAATAAATTAAAATTTAAAAAATTAAAAAAATAAAAATAAAAAAGTGACTTTCTTATCACACACACACACACACACACACACACACACACACACACTCCTTCCAGCTGTAAGATAAAAACAGTTTTGGTAAGCTAATATTCAGTTTATTAGTTAACTATAGTTAACAGTACTGTATTGTTGAAAGTTGTTTAGAGAGTAGATCTTATATACTACCTTCACACACAACAAAATTGTGATTCTATGAGGAGTGAGTGTGTTAACTAACCTTACTGTGGGAATCATTTGACAATATACACATCTATCAAATCATCACTTTGTACACCTTAAATTCACACCCTATTATTTGTCAATTCTCTCTCAATAAAACTGGAGAAAAAAAAGAATAAAAATTTTGTATACTGCTTATTCATTGAAGACATCATTGCATTCATTATCACATAGGACCCTTACTATAGATCTGATGGAGTTTTATTAACTGTAGATAAAGAAAACTAGTAATCAAAGCATTTAGCAGGTTAGTTCAGTATTGCATATTGTAAACACTAAAACACACATTTATAATTTTCTTCTGAATGTTACTCAAATTCATCCCTTTTGATACAATCTCATTGCAACCATTCTGAGCATTAATTCATCCCTGATTTACTGAAATTACTTTTGGGATAAGATAATTGATTCCTCTATTTTTATTTTTTAATTTATTTTTTTGGCTTAAACAACAGAAATTTATTTTCACACAGTTTTGGAGGTAGATCAAAGGGTTGGCAAGGCTGGTTTCTTCTGAGGCCTCTCTCCTTGTCTTGCAGATGTTTATGCCTCTATTTTAATTTTTATTTACACACACCATATTTTTATCCATTCATCAGTCAATGGACACTAGGGCTGCTTCCATATCTTGGCTATTATAAAAAAATGCTGCTACAAACATAATGGTGCATGTATCTTTCCAAATTAGTGTTTTTATATTGGGTGAATACCCAGTAGTGTATTTGCTCGATCATAGGGTAGTTGTATTTTTAACTTTCTGAAAAGCCTCTGTGCTGTTTCCACAGTGGCTGCATCAGTTTTCATTCCCATCAACAGTGCGTGAGGGTTCCTTTTTCTCCATATCCTCACCAGCACCTGTTGTTTCTTGTGTTTTTGATTTTAGCCATTCTGACAGGTGATATCACATTGTAGTTCTGAATTTTCATTTCTCTGATGGTAAGTGATGTTGTTCATTTCTGCCTCTATTTTTAAATCTACTTATGTTGTGGATTTCTTTTTAAAAGTTCAGGTTATTTTTTAAAGTGTTATTTTGATACGTATGAGAAAGAGAGGATGTTTGCAATATGTTAATATATTTTGGTCCTTTGTTAAGCAAAATAACCTTGTACTGTTCAGTAACTGCCTAACATGCAAATGAACCTGTTTCTTTAGTTATTGTATTTTATTGGATATTTCTTTTTTTGTTCCACAGCATATAACAGACACACAGTTAACCTTACCCAAATTATTACATAAGGTACATATAAAAAATGTTGTAAGTGGAGAAGTTGTCCTTTGTGTTGATCTGGTAGAAGGATTAGTGTCACAAGTGCAAATACAAGGCAAGCAGTGTTTTTCTCAAAGTAAAAATGCCCACTTTTAGTCTATTCTTGTTTCTGTTATAATATGGATTCTTTCTGATCTGCTTATACTATTTCACATTTAATTAAGTTACTCTCTACAATTCCTGCAAATGAACAGAAATATTGAGAAAAAAAAAAGTTGTTATACTAGATTGATAGCTAAAGAGAATAAAAAGGCCATGGCCAGATAATCTCTTGATATGTTTGTAAGAGAAATGTAAATTTACAAAAAAAATTGCATTTTCTGTGTCTCCACAGCTGTCTACTTTACTATGGACTGAATGTTTTTATAACTCCAAATGCATACGTTGAAGTCCTACCCACCAATGTGGCTGTATTTGGAAATCTAATATTCAGCACAGTAAATATAGTTAAACAGTACTATATTTCATACTAGAAAATTGCTCAGAGAGCTGATCTTAAATACTCCCATCGCACACAACAAAATTGTGATTATATGAGGAGATAGATGTATTAACTAACCTTTATGTTCATATGTTGAAGTCCTAACCCCCCACTATGTCTGTATTTGGAGATGGGGTCTTTAAAGCAGTAATTAATATTAAATAAGATCATAAGGGTAGGGCAATGATCCAATAGGATTAGTGTCCTTATATGTATAGACACCAGAGACCTCACTTGCTTTCTCCTCTCTCTCCCCAGGCATCCACCACAAGGTCTTGTGAAAGAACACACAGGTAAGGCAGCCATTGGCAACTCATGGGGAAAGCCCTATTAAAGAAAAATTATTCATGATGCTTTGTTCATGATGGCCAGGCAGACTTTATTCAAGGAAGGGGGGTGGTTATCACTGTAGATGCAATGGAGTGTTGCTGTGGAGGAGAGAGATTAAACTCAACTCCACATAAACCATCAAGTGAAGGAGGGTAAGTGGATGTAAAATTACTAAGAGGAAACCTCAAGGATAAGGGGAATTTTGGCTAAACTGACCTGACAAGATTCTTCCTGAAGGCAGGCCAGGGTGATCAGATATCACCTGAGATACGGTCAAGACTAAGGGACTTGATTGAATATTGAAGGTGATTACATACTGAATGTGTGTGTGTGTGTGTGTGTGTGTGTGTGTGTGTGTGTGTGTGTGTTGGGTGGCGGGGGGGTGTCTGGTTAAACTGGATTAGCAGGATTCTTTCTAAAATTGGACAATGTGGAGATGAGCATGGCAGTCCAAGTCAGGCCTAGTTGGAAAAATTCAAGGAAGCCTGAATGGAATTTGGTCAATGAAATACTCCGTCAGATCTCACCAGACACCAACCTACAGAGCACCTTGATCGTAGACTCACAGTCTCTGGAATTGTGAGAAAGTAAATTTGCTTTTTTAAGCCACCTGGTGTGTGATGTTTTGTTATTACAGCCCTAGAAGGCAACCTTTGTTTTATTAGGTTTTTTTTTTTTTAATATTGTATTTATTTATTTGACAGAGAGATCACAAGTAGGCAGAGAGGCAGGCAGAGAGAGAGGGGGAAGCAGGCTCCCTGCTGAGCAGAGAGCCTGATGTGTGGCTCAATCCCAGGACCCTGAGATCATGACCTGAGCCGAAGGCAGAGGCTTTAACCCACTGAGCCCTCAGGGGCCCCTTATTAGGTTTTTCAATGATCAAATTTTAACACTTACTAACAAAATGTCTGTTTTTGTTCCTTTTATTAATTACTATAATGTATATAAAATTCAGATTTGTACAATTTTTCAAAAGGTAATCAGTTCAGTTCAGAAGACTGCACTCAGTAAGACTGAAGCAAATTATCAAGTGAAAAATAAAGCCCTGCTTTTATATAACCACTCATGGAGAAACAGGTCTCTATTTTAGACAAGAGAACCTAGAAGCAAATATAATGTGGTTGAGTCCTAGTCACAATCTTATCCTTGCAAATCATGTATTCTGCTAACTGGGAAAGAGCCTTAAGATTCAACTTGGCTTTTTGATTTTTCCTGGAAACATGGATGCAGTAGTCAAATAATAATCCCAAAATATCTGTAATTGTATTCCTTATGTATCTTTTCCATCCAGTGACATATAGAGAATAAGGCAATGAATCTACCTTATTTATGACTCCAGAGGTTGGGTAGAGAAGAATTAGTGGTTGGTTCCATTAATTTGTATTTTTGCACTATACTTCTAAAAGTAAAACCCAGGGTTAAAATAATAATCAATAACTCTTATTCTGATTGACCCACATGAATGACTTGGGGGAGATAGAAATGGGGTTAATTTGTTCCTAGCATACCACTAGCTCATTAAGCTCACTATCATTTCCAACAGTGCACCTATGAAAAGAAGCCATGTGGAAATCTAATTGATTTTTATTCTGAATAAAAGAAAGAGACCACAGTGAGTTTGAGTAATCCTTAAGGTGTTAATATTTGTACATGAGAATAAATACATGGCCTAGAATAAGAGCAGAGAGCAAGTAAGCCATTTAATAGACTTTAATTTTTTTTTAAGATTTTATTAATTCATCTGAGAGAGCATGTGCAAGAGAGAGCACAAGTTGGGGGAGGTTGTGGACAATGGGAGAGGGAGAAGCAGACTCCCCCTCCCCAACCCCACCCCAGCAGGCAGCCTAAAGTGAGGCTGACCCCAGGACTTATACATAATGATGTTTCTGAGTGTTTTCTTTAAGAATGCTTTTTTGTCTCTCTCTGTCCTGAAAATTATGTCATCTACCCCAAAAAGCATATCTCTTGCCAAACAGTCCAGAGTTAAGTAGAACACTAGCTTGGTTAATAGGCAGTAGCCTTTCAGCTCTAAATACTCAAAGCTCCAACACTGGGACTAGGATTCTGCAATCTGCCAATCCGCCTTCCTCAGAAGGAATAGAGAGCTCCCAAAGCAGAAGACAAGGAGAAAGACCCAGCACTCCTGATGGCCCACTTCTTCCTCTCAGCGTAACCACAGTGATGGTCATTCGGCCTGGCAGCCATAGTTATTTCTAGTCTTCATTTCTTTTGCATTCTCAGAACCAACCTGAAAGCAGAACCCTGGGAGTTTTAGCAGAGGTGTGAAAGACTTAGTTCCTTGGAACCTATTACAAGGCCTCTTTCCATTGTTCCCCTTAGTCTAGGGGTTGGCAAACTTATTATTAAAAGACCAGATGATAAATATTTTAAGTTCTGTGGGCCAAGAGGTGAAATTCATGATAGTATATGGGTACTTATATTTAACAAATGTTAAATGTAAAGAATCACCCTTAGTTTGCCTTAAAATTTAGATGGCAGAATAGATTTGGCCCACAGGCCATGTTTTGCTGACCCCTGTTTTAATCCTAGAGGTTTAGCTGCTTTCCTGCATGTATTATCTTTATGTTGCCTTAGTTTTTCTTTCTCTCTCTTTCCTTTCCTTTCTTTATAAATTTACCAACACTAACTGAACCACTTCTCTATATTAAATTCTCTTTGTTAAAATACCGAACACAATCTCTTTTTCTGAGCAAACTCTGACTGAAATACAATATTGATAAACATGCCTTCAATATTACTACTCATCTGCTCAGAAACACCCAGGAACCAGAGAAAAAGAAAGCATAAGAGGGAAGAAATAAAAACTTGCACTGTTAAGAAGAAAGGTGAATAGAAAAATCACTTATTTTAAACTTAAAGAATAGAGATGATATATAGCACTTAGTAAATAGAAATCTGTCTTTTCCTTATAGAGGAAAAAATTGAAAATGTGGTAAATCAATAAACTGGAAAGCAAGGAAAATGTTTTCTTTGACAGAATTATTTTCTCTATGTTGGGAGAAAAGGAAACCAGAGATCAGATTTTCATACCTGAGTCTAGATTTTTGTAAACAGTTATATGAGAGAAAGTTAGGAAGCAAAAAGGTATAAGTAATTAGAAGAGGCATTGTATAATTTGAAGCCAGATTAATAGAAGGCTAGACATAAATTTCATTTCAAATTAAGAATTAACAAACACACACACATATATAATTTTTGTGTTCTTAATTGGTCTAAGTTTTAGAGTATAAAGTTTTGTACATGTCATTGTTTTAACTTATTCAATTTCTGTTGGTAGAAATATAACAACTCATAACTTTAAATATCTGCTTTGAATTTAAGCAATAAGGTTATTATGTATAAGTCAGTTTCAAAATGTGACATTGCCATATTTCCTACATATTTTGCCAGTGTATTAATAAAGTGAAGTTTAGGTAATTAGGGTAAAAATCTGCATTATGCATTTCAGAGTTCAACTTAAAGTGAAGCCCCCAAAAACTGGTTTCATAAAACTAAGTTTTTTGTCAGTTTAAGAATCAAGTGAAGTGACAGTGAAATATTGATTTAACATTCTACCTAATACAATGGAACTGTCATTACCTCCACTTAATTACATTGGCCAATCATGTAAGGAAGATAAATATCCATTATCTTTCAAGATGTTTGGACAACAGTGAGCATAGTGAAAAGAAAGCTTTTCTGAGATGATCCATTGAGTAGGTCATTTTATCTTTTATCAGCAGATAATGCCTCTGAACACCATAGAGAGTGTTTCCTGGACACAATACATACACTTTCTCTCAGCCTGGGAAAATGCGAGCCAATTTAGCTTCAGACACTTCAAAGTACAATTAGACTCAATGATGTGGAGACATCTATGGCTATAGTCCATAATAAAAAAAATAGATAAGTCATACTAGCAAGTGTCAATCCATCCTGGAGCTACTATGTTGCAAACAACTATATTATATTCTCCATTAAGCTGAATAGAAAATAACATATCTCTTACCTGCACACTTCTTTAGAAATAATTCTAGCATATTGACTTATTTTTTCATGTACCTGGTGAAAATATAGTGAAGCCGTGTGTTTACTAGGTCTGCTGTAATAGGACCACAAACCGGGTGGCTTAAACAACTGAAATTTATTGTCTCAGAGCTCTGGAGGCTAGAAGTCTAAAATCAAGTTGTTTGGATCCTTCTGAGGGCTGAGGGAGGATCTATCGCAGGTCCTCTTAGCTCACAGATAACTAATTTCATATTCACATGGCATTCCCCCTATATGTGTTGCTGTGTCCAAATTTTTCCCTTTAATAAAGATACCTGTCATATTGGAGTAACTAATTATTAAAAGATTTATTAACTGATTACGTATTAACTAATTACATGTGTATCAACTGTATTTCCAAATAAGCTCACATTCTAAGGTACTGGGAGTTAATGATTCAACATATACATTTTTGGTGCAGGGTTTTCAGGGGAGGAATGCATTCAACTTACAACATACTATCCAGTGTAGAATCTTAAATAGGATGGATCATAAGATCAGATCATACACTGTCAGGATAAGCTCAGATCTCCTATAGTGGGGCTGTTACTTATAATTCTACACATTGTTCCTATGATGATTATAATGCTTTTAATAACATTAGTTATTAAAGTAGAAGTGGAAGGGAGAAAAAGAAAGGATTAATGATGAATGAGAATGAAATAAAATGACAACCCTGCGCCACAATGAAGTGATAATGAAACACAACAAGGAAACACGCTTTGCTAAATTCTCTCTACCTGAGGCTACAAAGAGTATTTTTTATGGTGGCATTAATATGTCCGCATTATTTTTAGTGTCCTGAGTGATGCATCTCTGCCAACCATTATCAAAACACACTAGAACCAATTTAATAAAGGCTAGCTAAATAAAAGGCCTATTTTCAATTATATCCCAAACAGTCCTAGAGATTGTACACAGATGCACTCTAAGAGAAGTTCAAAACTAATCTTTTAAAAATAGATTCTCTTAGCTAAACCACTATTTTAAAAGCCTCTAGCTACTTAGTGTTTCATAATGAGAAAAATTATAGACCCAAGATACCTTTCTCTTTAACAAATCAATAATGTTTTAAAAAATCAACACCCATGACTTATGGAGGTGGCTGATTCAATACAAGTCAGTGCCTTAAAAACCACATTAAGTATTTATATTTTACAATTGCATATAAATCGTTGCAATTTGTCAGTGTATTCTTATTAAAAGTTCATTTGTGGAAATTGTATGATGCCATCTTTTCTGCTTCTACAACCCTTTGGGGAAATACTTTTGTGATTCCTGGAAGAAATCATATGTCTCTAAATCTTTTTAAAAAATAAATTGCTTAGAAAGCACATCTTAGAAACTGAAGTATATGTTAATGTACTCCAGTTTAAAAGTTATAAAATATAAAACTAGTGCTAATTTAGTACATAAAATTAAGAATTGTTCTTAGAAAAAAAAGAATTGTTCTCTTTCTGAAGATGAGGATAAAAAAGCCTTGCAGAATGAATCTTTGAAGGGGGAAAAGGGATTTACACATAGGATATGGGTCTTTAAAATCAGTACATTTTAATCATTCCTTCTAGCTATGGGTCCATGAACATAATGAATGGAATCATTTCTAAGGATAGCAAAGAAAATGTACCCTTTAAAAAAAGCTTATTGTGGGGAAATGGTTCAGAAGTTACAAAGATGTAAAATGAGGACTAGCTATTGCAAATATCACCAATATGTTAAAGATATGTGTTTACAAATAAATTCTTTTTTTTAAAAGATTTTATTTATTTATTTGACAGAGAGAGAGATCACAAGTAGGCAGAGAGGCAGGCAGAGGGAGAGGAAGAAGCAGGCTCCCCGCTAAGCAGAGAGCCTGATTCTGGGCTGGATCCCAGGACCCTGAGATCATGACCTGAGCTGAAGGCAGAGGCTTTAACCCACTGAGCCACCCAGGCGCCCCTGCAAATAAATTCTAACATTGTATAAATCACTAAAATCCAAACAAAAGATATCATTCTTCAGGGCATTACAACCATTATGGAAGGATCAAATTATCTGCAAAATTTGGATCAATATGATAATATATGAGTTAAATATAATACTAACTATAATTGAATGTAAGCTGTTAAGTAAATAAAAACCTATAGATGCTCTTTGTGAGAAAAAGAAAGAGAAGGAATTTACTACTACTGGAGATCATTATTATGCCAAATTTTTATAGTGAAATTTGGTGATACAAGGGAAAAATATGCATGTGAGTATTTGGCCTGCTTTGTTAGAAGAAACTATTATTCCCATTCCTACTTGATGGAAGAGAGCCCCTTTCCCCCTCCATCTTCTTCTCCTTCTCCCAATTCTTACTTTGTTTCTCCTCCTCCTCCTTCTTTTAAAAAGAAGAATGCCAGGAAATAATTGTAAGAGAAACTAAGGATTAAAATAAGCCCTGTAACTACTCCAAAATAATTGATTCAAGCAAGACTCATCCTTGGATGCCAAAGAGTAGAATTTGAAAAGGTGAAGGAGACTGGTTAATTGCAGGGTGCCAGAACATTATCATTAGTTTACTCGCTCGTTGTGAAGGGGAAAAACCTTACAGTAGAAAATCTAGAGGTTACAACTCTAACTGGGTGACTAAAGATCACATCATAAAAAGAATATAAACAAGTTAGATGACATCATGAGGCAACAATTAAAGTCATACCATGGGATATTTTATTAATATATCAAGAGATAGTTGTATAAAAATGTATCAGAGGAAAAAAAATGTATCAGAGAGCTAACTAAAATTTGGTGTCTGTATTTATATTAGGCGTGTCTCTTTATTCTGATATTCTGACATCCTGGGGGCTTGGTGACACTGGAGGGACTGCCTCTAAGTTAATTCTTAGAGATAGCCAACAGTTTACCCAGGAGTGTGCCTTTCCAACCAGCAGGAAGCACATACTGCAGTCACTTTCTTCATCAGGCTTTCACTCTGGACACTATTCTCCTTCCCTCATCACCCAGAGCCAGCTACCAGACAACTAGAGAAGCCCCAGTACCCTAGAGTGCACTGAAATTATTCAAACTATCCAAACCTAAGTCTACTTAGCCTGCTTGTGCTTCCTCTCCCTTACCTTCACTTGAAAACCAAAACAAGGACATTTGTCCATTTTTGTCTAGCTCCCTTTGTTCCTTGACCAACTCTGATGCACCCCCATGTAATCTGCATAGTGTGGTGTGTCTGTTTCTCTGGGAACTATGAGTAATAAACTACCTTCTCAATGACAGCTATCTCTTGATATGTTGGCTTTGCCATACCTAAATACTACTAAAACCTACATTTTAAAACAGTGTTAGATACTGGAACTGAAACAATAAAAAAGGATCAGTGGAAAACTGAAAACTGAATGACGTCTTTGTTTAGTTAATAACATGACATTAATGTTAATGTCTTAATTTTGACAAATGTACCATCCCGTAGGCTTGTTAAAAACAAGGAAATTGGGCTGAAGGGTATTTGGGAACTCTCTCAACTTTTCTATAAATCTAAATTTATCTCCAAATAAAATGTTTGTGAAGAAACAACTTTATATGTAAAAGGGCAAGTGGATGGGGAAGTACCAGTTAAGGACTGTAACAAAAACAATACAAAACAAAACAACAACAACAAAACAGGCAGATGTGGATTAGGTTGATTTCTTTGAGGATGGGTTTGATCTATTCCTTGCCAATTGTCCATTTCTTACTCCTCTCCATAGAGGAAGTTTACTGAATCACTCAATTGATGAAGGACAACCATTGATTCATATTTATAGTTTGATGGGATCTAATTAAGGCATAGAAATTTGGTTTCTTTATTTCCTTCCCCTTGGGCAATTTTGAGTTATTTCTCCTAATGTATTTTGCCCTGGAAATTCAGAAAAAGCCTATCTCAAGGCTATACTTGGCTTACAACCTGAAGCCATCACCCCCACCCTGAGTTTACCAATACAAAAGATGACAAATTTCCATCTACCCAATTCCTACATCTATCTCTAATGGATACCAAACTTGGTGGAGGAATTGAGGCATCATACTAGCTCCTTTACATTCAAACCAAAGCAGAAAAAAATTGGAAAAACATATTGTCTTAAGAATTCAATTTTGCTTTTTCATACATGTTTTTACCCCAAATTCCAGAATTAGAGTCCATTATTTGAATAAAGTTTAAGAGCTTCTGAAAATGTAAGTTCTGCTGGGTTAATACTTCTTGTGCTTTCTTTGTCTAAGAAAGCATTTTAACCTTTACTTCCACTAACATTTCAAAAGTGGTTTTCATAAAAGGAAAGAAGGGAGATCATGTTTCTATCTAGCTCGAAAATTTTTGTGTTTTTACCTGCTACATATTGACTGAGAAAGAATAGCAATATTGCCACAGAGTTGGTGGTAAACTTTAGTCAAGATGGAAAGGACTATTTATAGTAACACTACACCTTTCAACATTTTGACCAAAGAATCTCATTCTCAAGTGACAAGATACAGTGTATCTGTATGCCCACCTGGTAATGAATTATAAAAACTACACTTATTTTAGTTAGCCTCGACTTTGAGGAATAGGAATTATACCTATGTTCTTATCCCATCTTTACATATATATTTTAATATATATTTGTTGCATATATTCATGGAGAATGTGTTTATCAGGGCTAATTTCCTTGATATAAATGTAGTAATGCTATTCAAAAAAGTTAAGAAGCATTATGAATTCTTAAAGACTACGTATGAAGCAAGCAGAAAGTAAATAATTCATCATATTCCTTTAGGTCTTGAATTCAAAATCAAAGCTCTCTCTCTGCAGAGAAGGGAAATAGGTGGCTTTCAGAGGTAGAAAAAGTGCTTGCTTATCTTCACTTGACAGAAATACTTACCACAGCACATCCCCGCATACTAATACAATGTAGTATGCAACTCAACATGCTATGTGATTTTATGATTTCTCATTACAGTCCAGTATAGAGACACAAGTAATTACACAAGTAATATTTCTCCTACGTTACTTTCCTAATTACCTTACTTCTCATAAATGAAATTCAAGCGTGTTCTCTTCAAAAAAATCTGGGTAAGACATAATCATTCAAGTTTATTTCACAGAGAGCCCAAGCACTACTTCAATTTGAAAATAGTTAATGTTGTATGAGACGTGAACATATTGAAGGATTTTCATAATAAAACCTGTTAGAGAGAGAAAATTGAATTGGACTTTTGTCATCTAGAAGTGTAATCCAAGTATGTTTCCTACAACATCATTTATCGGTGTACTGATTAATACCTAAAAATTATAGTTTTATTTACTTTGCTTTCAAAATTAAACTGAAATGTTATCAGATGTTGGAGAATTTTCCCCATATCCTTTATTTTACAGCTTTGCTGTATGTTGAGCACCAATTATTGTAACCCTAAATATCTACAATGGTATTTTAACTGTAATCTCCCTGGAAGCCTGACCGACCTCCCCAATTTCATCAAATTCTTCATCATTCACATAATGTCATATACTTTTCTCAGTACATTTATCACATCGGCAAATTTATATCATTTGTATAATTATTTGATCAATATCTCTCTGCCATCCCACATTATAAACTCTATTAAAGTAAGAACTATTTTTTACAACTATTTTATCCCCAATACTTCACAGTATGCATAGTATATGAGAAATATTTTTAAAAATCTTGATGAATAAATGAGTATATGACTTTTACACTTGAAATATGTTCTTTTAAATTGAGTTTACTAGTTTAATAAAATTCTAAAACATTCAAAAGTTGCCTAGCAAAGAATAAAACTTTCAGCCAACTACACATTTAGTGCCTTCATCACTACGTGCTTGCTTGATTTGATCCTACTTAGAAAACATAACAAAGTAAAACTCAATAATAATCATAGTAAACATTTATGCAGTGCTTAGTATTTATTAAGTGCCTGGAACTTTGATATGCATTTTGCCAAGTTTATATTGTCTATTCCTCAAAATAACTTTATGAGGTTAGAATTGAATTATTAATTTAATTGATGAATGCATTGAGACTCAGGTTAATGTTCCCATTGTTATACAGCATGTTGGTTTTGAATTTAAACTCACAAAGATTTGTCTCCAAAACTACACTTTCCTTAATCAACTATGGCTTATTGGCAGTTTAAACAAAGATTCAATTTGGTCTTCAAACATTCTCTTAAAACTTTTCTGTTTGGAAACTTGGAAAAATAAAAATAGCCCTTATAATATGTTTAATGTTAAAGCTTCATTCTGCATAATAAAAAAATTAATATATGGAATATTTAATTTATTATACAGAGATCAAAATTTTATTATATGTACTTAATAAATATTTTGGTATGTACCGGCAAAATTTGGTTTATAATCATGAGCACATAAATTAGAAAAAAATACTTTTCAAAGAAATGAAGACTGCCAAAGTTTATGATAATTTGATTGTAGTTGATTATCAATGATCAAATAATTACATGCCAATATTTTATAAAATGATATATTTCACTTAAATATTTGCATTGGCTTTCCACTCCATAACTAAAGGAAACTTTCCTTTTTCCTCTATGAATCATCTCTTGGCACAATGATCTAAAAGCTGATTAGCTCCTAACTCCCCCATGCCTGTCAGTTTTCCAACTTGTTGGTTTTTTCTTAAAATTTCTTCCCACATAATCAGAAATAAAGTAAATGTATTGTGAATCACCCTAGAATCATGTATTGCTTATATTCCTAATTATAGACATTGCAATAATTGTACTTTCTCTAATAACCTCTTTTGCTTGGAGCAAAAACAAAACAATGGCTTTCACTTTACACAGCCACAAATTAGATACCAAGAATAACCTTTCACATACTGCAGGCACTGCCTTCTAATTTGTAAATGGGGGTCACGAATCATCTAATCAGACAGGCTTCATTGGAAATGACACATACTGCACAGCATTCACAATGCAGATCCTGGGTGAACAGGTCCGTAGGTCAATTGATTTTTCTCTGTTGCAATTGTTCATGTCAGTCAGTGGATTTTTTGTTGTAAAAAAGAAAACAGAGATTATTCTAACTTTATAATGTTGATAATCACACATACATATATAAAATACCGAATTAAAGCCTAGATGTAACTGGTACTTTATGGAATTTGAGGGGCAAAGGGTAGGGAAAATATAGTAAAGTGAAGGAATGTTTACATCCTCCTGAACATTCCCAGAACTTAACCAACTTGCTTGTTTTGTTTTTGATTTTGTTTTTTAATTAAGTTTATTTATTTATTTTTTTATTCTTTGCATTGACATTCTTTTCTTTTTGGTAGTTTTAATTTGTGGATGGGTTGTCACCTCACCTGATTTTGACATCATATTAATATAACCATTGTTGAGTCTTTATGTGGTCTTTGCCTTATAGTAAGGTTGACACCATCCTAAATAAGTCCATATTAGTTCTCCATTTGTGCTTTGCTTTTTTTTTTTTTTCTTTCAGAATATTAGGCCATTTTTCAACTTATAGTGGTTACTGTGCTTATAGATCTATTTTGTCATGATAAATTTTAGGGAGAGTTGTCAGAGTATATGTGTGGTGTGTGTGTTTTATGTTGTAGCACGACATTTTTAAGGATGTTAAAGTTGGTCTCTTGTCAGAGTCCCCAAGACAGGAAAAAAAGTATAATAAAGACAAAATAATAAAACAAAATTATATTTTATGCAGGTATTGGGGGTTTACAAAATTACAGAGAGAGAGAGAGAGCAAGTGAGAGAGAGTAAAAGAGAATAAATGAAAAAGTAGTTTCTTCTCACTTTCTCCATACCTATTTCTATAAGGAGATAAGGGAGTGAGAAGATGTTGAAAGGACAATTAGGGCATAAAGCTAATGACAGTGCTACTACATCATTCTGCATTATACCTCTGCTACCTCTTCCACTAAACTTGAAGGGCCTCCATTTGTCATAAAGCAAGTGGGGAGCAGAGAGAACAAGAAAACCACAAAACAGACCCTGGTCACTATCTGCTACCCCATCATCTCATACCTTGTAAACTTTTGAGTCCAAGGAGGGAAATAAACTTTAATACATTTTGGTATTCTATAATGATTAGAATGTTTATAATATTTTTAATTTATCCCTTAAGTCAGATTGGAAGAAAATAATTATTTAAAAGTATAAAATATAGTTTTATATTGTATATTTACCTATGAACATACTTTATCAATTAATTTCTTCATGTAGACTAAAATTACCACTTAAAGTCTTTCCATTCCATTCTCAAGGAACTCTCATTAATATTTCTCATAGTGCAAATTGGCTAGGGATATATATTCTTATTGCTGTTGTTCTTTTTTAATCTAGGAATGCCTTAAATTCTCCATTTTTTAAGGATATTTTTTGGGGTATAGAATTCTTGGTTGACCTATTTTTTTTCAATTCTTCTGTTTTCTTTCATGTCTCCTGCAAATTCAGCTGTTAATCTTACTGAACAATCTTTGTATATGATCACTAATTCTTTTCTTAAAACTTTGAAGATTTATTCTTTGCAAATTGGCCTGAGAAGAGTGAGCTCAAAGTGAGGTCAAATGATAACAACACTCTTTTTATGAATCTTTTCAGGGAAGCTACAACACATGTCAAATAGTAAGAATGCTCAGTGGATGGGACCTTTTGAGGAACTCCCAAACCTAACTGCTCCCTCTAGAAAATGGAGGGCTGCCATTTTTTACAAGAACCATTGTTTTAAGTCTACTGGTTTCACAAGGTACCCTGGAGGTGAAGAGAGGGATGGGAGTTTGTCAAGTTACAATGTGACAAACCCTGTTGTTTTCTCTCAGAGGTTTGGCATTTTTTATTGAATAAATACTTCCTTAATTATTACAAATATTGGGTTAATTTCCAAAATTCTGCAAAAGTTGACTTTGAAAAAATTTGCCAGAGTATTGTTGCTTCTGAGGAAGAAAAAATTTGCAAAGATCTTCATTCTATGATTCCTGAAGTCCTCTGTCATGATATTTCTTTTTAATCATGAGTCTTATATTTTCTTTCAGATATCTCCTTTCTATTTGGGTAGATCGTGAAATCCTTAAATAAGAAGGAAAACAGTTCACATAGAATCAATGTACAACATCAATATCCCCAAACGCTTTTATTTTAGATTGTTAGTTTGCTTTATTAAAATGAAAAGCTGAGATGAAAGTCACAGACATTATCTTCATTGCTTGTAAATATGCACAGCTGTGTTATATAGTTACAGATTATTCATTTTATGAGTATTTCCTTAGTTCTATCTGCCCAAAACTGACAAAAGCATAATTACATTCTAAGTCTTATATGCTTCTTTTCCTTCTTGGTTGTTATGTCATCTTAGATGTTGGATAATGTGACACTCTTTAGTTCCATACTGAGCCTACATTATTGATGATAGGGTGAAATAGAATTTTTAGAATTATATTGATAACATTTGAAAGCATGAAAAAATAAGTATTCATTTCTTCTGGGAGAGAAAAGAGAAACTATTATAGAAACAATAGCATACTGGTTATTAATGAATGAGAAAGTATAAATCATATTTATACTATAGGAAATAAGGATCAGAAGACAGCTGTTAAATATTCTCTAGGTCAGATATTTGTAGTTTTATTTGAAAATATTATTTAAAGCAAATAAAAACTAGATGAACTAATTTTCAATTTTACACAGTATACTATACTAAAACTATACAATATACTAAAACTATAAACTGGACAAATTGGTTTAAGGAAAGAATCATGCATTTACAACTTATCAATGACTGAGAGCTACCACCTCTTTTTTTCTTTAATGTCCTAACAGACAATATAATAGAAATAAATACTCTTATTTTAAAATAAAAAATAAAACTTTGTGCCAATCCTGATAGATGTGTATTTTACATGATTTTGTAGTGGTACAGATCAAGCTAATGTCTGGAAGATGTCTTGCAGTGATGTGTTAGATTAGCAGTTCCTAAAAATATTCTGATATCAAGAAAGAACCCAAATTGCTGAAGTCTCTTTAGAACCTTTTGAATATATTTTATATTTTGTGTCAACTTATTAATACTTACAGATACTAAATGTGAATTCATATGTTCTTAAAACTGTCAAATTATTAATGAGGATAGAAACCAGAATAAAGAATATTACTTCAATAGGAAATTACCTTGTCTTAGAAAGTAACTTTAGATATAGAAACTAGGTGAACTAAACTAGTTTTGAACTTTACTGCCTATATCTCTTCTCTCCCTTCATACATTTATAAACATGTATATACAGACATATTTACATATAAAGGGAGACAGAGAGAGAACACTTTATGGTCTGTTTATGATTTCCATAGTACAAATACATTTACATACATGGAAGAGAGATTGAGAGACAACAATTTATGGTCTTCCTGTACAACTGATTAAGTTAAATTAAATGTATTATTAAGTAGTAAATATGTATAGACAGAAAAAAACTTTTTTATTCTGAAAGTGATGTTACATTAGTTGAATGATAAGGGAAATTATAAATTATTAAAATCAACAGACTAGAAAGTATTTTGATGTATTCTTTTATGTCATCAGTCCTTTCAAATCTATTTCATTTTCCTTTTGATTTCTTCTAAATTGAAATAGAAAATGTAATATTTGCCTTTTCTTTGAAGAAGATATATTCTTAGTATTTTTTTATTGGCACTGAAATTTATAACTGAAGTGAAATCTAATGTATTGAGTTTTTAAATGAATAGTACTGGATATGAAGATGTGCTTGGTGATATAAAAGGAGATGGAGGAAGATACTAGTTTCAGTCATTTACTAAAAATTAGTTATTGAAATTTCACTTTAGAAAGTGAGAACTTCAGGAGTGCCTGGGAGGCTCAGTCAATTAAGCATCTAGCTTTTGTTTTCAGTTCAGGTCATGATCTCAGGGTTTTGGGATCAATCTCCAAATTGAGACCCATGTTAGGCTCCAAGATCAGCAGGGAGTCTGCTTGAGATTTTCCCTCTCCCTCTTCTTCTGTCCCTCCCCCTGCTCACTCTCAGTCTCTCTCAAATAAATAAACCAATCCTAAAAAAAGTGAGAACAGCAGAAATTTATTTTTGTTATTGTTCCTGTTAGTATTATATATAGTTATTATAAATAATATATAACTGAAAATAACTGAATTATATAATACTACTGAAAAATTATAATGATTCTGAAAATATTTATCTGAAGAAAGATATATAACAGAACTTTCAAACAAGAACAAACCAAAGAGTTTTAAATAACTTTTTGACAGTCATCCAAGTGAAGTAAATTATCTACTCCCCCAAATTCATTTTATAATCAATACATAGTACATTAATGAAGAAAAACATAAATCATCTAAAGATATAGAATAGTTATTAGGCCAGCAGGACATCTCTGCTGTCTGACTAATAGATAGCAAATCTATCAAGAGGAAGAAACTATCACTCCAAAGGGATCTTCATCAGTCACTGACATCCTTGCCCAAGAACATAAGCATTTAGGCACTGAAGGCATTTATATCACCAACATGAGATAGATTTGTCAGGATTTACAGATAATGTAGTTTCATCATACATTCAAATTGTGATTAGGATGGACATTCTATCTGGTACCTGTGGCAACATATTTCCAGTGTCAGTGGCTTCTCTTCAACTCACTTTGGGGGCAGGCTTGAAAATCAGAAATCACCAAGTCTTTTTTTTTTTTTTTTTAAGATTTTATTTATTTATTTGACAGAGAGAGAGATCACAAGTAGGCAGAGGCAGAAGAGAGAGAGAGGGAAGCAGGCTCCTGCTGAGCAGAGAGCCCGATGCGGGGCTCAATCCCAGGACCCTGAGATTATTACCTGAACCAAAGGCAGAGACTTTAACCCACTGAGTCACCCAGGTGCCCTCAGAACTCACCAAGTCTTTTTTATTTTTTTGATTTTATTTATTTATTTGACAGAGAGAGAGAGAGAGAGAGAGATCACAAGTAGGCAGAGAGGAAGGCAGGGGGTGGGGGAAGCAGGCTCCCTGCTGAGCAGAGAGCCTGATGTGGGGCTTGATCCCAGGACCCTGAGATCATGACCTGAGCCAAAAACAGGGGCTTAACCTGCTGAGCCACCCAGGCACCCCAGAACTCACCAAGTCTTATTTTAATGACTTGTATTGGAATTGTTTTAGTACATAAATAAGGACTTTATAGACCAAAGAAGACTATGGGAGAAACATTTCTAGGGAATGATTCTGATTGGTTTGACTTATGGGTGAGACTATCCTTAAACCTATAACTGTCATCAGGAATACTAGATATTATGATTGTCCAACTTTAATCACACTCTTACTGCTCTGGTGCTGGGAGAGAGTATAGAGAGTATTTCATAGGGTGCCCCCCACTCCCGAAGTCCCTACCTATTGATGATCACACTCTTATGTAGTCTCCTCCACTTGAGTATGGACATGGCCTGTGACTTGCTTCCAAAGAGAATAATATTGCAAAAATTACAGAATCTATTGATTACACACTTAAGACTGTAGTGCCTAGTCTTTTGGAGTCTCTCTTTCCTTTGCTGGCCTTGACAAACAAAGCAACCTCGTTGGGAAACTCCATGGCACACAGAACCATGGGCAGCCTCCAAAAATTAAAGACACCCTCTGGTTCACAGCAGAAAAAACTGAAGCTCAATCCAAGGAACTCGATTCTGCAGCAACTGAATGATCTCAGAAGTAGATTCTTCCCATGTAGAGACTCAAAGAACAGTGCAGTCCTGGTCAACAGCTTGAATGCAAACTGGTGAGTCACTAAGCACAGGGGCTAGCTAAGCCATTTTGGAATCTTGAACCATTGAAATAATAAGTGAGAATGTAAATGTGTAGTGTTTAAATTAGTTAAGCTTCTGACAATATTGTCATGCAATAGATAGCTAATACAAATACTATACTTTCCTAGAAATAATGATTAACAATATATGCCATGATAGCCCTTAGTTGGTTGTCATTAAAACAAAATTTTCTAATCATAGAGTGTAATTTTGCGTTTATGTTCATGAACCTGCTTTCCTCTCCACCTATTTTGTATTTATTTAAATTTTATGTGTAAGAGAAATCCTCTATGTGAATTACAACTCTCAAAGGATTAAACAGCAATACAAATATTTTAGAAAATATGCCCTTTGCCTTCTTAATGAAGTATTTATGTTCTGGATACTGTGTCACTACATGAAACTGTCAAGTTGTGAACATATTAATGACTATAACCTGCTGTGTTTCAATTACTTCAGTTTTTACCAATTTTCCACTATCAATGCAAAATGGAATAAAGAAATCTATGATCAAGGCAATTACTGTTTCATTATGAAATTTTAGGAGTTGTTAATAATGTTGTTCAGCTTGCTCTATTTTCTAGCCTTTAAAATTTTTCTTTCCATAGTCCAAAAGAAAAAAAAATCTTCCTAGCTGTTCTAAAAATATAGAAGCAAATGTTGAATTAAATAAGCTAAATATCTTCTTCTGATAAATGAATGCTCACTCACATAGAAATTATAAATGTTGCTTAATTGCTTAAGAAAGATTCCTTGCTGGTATCTGATATCTTACTTTAGGCTAACATTTTAATCTTGACTATAGTTCTGCCATTTGTCATTCACAATCTCTTAAAAAAGATAGATAAACTGTTTAACTTTTTATAAAATAAACTATTAATATATTCATACTTAGAATTATACTTTATAGTAAGTACTAAACTTTAAAACTCTAGGACTTCATTTTTGAAAAAAATTAAATGCATTTTTTTATTGGTTTGTAAGACAAGTGATGTTCAAATATGAGGTTCTGGCTCTATTTGACATCCAAGTTATGTGGGATAGGAAAGGACTCTGTTTCAATGTCCTTAATCAGTTCTTCTTAAACCCCAACAAGTAGAGGAGTGTGTGTGTGTGTGTGTGTGTGTGTGTGTATTATTGTCCAATGAAGATAGAAAAACACAGTATATATACAGTGGCAGGAATTGGTATTCTCTTTCTGTAAAGGATAAGGCAGGAAATATTTTCAGCTTTATGCTCCATAATATCGCTGCTGCAACTACTCCACTCTGTCACTGTAGCATGAAAGCAGCCATAAGCAATATTTGAACCATGACTGAACTCCAAGAACATGTTACTTACAAAAGCAGAAGGGCCAGATTTGGCCCCCAGGGCCACAGTCTGCTGACATTTGCCCCAAGGGAATTCAAAAGCATGGCTTTTAAAAGACCTTTGGATATATCACCATTTTGATAAACTAAAACATGATAAAAGTTTGAAGGTTGGAGCTGAAGTAGAGCCCACAATTAAACTATATTAAAGTTGTAAGGAATGTTTTGGGGGTCAGCTAGACTGAGAAAAATCTAGGAGAGATAGAAAAAGGTAAGTGAGCCATGGGCTCTGTGGAAAAACTGTCAGAAAGAAAACCAACCAGTATGGCGTGGGCTAGAAAGGAAATTTAGAGACTAAAATATCCAAAGTGCATTTTTAACATCACATACTATAATGAGTTTGAAATAAACTTTCCCCTTCCACTCCCATACAAGTCTGTAATAAAGTCTGCACTGTTCACTTAAGTTGTCCTGTGAATAGATTCATTTTGAGGACTCTAAGAGTGTTGAATTATAGATATCCAGGTAAAGGTGGAGAAGAAAATAGAAAAAGAGCTAAAAAAATATTTTTTTATTTGGATTCCTATTATCTTTTGCTACCAGAGGACTGGGCAGGTGGTTTCCATGAGTGGGCAAAGGCTAATGTTCCTCAGTGAGACCTAATCTGCTTTTAAAGACACACACACAAAAATCACATAAGTTTTATTTTTGTTACCATTATTCCTTCCAAGAATGGCTAATAAAATGCAGCCAAATAAAACTAAGTCATCTCTCCTTAATTTCTACAAGGACTCTATGGGGTCCCATAATACTTTACTTTTCTGATTTATCCCTTCTTATTGAACTATTCTATAAATTGAGATGTGGCTTAGTAAAATCCAAGGACACTTTATTCTCTTTGTTTTACTCCAGAATCATGTTACCAAAATATTTATCACATAATCCAGTCTGGGTTTTAGCAAGATGGACTACAGGAAGTTACAGTCTCTGAAATGAATATTTAATGGATGAAGTTATATATACTCAAATAAAAATACATTTTCTTTACTCCATACTATAAGCAAAGATGCCCTAGGAGAGTCAAAAACCTTCATAACGCTGGAATAAGTAAATTTAATAATAATAATTAATAATAATAAAAGTAATAATAATAATAAAAGCACTTTCAATATTTGACATTCTCTTTTTTTTATAAATCAGCCACATGGGCAAAAATTTTATTTATCTGAAACTTAGTCTCTGGCTGTAATTCAAAATGAGAAAAAAATGCAAGTTCAAATTTTGATACTTGTAAGGTAGGAGACCAAACACTGAAATATGTTAACTTATAGCCATTATGGAAGATATCTTATAACCAGTTGTCTTTCCTATTACTCATTACTTTTTTTTTACTTTCCTATTTTTACTTTTTTTTTTTACTTTCCTACTTTTCTTTCTTATTACTAATTACTCATCTCTTTTAAACACTGAGGTAGATGGTATTTTAGCTTCTAATTTCCAGTTGATCATTTTTATATGCAATAGTATCATTAGAGTAAAACTTCAAAACCCCTTTTCCTCCTGTCTTTGCTAATATACTTTAACTTCAGGAATCTTCTACAATCCTAATCTACCAAGATTATAATCTTCAGAGTCTGTTAATCTACTCTTCCTTTTAGCTTATAGGAACCTGTATTTGTCTTTCATTTCTATGCATCTTTGGAGCCACATCTTTAACTTCCTCCTTACATTCTGTATATTTTCAAAGGTTTGTTTGTTTGTTTGTTTGTTTGTTTAGAGAGAGCATGGGCTAGGTGAAAGGGGAAGAGGTTGAGAGAGAATCTCCAACATGGGGCTCAATTCCAAGACCTTGAGGTTCATGACCTGAGCCAAAATCAAGAGTCGGATGCTTAACCGACTGAGCCACCCAGGCGCCCCATCCATAGATTTGCAATAATTATGTACAGAAAGAACGTTTACTGTGGTATAGGGAAAAATGACATAGACCTAAATCCTCAACTCTTCCTATATCCAGGTCTTTTGTAATGTGACTTATCAGCAAGAGAGAGTAGGCTTCTCCATTCTTTGACTTTAGTCTGATCTTGTGTTTTGCCTTGACTGATGGAAAAAGACCAAACATGTTGCAACTAGAAGCTTGATCAAGTGTCTTTGTAGTTCGGCTTCTTGTCATGGGGTATGTGTTGCAATCATGAGAACACTCCCAGACAACCCTGCTGGAATGATATGAGAGATAAGTGGAAAAGACAGTTGTCTGAGGTGACACTTTTCTAGACCAGACAGCCCAAGCCAAACCACTAGCCTTAGCAGATAAGGTGATTAGCAGAGTCTATCCCAGAGTAGCAGAATTATACAAACAACCCATAAACTCAAGAAAATAATAAATTTGGGATCATGTATTACATGGAAATAACAATAAAACATTGATAATCCTATGTTTATGGGATATGCTACATATTTTATAAAGACTAATTTTTTGAGCTGAAAAGGAAGGGGCAAACATCTTTATTCTCGGTTTTTCCGTCTTTGTCATGTGTCATATTTAATTCATAATATTTGCCCATTTATCTAAAATCGATGATTTGGGGGTATGGATAAGTGATAAATACAGGGCACTTATTAGTGTTAAATTTGTTTGTTAATGTTTTAAAACTCAATGTTCATATGTGAAGACATTCAGATAAACTACGGTTTATTCTGCTCTCACAAGTGTAAGAATTAATATTTGATTTAAGGAAAAAAAAGTAATAAAAAGTACCTTAGAAGAGTACAGAAATAGCTCCCTTTCAAAATCTTCCAACATTTTCTCTTTTCCAAGTAATAAATATCAGTCTCCTGACTTCCACTTTTCCTCTTCATCCCTGATACTCTTAGCCCAGCACTATCTAACAATGCAGATCGACCAGCTCCCAGTCAACCAATGCCTAGCTTTTTAGTTTGTGTGTACATGTCAAAATAAATAGGGTATCCATTTGCAATATCTTATGCTGTAATATGCACTAAACATTCTCAAAAAACAGACCCATTGTGCTCTCCTGATAAACAAGAAACTACATGTTTTTACATCTGGAGAAAAAGAACTAAATCAGTCTTCCAATTCTGGATTTCACTAATCTGTCAATAGACATTTCTGTTGATACTATCATGTCACTCTACTAGGCTGAAATGAGAAGAAAATGAAAAATACTTTTAAAGTGCTTTTAAATTCGAAAAAGCTATACAGATGTTGAAACAACCAGTATAACGAAAACAAATTCTACCTGAAATTTCTGTAATGCCATTATTTCTAAGTTAATTAATGATTGTGGTTATAATAGTTTGAAATAGATTAAGCCAGGAGGTTAGGGAGTTTTCGCTGATATTGTGAAGACATTTATGAGAATGTGTGAGGAATGATTCAGCCTGGTAAATTCAATTAATCTGACTTACCTTGAGTTTCAATTTTCTTACCCATCACCCTAAGATCAGAAGAGTCATCTAAAAAATAGATAAAGACTAAAAGACTGGAAGGCACTTGACAAATTTACTTGACAAATGTCAAGTAAATACAGTAAAATAACCACCACTGATATAGACAATATTAGTAATGCACTCAGAAGTAGAACCACAAGTCATAGTTTCAGGAACTTACACTGAATTCTATCCCTAGTTTATCTTGCAACCTAAAGAAAAATAGTTTTCCATCTTCTTTGTACTTCATTGTATCACTTTGCAAAGATAATACATCACCCACCACACAGAAACCTTAGTATCACTGTCATTCCATAAAAGAATAAGTGTGTAGCATAAATGATTATGGCCACTGAAATAATGTCATTTAAAAACTTTAGTAAAAGGGGTAAAAATATATCAAAATTTTTGAATTCTTGGCAAGATCTAAAAAGATATTTCTAAAATGGACCAGAATAGATTTAATGAATGGAATTTGTGCTGGTTTTTGTTTAGTATTTACTGCTGTCTATATGATTTTAAGAAATACACATGAAATTTCATTACATAAAAGTTTCATTACATATTTAAACAAAAGTATTTAAATGAGATATTTACATATGTGTAAACATGGAATTTTATTTACTATGTTCATATATGTAAAGGAAAATAAAGTGACCTTTGTCTCTCCTGGTAATTCAAGCACATGTCTAAAAGAAACAGAATGAAAAGGAAAACAAATTTCTTAGATCTAAGACAAAGGAATGATTTGATGTGGGCCAATGATGGGAAAACTCATTTTTCTGTTTTCTACAAAGCTTTCTTTTTTTTTTCTTAATTTTTAGATCTTTTATACATACTTCAGAAAGCATTTAAAGGCATTTAAATAACATGACAAAGTGTAGCTAGTTGAATGGAATAATAGCAAATGCTTTCCCCAGTTGAACCCATGTTATTCCTGTCCTTTTCCATCAAAACTTCAATATTGAATCTTTTAGTTCAGTAGGCCTGCTTTTTAATTTTTTTTGGAGTACTCATTAGTCTCCAGGATATAATGAGTGCTGTATATTTTCCAGCTTATTCTTTTACATTCTTCAGTTTCAAATGAGAAGTTGGCATGCCCAGTATTGGTATTAATTCATACAGAAAATGATCACCTGACATGTTCTAATTCTTTCACTTTTAACTATTTACTCAGTTTAAACAGACTTCTTGGATTATCATTTTATTTCTAGTTACCACCAGATGCAAAAACACTGCTCCTTATGATAATCATAAAATAAAACTATAGAAATGTGAAATTATATTGTTTCATTCCCATCCTGATCTTCCGTCAACAATTTGCAATTTCGAAGCAGCATTAGCACAATATAGTAAGAAACAGCTGCTTAATTTACCTTGATTGTTCAGCAATATCTCATTTTATCTAAATAGCAAATTCAGCAGATCACTGAGAGCATATGTTTATTGTATTTCTAGTGCTCGCAGGAAACTGCGCTTAGCTTTACTCTCAGACAACAAAGGCTCCAAAGAATCATGCCTTGGGAGTTAAAGCCACAACTACAGACTTTCCAAAACTGAGGCTTTAGTCATTCATTGTATCACTTTGTGACAGATGCCCCAGATACAAACAACTGGAAACAAGAAACAATTCAGTTGATCCTGCAACACTATGGTTTCCTAGTATGATTAAGATTTAAACAGTAACAGAGAAAGCTAACCTGATCATATATATTGTTTTTGTGAATGTTTGTGTCTGTGGCTCTGAGACTATCCTTAGTGAAATAGTGAATTCATTGAGTTTTAAAATCCTCTGAAGTAACTAACAGACATTATTGAACAATATAAAGAAAGGAAAACTCCTCAATACTTTTCAAAAGCATCATTTTACTTCCTTTCTTCCAGGCAACACAGATTTTGTGACATGAGAGGTAATGACAGGCGTAATCATTTTATTATGATTATTTAATATATGGTTAAATTTGAATTATTGATATTTTATTTATTTGTGTTCATAAGTGATATTATTCTATAATATTCTTTTTCCTCACTATTTTTGTCAGGTTCGGTACCAGCATTATAAAGTGAGTTGTATAATAATGGTCCCTTTTTCTTTACTCTGGAAAAATTGTACAAGTTTGGAATTATCTATTCCATGAATAACTCTTAAAACAACTGTATATATGTATGTATTGGTGTGCAAAATTTTAAATGCCTTTTAAACTAGTTTAATGATTTTGGGACTGATAATTTTCAATATTGCTTATGTCAATTTTCATAAGTAACTGGTAAATAATTTGGAAAAACCTTATTCATATCATTGGCAGCTTCTATAATGATTTTTTTTCTTGAATTAGTTTTTGCTTACTTGGTTTTCTAACATGATCAAATGTGCTATAAATTTTTACATTATAGGGGCACCTGGGTGGCTCAATTGGTTAAGGTTCTAAATCCTGATTTTGGCTCAGGTCATGATCTCAGGGTTGTGAGACCGAGTCCTATGTCAGGCTCTGCACTCAGTGGGGAGTCTGCTTGAGATTCTCTTTCTCTTTCTCTCTCCCCTCTTCCTGCTTGCAAGCTTTCTCTCTTTCTTTGTCTCAAATAAGTAAATAAATCTTTTAAAAAATTTACAGTATATTAACTTTTCCAATTAGCCAATTGATTTTGTTGACCTTGCCTATTGTATATATACTATTATTTCATTAATACATGTTTTAATTGTTTTAATTTTACTCTTTCAGTTCCTTTAGTGTTATCACTTTTATTCTATTGTTTGTTTTTAAGATTCTAAAATTTTGTTTAGCTTATTACTTTTTAGTATTTAACCTTTGGCAATATGTGCATTCAAAGCTATATAATTCTTCTGAAATACCATTTTACCTGCATTAAACAATTAGCATTAAACATTTGACATGTGATATTTTTATTGTCATTTAGTTCTAGGCCTTTCTTTTTAATGTATAACTAATTAAAAATGAATTTTACCATATTATGGAGATTTGCATTTTCAGTTATCTTTTAATTTACTAATTGCATTGTGATTGGTGCATATAGTTTGTATAAAAGCTATTATTTGGTATTTATTGTGAGTGTTTTACAGTCTCAAATGTTATAAGATTTAAAGTGTTCATATGTGTCATCTATAGTTTTTTTTTAATATTCTATTTATTTGTCTAAAAGGGAGAACAGGTGAGTGAGCATAAGCAGGCAGAGCATAGGCAGAGGGAGAGGGAGAAGTAGGCTCCGCACTGAGCAGGGAGCCCCATGTAGGACTTGATGCCAGGACCCTGGGATGATGACCTGAGCTGAAATTAAGAGTCAGATGCCTAACTGAACCACCCAGCCACCCTATAATTTATTATTTTAAATAAGCTAAGAAAATAATATTATGAACAGGAACACTAATTAGGTAATTATATATTTATCTTATTTTTCTCCAATATATTTTATATTTTCCAACATTTATTAAATAATAAAGTGCCCTTTGTTTTCACACACACACACACACACACACACACGCACACACACGTGCACATTCTGTCTCTCTCTCTTTTCTCTCTATATCCTAAGTCCTAGATCAGTTTAATCAGTTAAGAGACATTTATGTTCAAATGTTGGGCCCAAACTTATTTAGAATCCATTTAAGTCAGAATTTCTTATGCCTATTGTAATTACCTTTATCAAATAAAAACAAATCCAGACTTAACTAAGTAAAGACTATGTTTGAAAGGATTACTGATGGAGCTTCTGCAATAGTACTATGCACTTCTAACTAGGAGATCTGCAAGTGTTTCAGTGGTCAAGCAGAAAAAGCTTTTCTTTCCTAGAGAGGAGGAAATAAAGTTAGAAAGAACCCAGTGTGGAGAAGTGACTGGTGTAATCAGATGACCAGAAATTGTCTCTGCTTGTTTTGCAGTCAGCCAATTCTTGAGAAGCACTTTAAGGAGGGGTCATTTTATATTATAATGGTGGCTCAGGCTTGAAGAAGTACGTTCAGGAACCTGGGGGAAGGAGAGAAGTTTAACTAAAGTTTGCTAAAGTCAAATTATCAGATATTTTGTCCAGAGTGGCTAGTGGTTATGAACAGTTCAGCTAATCACTATGAAACAAAGAATGGGGATTTGCAGTCTGTGTCTGATCTTGCTGTAAGTAAACTAGGGGACATTAGTGAATGTTAACTAAGTCACTGGAGAAGAATGGTTCTTTGTAATAAGCCATTTTCTGGAAGACAAAAGGGATGTGGAGATGGCTAAGGTTAAGTTTAACATTGTCAGTTCAGACTATATTTCCAAGAATTTGTTTGAACAAAAAACACCCAAGTAATTATATTAAAGTTATTTAAATTAATATTTTTCATAGTTAACTTTATTTAAACTTAAAATAGTAAACATTATATAAGTATTATAAAATGAGTAAGTCATTGGAGATGTAATATGCAGAATGGTGATACAGTTAAAAATACTGTATTGCATATTTGAAAGTAGCTAGGAAAGTGGATCTTGGAAGTTCTCAACACAAGAAAAATAATTTTGTTGTAATTATGTAGAGTGATGGATGTTAAGTGGACTAATGATCAGTTTGCAATATGTACAAATATTGAATCATTGTGTGTATACCTGAAACTAATATGAATTATGTCAATTATACCTCAATTAAAAAAACATATTTTGGTATTCCTATCTTTAGTATCATAATGCTTTGACAAATGCAGCTGGTAGGGTTTTTTTTTTTTTTAATTTTTATTTATTTATTTAGTTATTTTATTTGAGAGAAAGAATGAGAGAAAAAGAGCATGAGAAGGGGAGGAGGGTCAGAGAGAGAAGCAGACTTCCTGCTGATCAGGGAGCCTGATGTGGGATTCCATCCTGGAACTTCAGGATCATGAGCTGAGCTGAAGTCAATAGTTTAGCCAAATGAGTCAGCCAGGGGCCCTAGCTGGTAGTTTTTGAAAGTAAGTTTAAACTAAGACCACCAATAGTATAAATGTATGCTGATGTACAGGCCTATTTTAGATATGAGGAAAACACGAGGTTCTTACTGAATAACTATTTTTGTTTTCCAGTAGGTGACTTCTGAAAGATTTTTGAGGTCTGAAATCCAAACTTTAATAGAAAATTGGCTTCAGTTTCAAAATGTAAATGTACATCTTATGCTACCTGTTGTCACTATAGTAGTCAGATCAATATCATTTTTTTCAGAGCAGTGTTATTCTGTAAACTGTATAGAAATTATAAGTGAATAATCATTGTAATTAAATGCTAAAAAGTGATATAACTGACTGATACTCACAATAAAATTTCTTTCTGGAAAAAAAAGAGTAAAAATGAAAAGAAACATTGGCCAAAAGCCAACTGATAGAAATGAACATCAGTTTTGTTTTGTTTTGTTTTTAATATACTGAACTATCAAATCTAGCTTGGACAGTTTCTGGAAGAAATCCTAAATAAGACAATATTTCAGCAAATTCAGGTATCCAAAAAGCATATCGCCAAGTAAACGGATCACCTTTTAAGTATTTGAACATATTTTGAACTCCCAATCACTTAGCTTTAAAATAAATTGTCAAATTATAAAAAGGAAGTATACTTCTGTCTTTAAAACTTTTCTAAAGACACTAAATTTCAAAATAGATGACCAAATGCTAGCAACATTTTTCATTACTTATATTTCATATGCTGAAAATGTAATAGTGGAAGGCAATTTAGGAGATAATGATCATGAATTCGAAGGGGATGAAAGAACTAGGAAAATGGACTTTAAAAATGTATGCATCAGCAAGCTCAGACAACTGGTTGGAAAGAACACATTGACAGAAAGTCTATAGCAAAATTGGATGCTGGCAGTTTCTAAGATGTAATAATAAGGGCAAAGAAATAAACTATACCCATGAAAATAAAATATGAAAGAGTAACTTGGTAGATGATTTGAATAAGGTGTGAACTTTTCTAAGGGGATTAGATTGGGAAAATCACAAAGATAAGTATGTCTGTGTAGTACAAGAATTTGTGGACAGTGCTGGGAAAACCAAAGTCAAAATAAATTGCTGCTAGCACAGGATCTCAAAAGTAAAAAGGAATGAAAAGTTAAATTAGGCATGGAAAGATAGATAATTACATATGGCATCAGAAAAGGAAATCTGCAGTTATAAAATAAATAGCTAAAACTTTAATTTTATTAATAGTTTTATCCTTCCTCCTCAATAAAATGATACATAGGATCAGACACATGAAAGTTACTTCCTACAAAGGGAATATGTAACAATTTATCATCATTTAAACTCTCCAAAAAATTGAATGTTTACATCATATGTTGTTGTACAATTAAGTGCTAATTTTAAGAACATGAAATGCTTGATGAGGAGCTAAGGTGGAAGGTAGGATAGGCAGAGAATTAAAATCTAATTAAAGAGTACTCCTTAGAATGAACTGTTGCATATGATAATGAAAATTTTAGTTTTAATTAAAATAAAACAATAAATACCATTTGTCATTACATCTCTTTATTGTGTAAAGTAATAGGGAGAGCAAGCAAGTTAAGCTTGTCAATGGACAGTTCCTTAGCTATCTAGCCAACTTTAGAAATTCTAAAGACTACCGGCCTACAAACAAATGGGGCCTGGTAATCAATTAGCAAGGCCATTGTATCCTGGCTACTTAAGAGTTGACCTTAAAAGAAAACTAAAGGATTGAGTATCTCTTTTACAGTAAAGGAAAAAACAAAAATAGGTAATAAATAACACCAAGGGCGATTTTTTTAGAATTAAATTGCTTTGATTTAAAAAAAAAAAGAACAAAACATTGTTGATTATCATCAGATTTTTTTTATTTAAATTCAATTAGCCAACATATGGTACCTCATTAGGTTTTGATTAATGTTCAGTGTTTCATTAGTTGTATATAACACCCAGTGCTCATCACATCATGTGCCTTCCTTAATGTCCATCACCT
Organism: Procyon lotor; assembly: GCA_028646535.1. Classification (NCBI taxonomy): domain Eukaryota; kingdom Metazoa; phylum Chordata; class Mammalia; order Carnivora; family Procyonidae; genus Procyon; species Procyon lotor. The sequence continues at coordinate 34,329,396 of CM053605.1, forward strand.
GGAAAGCATAAGCTCTAGGGGTCCCTGGGTGGCGAAGCCGGTTGAGTGGTTGATTGTCCCAACCCTTATGTCAGGTCAGGTCATGATCTCAGGTCCTGGGATCCAGCCCTAGGTTGGGCTTCGAACGTAGCAGGGACTCTGCTTGAGATCCCCTCTGCAATTCTCCCTGCTTTCTCTCTCTCTCTCCCCCTTAAATAAATGAATGAATCCTTAAAAAATAAAAAGGCATAAGATTTAGATTTTTTTAATGTAAAAACTGAGAGCCAGATATTCTCTGTCTCAATTTGCCACCAGTGAAGTCCAAGCTTTAATCACCTCTTGTCTGCCCTGATGCAACAAACCTTCAGAACAGACTGGTGTCTCTAAGGTTGAGTTTCTCAAATCCATTCTTGACCCAGAAGAATCTTTCTAATTAGGAAATCTTAATTATGTCTTTCTCCTTTTTTCTCTACATTTGTTTTTATATAACATACATCAAAATAATGTACAGATAAATTTATTTAAAACTAGCATTCTTGTTTCCTATTCCAAACCTAAGGAATCAGAATCTCTGGGGATAGGAATTCAGAAATCTGCATTTTTTTAGATAGCTTCTCAAGTGATTCTTAAGCACACAAACATTTAAGAATTATGACTTTGAGACAAATTTAAACACTTGGGTGCAATTTACTAGATTCTGTATTTTCTTTTCCTGTTTTCCACAATAGATATAACTCTATCACATTCAATTTTATTGATATCTTTTAACTTTCAAATCCATAAGCCGTGCACTATTTTTCCTCCCCTCTGGAAAACATCCTGATCCCTTCCCCCACTCACCTTAACCTTATCACTTTATTTGACAAATGATTACTTATCTATAAATAATCACAAAGAAAAGTACTGTCTTTTGGAATGTCATCCTTAGGAGATTTCAGGTTTTTAAACATTTGGAATTACCTGAGAACTTTAAAATATGGGTACATGTATTTCTTGATCCCAGGAAATATTTTTTTTTTAAGATTTTATTTATTTATTTGACAGAGGGAGAGAGATCAAAAGTAGGCAGAGAGGCAGGCTGAGAGAGAAGGAAAAGCAAGCTCCCCACCGAGCAGAGAGCCCAATGCGGGGCTGGATCCCAGGACCCTGAGACCGTGACCTGAGCTGAAGGCAGAGGCTTTAACCCACTGAGCCACTCAGGCAACCCGATGCCAGGAAAGATTTTGAATCAATTTGTTTGGGGCACAACCTGGGCATTAAGGTTTCTGAAAACTCTCAGAGTTATTCTATGCATAGCCAGGATTGAGAACAACAGGTGTTTTCTGAATTTAAGTTTTCTGTCCATTGTTTCCACCTCTAGTGGTCCCTAATACTTTCCCTTACAAAATTCTTATTTTATCTCATTGAAATTACCATATCTCTATTTACTGCTGGGGATAGTGGTCTATATAGTACTGTATAGTAGTCTATATAGCTACTGTCCCAGAATCTGCTATCCCACACGTGATCCTGTATATGGAGAGACTCCTTAGAAGTAATTCAAAAAATGTCTATTGAATAATTTATTGAAATGATTTGACTCATCCCAAAACATTTTAAGTACTTTTTTTTTGTTTTCTACACATTGCTTCTAGCAGTACTTGTGTTTCTTTCATTTTTGTATCTTCAGAAACTAAAACTATAAGTCTTTGATGAATATTTAAAGAATACAAAATAAACTGGCATGTAATAAATTGGAACAATGTTGAGAAAAATTAAGATGATAAAATCTCTTCAAGTAATTCAAACTCTACAGAAGCACTTCTTTGTGATGTGGAAATGTTGGGGTTCAAGGCGATGGCCAAGAAAGAATTCTTGAAATGTCTTCAGTGTAAAAAGGTGGTTTTATGAAAGCACAGGGACAGGACTTGTGAGCATAAAGAGCTGCACTGGGATTGTGAGGAGGGGCTGAATATATACCTCAAACTGGGAAGACATTAGGGATAGTGGAAGTCTCCAAGGAATTTGGAAGCAAGATTTCTAGGACTATGAAGGGGTCATTTATTACTCTCTAATAAAACCTTAGTCAAGAGACCCTTCTGATGTATATCAGTGAGCCATATGCTTACAGGATGATTGCTAACATACATCTTGGGAGTAGAGATAAAGGATGTTTCCAAAGGAAGTTTATGTTAAAGGGCACTTAAAGAATCCTGGAGGTTGGGATAATGTTAAGCTAAGATTGCCTTGCCCTTAGCGAAGTATTAATATGGAGGCAGATTTCCTAGAGGAAGGTCACTCTGTCTCAAGAACTTGTCAATGGGCTGTAAATTGTAAGGAACTTTAATTTTTTTCTTTTGCCTTTGTTCCCCACATCATTTGGACATTCATTTATAGGCTGATTAGCTTTTAGTGAACATATATATTAATTATTTGCTAATTAAAAAGTGTCTAGTAAAACCCATTTCTAAGTTAGGCTGAGAATTAGATTCATTTAGGGAGGGGTGCCTGGGTGGCCCAGTGGGTTAAGTTAAGCATCTGCCTTCAGCTCAGGTCCTGATCTCAGGGATCCTGAGATGCAACCCCTAGTCTGGCTCTCTGATCTGCAGGGAGTCTGCTTCTCCCTCTCACTCTGCTCTCCCCCACCACCTCTAATGTGCTAGCACGCTCTCTTTAAACAAAATGTTTTTAAAAAATTATTTAGGGAAGTATTTTCAAGTGTTGATCACTGGGCCACTGGTTTTAATTTCAAGATCTATGGCCAAGAAATGAAATTTTGGAAAAAAAAAATGAGACAATTTTTTTCTCAGTATTTTTAATGGTTATCAAGACCAATGGAAACAGTTTTTTTGGGGAAAAAATGGCCCAAGAGCCTTATATAGGAAAATTTTATGAGTATGGTTGAAGTGTTTATTTTACTTGAAAGGAGTGTTACTTTATTTCATCTAAACTGTTCCATATGTTTGATTTTTAAATTGCCTTTTATTCCATTTATTCTATGTTCCACTTCCTACAAGTGAATTTTAGACTCTTAAGAGATTTACAACATCAAGGCTCTAATATAATGGTTTTGTTTTGATATCATGCTTTCACATCTATAAAAAATATTAGAACTGTGTTTTGAGGGAGTGGTTAGGAGTTTGCTAAAGCAAAAAAAAAATTCTGACTAAAGGGCAAAGGTTCAAAGGTATGAAAGAGAATTATATTTTCAGGGAATATTGAGATGTTCACAGAACACACAGCCAATGACCAATGAAAAATGGTAGCAAATGAGTTCTGTGAAACCTTCTACATAGTCATTGTCAGGTATTATAATCAAGATTTTATTTAGAGGAATATTGTATCTATAGCTATAGCTATACCTGTAGATGATATAAGAATAGATAAAGATAGAGAGCTCCAATTTAACACTAGATTGGGCAAAATAAAAGTTTCATATGTATTTGTTCAGAAGACTAATTAATTTTATTAGGGCATAAGTAAATTCAGCAGTGAATGAGAACCTAATGACTTTTGATTCAGAGTGAATTCAGCAATAAAAGCTAATTAGAGGGGAAATGAATGCCTAAAATATCCCTTGTGTGCATAAAAGAAAAGTGTAAAGATTATTAATTGAAATTAAAATTTAACAGTATACTAATGTAACATGACATAAAATTCCATCTGTTATACAGCATCACAAAAACAAAAATACATAGGGAATAGTATGTCTTTCTTAGGTTTTGACTGGTTAATTGCAGATTAATAAGAATGTGTTTGTATAAAAAATGATGTTGATAGTAACAATTCCAATACACATTTTATTTTAATTCCAGTATAGTTAACAGACCTTGCATATTAGTTTCAGGTGTAGGATAGAGTGATTAAACAATTTCATACACCACCCTGTCCTCAAAATAGCAAAGGCACTCCTTAATCCCCATCACCTGTTTCACCCATCCCCACATCCACCTCCCCTCAGTTTGTTTCTATAGTTAAGAATCTGAAGAATTCCAATACACATTCTTGTGGAATTTTATCTTACTATTCCCTAAGCCCAGTCTCTTCTAGGAAAAGAAATTCAGTTAACAAAGTATAAGGATAAAAAGGAATTTTATATTAGAAATTGCATACTCCCCATTATATAGACATATATGACTGAATATTATGTACATTTATATGCATATATATGAATTTTACATAATTATAGACATTAATATTGAAGATACAAATGAAAGTTTAAAAGTAGTAAAAAAAGAAAAATGACATTTTTCCACTTATAAGGCATACACAGATTATTTGAATTAATAGACTTTCTACATTTTTCAGTTCTGCACAATATCATATGAAATAAACCTTACATTTTCTGCATTTAAAATGTGACTCTAAACTGTAGCATTTTACATATAGAGCAACAGTCATGTCTCAATATGAACCACCATGGAAAACAATCAATCAATAAGAAATTGCCACAAGATTTGGTGCTACCATGAAGCACTCACATTACATTTATATAAGGAAGAAAAATAATCTTTGAAGTCTCATAGTTTTGGACATAAGCAAAGTATATGTTCTAAAATATTAGGCCATATATATACTGGCACTTATAAAAAATATGCATCAGTTTAGAAACAACAGATTTAAAGGTAGATAATAGCTATATGAATAATGTTATTTTTAAGATCATGTTTAGCAGCTAAAAAGACAAATAAATAAAAAGAACCAAAACCCAAATAATAGAAGCCCACCTTAATTTCCAGGCACAGGAAAATAATCACCTATATTATTATGCAGCCATTTAAAATACTAAATATATAAATATACTAAAATGCTAAATACTAAAACCTGGAAGTAGAAAAAAAATAATCAGTGTCAACTTGAATTTTTGAAATGCAAGAAACAAATAGAAACTATGCTATAATTGGCATTGGTATAAGTAATTTAATATGTTGGGAAAACATGATACATGGGATACAAGAAAATAAAATGTATTTTGGACTCTACGTATCTCTTGCTATTCTGATCTTGTTTTCTTCCCAGTCTGTATTTCTGAGCAATATTTAAAATGACTCCCAATGTCCACTCTCACAAAACTCACAATTCTTGCCTTCCCTGCTGGTGAGAGTGTAGTTACTGTTTACATACAGAATACTACTCTTCTTTTTTTTGGCTTACCAATAGCTGCTCCAACTTCCTTGGGTATAAATTAAACACAGGTTCTGACTGTCCTCCAAAGATAAAGAACACATTGGCTCTCTGGGTGGTCCAGTTGCAGCCTGTCTCGCCTCCACAGGATCTAATGCAAGGATCACACAGCTCCATACTCTCTGTCTTGGATGTGGGAAGCACAGCTTTCTCCACGAGAGCCCTCCTATGAAGTCCTTCCACCTCTACACAGTGATCTGTCATGTATGTATTTTTATTTCCTTCACCTAGCTCAGGAGTGCCAGAGTTGGGTTACTGCCATTAAAACCTTATTTTATGAATTCTGCACCTCACTTTAGTACTCAGCAAAAATGGTTTTCAGAGGTGCTGTGAGGTACTCATGAGGAAACAGTGAGAGATTGATATCTCCAAAAACTGTGTGACTTCCAGAAGCAATAAGTCTTTGAACTACCTCTTGCAAATCACTGGGCATTTCCTAAATAACACAGAGTTTTAAGGGAAATTGGATCTCCTACAACTTTTAACTTGGACTTCAGCCATAAAGATACTCTTATAATTCAAATGTATGCCTGAGAAAACATAGGTTACCCAGTATTAATGACAAGAATTGTCGTGAATTCTCACAATAGCACTGTTGGCAGCTGTATATGCGTATGAATCTCATTTGTTTTAGAAGATAACTTAAACTAGACTATCATGAAAACAGAACATTAGATGAGCTATCAGGTGCCATGGATTTATGTCCTAATTGCAATGCGTGGTAGTTGAGGAACAGGGGCAAATCAGATAATTGCTCTAAATCAAGTGTATCTACAAAACATATCTAATAATTACTGTTTTACCTATCTTAGATGTTTGTCTCACAGATTGTAAAAGAAAATGTATGGAAGTAATTTGCAGATTGCATTACTCCATTATGGATACTCCTGGATATATAATTGATATTGGTTAACAAATAGTATGGAAAAGTATGTAATTTAACAGATTTCCAACTTTAACTAACTTGTCAACTAATTATGCTAGAAATTTAATATGCTGTGTGGCATTCATCTGATGCTCTTTCCTTAATGGTATGATGAGTGTGAGTGTCCTATTTTCCCATTCTAAATTTATTCCTAACTCTAACAGTGGATTAATGGTCACCATAATCTACTAGTTCTTTATTTTTAATTTGTAAAAATGTTCACCAGTGTTTTGAGGATTTTGAATGGTGTTAATGTATTCATTATATTGCAAGTTCTATGAGAAGTGTATTAGCCTAACACATAGAATTAACAGTCATGAGTAAGAACCACCTTGACTGTGTTGGTAACCCATTTTCCCCAACAACTAGCATAATGTGGATATGATAACTGTTTCATAAATGTGCATAGGTGGCTTAAAAATAATACTAAAATTAACATGAAAAAGGTTTCCCCGGGGTGCCTGGATGGCTCAGTGGGTTAAAGCCTCTGCCTTTGGCTCAGGTTATGATCTCAGGGTCCTGGGATCTAGCCCTGCATTGCATTTGCTCTATGCTCAGCAGGGAGCCTGCTCCCCCACTCCCCCGCCTGCCTCTCTGCCTGCTTGTGATCTCTCTCTCTGTCAAATAAATAATTTAAATAAATCTTTAAAAAAAAAAAAAAAGGTTTCCCTTTAATTCTAAGAGATTTTATGTACATGTAGCAAATTCAATCTAAAACTTTCTTAACTCATGAAAGTATTAAAATTCTTAAAATATTTCACTAGGACAAAATTAATTTTACTGAAATATTTTCTAGGA
>CM053605.1:34336760-34358142 GCA_028646535.1 Procyon lotor
TAATTGAGAACTGGTACACAAACTTTACTGATTACTTTTATTTCTCTTTAACAATCTCTTGATATTAATAGGTATCTAAACAGTCAAATATGCATATGTATGAAATTTATTTAAATGAATGATAAAAAATCATCAAAAAACTCAGTGTTCTAGGGGAATTGGAAATGTACCCTGCAATAAAAATCATCTGTTCCAAAAGTGGGATAATGAGCTACAGGGTAGCAGACAGTGTGAAATGAATATTCACATGAAAAAAGAAATATATGCTGCTGAGTTATTGCTCATTTTCTTTTTCAAGTTGCAGGCATTAATTCAACCTTTACTTTTCACTGCTGTGTTTGTTTCATTGTACACAGCTAAGTTCAAATAAGTATCCTTTCAGCAAATGACTTTCAACCTTTCAACTAAAATGCTTTTCACATTTGGACCTATAAGACTTGCAACCGTGGTCTTTGTAAATAGGAGTGAAAAAAATTTGCAGCTTATTAGGTTGTACTTACATCTTTATTTCTATAGGGTATTGTTTTTCTTATTTTAATCTACTTATTGGGACAATCATATAGGACACCCTTGATGATAGAAAAAAGACCAGTAGTTTGTGTTTTTTTTTACCCTTTCAGTACTTGGAATTCTTCCTACCCTTTGCTGATAGACTCAAACACTTAAGGATAAAATTTGATGATATTATATCAAATTCAAAAGCCTCATTCGTACCTCTATCCACCTTTCTGGACTTAATTATTTTACTTTTACCTAATGTGTTTACCCTCTTGGTTTTCTGTCACAGATATCTCCATAGACTTCATGCTAAGAGGATTTGCTGTCTGTGAAAGGGAGAGAATTGTAGTTACACCACAGAGAAGACTTGACTGAGGAGGAAAAAAAAATAGCCACACTGTCATCATACTAATTTATGTTTATTTTCAGATCAAAGGAGGAAGGGAAAAGGTAGGGCATGGAAACTAAAGCTGCAAGTTCAGTGATTATTACAATGAATGGCTCGGAGACTGCTAGTTGATGTTCAAGCTATGCCACAAGTCTACTGGTGGCCAGCCCCCTGACCTCTCTGGGCCTCAGTTTCTTCATCCTTATAATGAACTGTTTGATTTAGAGATCAATTACTATGTAGAGAAAAGAAGCAGAGGATGTGTATTTTGAGAACAGAAATATGAATCATGGCTGCATTTCATCAGCTAGGTGACCTTGTATGTTTCCCTTTTTCACCTTGAGTCTCAGATTTGTCATTGGTGAAATCAAAAAGTTATTAAAACAATCATACAATTACAAAGGTATAATGAAGCAATGTGACCAGTAAGGTCCTAAATAAATATTAATTGCTGTCATAACTTCTGTGTTTGAAATGAGACAAAAGTCGGCAAAGAGAAATGGTAACAATTTAATGACTCTGTGGGTATATTTCAAACTCCATGAGAAAGAAAAAGCAAGGTAAGTAGTAGATTGACTAGAATGACAAATTATCACAATGAAAATAGTGGAACTAGTCATTTTACTTAGTATTTTTTAAAGAGCAACTTTTAATTTTGAAGTAAATAGAGACACACAGGAAGTTGCAAAAAATAGTTAAACAAGTTCTTCCAATATTGTTTTCTTTTAAAATTACATCTCATTTATTTCATCTCCTTCTATACATTGTAATTTTGTAACATTTAATGGAATTTTGCTTCCATATTTTAGATACTGCAATGCTAGTAACTATTACTCTGTCTCCATCCCTCAGTCTGTGCTCTCTCATAAGAACATCTTGCCTTTTATAACAGATCCCCTCAATTACAAGCACAAGGCTTTGGAGAAAAAGCCCAATTTGAAGAGATTCTTCTTTAGCAATAGATGTCTTCCGAGCTGGTCATCATAAGTAAATAGGTTAACATATGTGAGACTAGATTAGATTAAGTCTGTTCTTAGAAATCGACTTGTCGGGGCACCTGGGTGGCTCAGTGGGTTAAAGCCTCTGCCTTCGGCTCAGGTCATGATCTCAGGGTCCTGGGATCGAGCCCTGCATCGGGCTCTCTGCTCAGCGGGGAGCCTGCTTCCCCCTCTCTCTCTGACTGCCTCTCTGCCTGCTTGTGATCTCTCTCTGTAAATAAATAAAAATAAAATCTAAAAAAAAAAAAAGAAATCGACTTGTCACTACATAAAAGCAAATTGTAAAAAAGGAACATGTGTGTACACACATGCATGCATAAACACACACACAAATAACATAGATACACTGATAAAATACTCATTTCACTTAGAATTTGAAATGTTTGAAGCTCTGTGGTGGAGAGTGAGATGATCATCTGCAAGTTTATTTGGGGTGAGCAATGTTTACAGGGTTGCTTGCTTTGGCTCTTCAATAGGACTTCTTCGGGGAAGCTGACATCAAATAAAACCAAAAATATCCTGAAACTAACAGGGTTATTTTCTATTTAAGTTGCCCATAAGTGACAGGAGGCCCTGCTATTAGTGAAAAGTCATGTTTTTAAAGTCTTTCTCTCTGTTTTAATAGTGTGAGGTAAAGAACATACAAGGATCCAAACACACACACACACACACACACACACACGCACGCACACACACACACAATTCTTTTAGCTGAAATTGAAACTGGATTTTTAGGCAACTTCACTGTCTTCATAGTTCACGGAGACAGAGTTTTTAAAAATGAAATGGTGGTGGTGGTAGAGGTGGTAGAGGAGATGAATTGTGTTAATCATAGTGTAGCTGAAAAGACTTCAGTGGTAAAGTCATTTACTAAAGCAAAGTAAGAGGATAAGGAGACTTAGTCCAAAGAGGCCCTGTTGTACTTAATTCAGATTGGGACTTACAAGAATTACTTTCCTGTGATGCAGTGAGAAAGGAGTTTCACCAGAACCTGGGACAAAAGTGTATGTCCACAGTTCAAAGATAGAAGGCTGTGGGCACACTTGGAGCTGTTCCATATGCCTTTCTCCTTTTAATGCATATGGCAGACTACTGGCATTAAAATTCACTCCAGATGTTGCTAAGCAGTTGATATACACATCCCTTTCTCCTACACTTTAGTGTGTCTCAGCCACATACAGCTTCAGTCCAAATGAAAAAAACAGTTTCCTTTTTTAAAAAACATTTCTTTATCGTCATATGACTTATGAAGCCTTTTATCAGGTGGTGGATACCTTCTCTCTTAGACCAACCTAAATATACTGCTACTTTGAAACTTCTTGCTAGTGTAATTTAGTTCTGTTATTCAGAAACCCAATACATGCACCAAAATGATTTTTCTTCTATAGTGGAGGTTTGCCTTCATATTGATGTAGTCTGTGATTCATTTCTTATCAGTCATGACAGGGTTGCCAGATACTGACAAGACTTATCAGTATGTTTGTACTCATCAGGTCATTCAAAATACGATGTTAGCACCCTTTCTAACGAACAAGCATGAGAAGAATCAAGGATAAACAAGTTAGAGATTTTACATGTAAAGTTATAGTGAGAATCTGTAAGCATGACAAACTTAATCATATTCAAGAAAAATATGAAAAAGAAAGAAAGGTATGAGAGAATAAGCAAGCATATTTATAAAAGTAGAAAGAAAAAGTCATGAAATGAAGAAAAATATGTGGGTATACATACATGTATATATGTATTTATAAATATATTAATAATGCTTATGATTTAATCACTATATCTGAGCCTAATTCTTGGTAGCAAAACTCATAAATTAACATGTTAAATATTTCTTTTTATTTTTTATTACTTTATTTTATTTTTTTAACATTTCTTTTTAAATAATATTTGAACTTCCTGTTTTGGGGTGCCTGGGTGGCTCAGTGGGTTAAAGCCTCTGCCTTCAGCTCAGGTCATGATCTCAGGGTCCTACATTGGGCTGTCTGGACTCTGCTTAGCGGGGAGCCTGCTTCCCCCTCCCTCTCTGCCTGCCTTTCTTCCTACTTGTGATCTCTCTCTCTCTGTCAAATCAATCAATCAATCTTTAAACTTCCTGTTTTTTTTTTTCCTCATTGATGAATTAAAGTATATACTAGAGGTTACAGGTCCTAGGAACACCCCAACATAGGTTGAAAGCACATTTCAAATGTAGCTGTGGAAAATACCAGGTATAGAAAACACAATTAACACGTTCAATCTTACTCTTGAATGACAATGAGCTACCTAAGGTGAGCTGTTCAGATACCTCTATGATGAGGAATGGCCAAGTAAAAATATGAGTAGAAATCATTACATTCACCAACAATTTAAAGTAATATCCATCAGGATGATTCTTCAGAAGATAACTTAACAGTAAATGGAAAGGAAAGACTTTGAAAAAGAAAGAAAAATGTAGTCCAAGATAGCACTTTAAAACCAAGTGTTTGGAGAGGAAATGGACAAGGTTCCAAAACCAACTTCACTTTTTACTCTCTCTATGTTAAGACCTTAAATAAAATTCCACAGTCATTCCTAACTTTGTTTCCCTATTTGAGAGATCCTTATCTCATAGGACCATGTGCAAATTAATAAGTTAATTAGATAAATTTTACTTAGCACAAACTTGGACAGATTGTAAATATGTAATAGAGGATAACTTTTATTATTGATTCAATTATCTAGTCCTTTATTCATTCATTTTTTTCCAACAGAAATTGTTGAATACTATCTACAATATGCTAATCAGTGTTCTAGATGCTGAAGATATAGAACAATAGTTGAAGCTGCTTTGAAGTTGAAGACAAAACCTTGAAATTGCTAAATAGAAATACATCTGATCTAATCTTGAGTTGAATGTGAAAGATATATTTATTTACTTTGATAAAGCTACTCTTTACTTTGATAAAGATTTAGTTTTAAAATCTTTTAAAATGATAGCATGCCATTTAATTTGTTTCTTCCTTAGAATTTTATTGCATCAGTAGCTAATTAATAAGAATATTAATTACTTTCAATACTATGGGCTTTGTTATATTAGTAACTTCAAACTGATGATGTATTAGCAAAGTTATTAAAGTATTTGTAAATTTTGTTGTTACATTAGAAATAATCACCTTTTATTTATCTCCTTTTATTATATTATTTATTGCAAGCTGATTTGTCACCATTATCTTTATTCATTAATACATGCACATGTAATTGCAATTCATTAGTTTCTTATGAAGTACTGATTTAGTGTAAATGTTCAGAGTTAGGTTCTATAGAGAACGTAGAAGCTTTATAAAATATGATCTTTTTATTACATATTTAATAACCTAACAATATAATTACATTATGTATTTGAACTCGAAATACTTTGCAGCCGAGTTTCTTTTTACTTGTTTGTTTGCTTGGTTTTTAGTATTTTTTTCCTTCTTGTATTTCCTCTATAGACCCAAAGAATAATTTAGGAGATTTGTGGTTTAAATCTTTTTTTTTTCTTTTGATTTTATTTATTTATTTGAGAGAGAGAGAGTAAGAGCTAGAGAGAGAGAGAGAGCACACACAGAGGGCAGAGGGAGAGAGAGAAGCAGGCTCCCCAATGAGCAGGGAGCCTGATGTGGGACTCGATTCCATGACCCTGGGATCATGACCGGAGCCAAAGGCAGACAGCCAAACAACTGAGCCACCCAAGTGTCCCGAAGGGTCGTGGTTTATGGAGAAAATTAATTAGAACATCAGCCAATCATAAATTATGGCTCTTCCCTATCCTTCTTCCCACTTTTTTTTTGGTCTGTTTTGTTTTTGTTTTTTCGCAAGATCAGAGTTTCAGAATATTATACTTGCACTTCAAAGTCCCAGCTATGCCATCTTTTCCAATTCCTCTAAGTGAACCGCCAATGATGCTCTACTGAGGCTGTCCAAAACTCACCAGATTTCCCTAAGAGAATTAACTCTTCCATCATGATTTCCTATTTATGGCACAGTTCCCCCATTTACCCAGCCTAGAACCATCTTTGATCATTTTCCCTCCCTCTTTCTTCACTCAGATAGTTCAATCAGACTTCAGATTATCTTTGCACTGAAAAATTCCAGTGACAGCCCCCAAGTTTGGCCTTTGTTCTTGCCTAAATGACTAACTGATTGCATGGTCTATTTCTCCTATTTCCAATCATCACACTTATACTGGCCTAAAATAAAGTTTTAATGAGATCACCTCCCAAAACAAAAAGCATCACTGACTCCTCATTGATTAACAAACTGAAAAGGACATTCTCATTATTTACAATTCTCTTCAATAAGGTCCAGCCTATTTGTCTAGACATTCCTTTCACTTGTTCAAATAATCGGCACTGCCCGCAAATGTGACTCTTTGTATCTTTACCTTCCCCAAACAGGTCATGGACCTTGATCATGAGTATATAATCTTTACCTATGAAAATCCCATTAAGGCCCATATCACCTGAGGTTTTATTTCTCTCTATCTCGTCCCACTTTTTAGTGTAATTGCTCTTGACTGCAATCCACATAAACACTATTATATCACTGACTATACTATAGAGTGAAGTAATAGTTGTACACTTACCTTAGCACTCTCCTCCTTTATTTATAAAGGTATTATATTACTTGGTACAAAATTCAGTCAATTTCATGGCTTTTAAAAATTACAAAATATTTTGAAACAAAGGTTTAGATTATTACTTTAAAATTGTTATCAGTTTATTGTTAGTCATTAACGTACATTGGTTTGCCCATATCTTGAACAAAAGTTTCATTTAAAATATTTTGAAGAAACATAAATACATATGAAAATAACATTTGCTTCCTTTTCCTCCACTATGTTTTCTCTGAGATCCCTTCAGCACTTACAGTTTGGTCCCAACACAATTTTACAGTTACCACTTTCCACTGAAGTCTAGCCTTATCCAGTATGAAGTGTCACTCAGAGGCCTAATTTCAGTAATTATTATAATGCTGATGCAATGGCTAGGTTTATTTTGCTATCAGCACAGATCCTGAAGAAAATAATTGCCAGTTTGATTAGGTACCTAAGTGGCAGACAAATTTCCATAGCTGTAAGTATAACAAAATGCGTTCTATGAAGTGCAAGGATGACTTTGATCATTCATTATCACTTCTAGGCTTTTATACCATTTCTTTTTATTCTGTTTGATAAGAACTTTGTGAAGTCTGTTACAGAAATCTCTAAGTCCATTTTATATCTGCATATTTAAGTGATATGAGAAATTGAATCATCATTAAAATATTGGCTATTTTTTTACCATTGAATAATAAAGAAAAAATATCAAAGGGTAATTTATAAAGTGAATAATTATATAAGGTGGCATTATAAGGCAAAAAAAGAAAATAGTTTCAGTATTTTGAGTAGTTTCTGAGACATTTATTCAGATATTTATTGAAATGTAAAAACAAAACAAAAAAGGAAAAAAAAACCCTCAAGACTTAAAAATACTTACCTATGACTTCTGTGATGAAGACTTCCAAATCTCTATCCCTAGATCCAATGGGAACTTTTAGATTATACTTTTTCCAAGGGTGGAAAACAAGCAATAGTTATTTTTGTAATCCCAGGTCCTAACACAGTGCTTGCTACCTAGGAGTCTTCAATTTTCTATCTGTGCACTTGTTTATCTATTTATTGGCTAAGATTAAAACTCACAGATAAGTTTCAGCCAAACTTTTACAATTTTTGCCTGACATTATTTAAAATTCTACTGGAATCTTATTATTATTTTTTTATTTTTTATTTTTAAATAAAATATTTTTTATTTTATTTTTAAAGGAAATTATTTTCTAATTCATTATTCATTATTTTTAAAGGAAATCTATTCTACCTATACTCTGTACCAAAATAAGTTTCCTTTACTCTCAGTGTTCCCGCTAAATTTTTTTAAATTATGAAATACTTCAAACATACCATAAATTAGGGAGACTAATACAATGAACTCCAAAAAACCATCACCTAAATTCAACATGGACTGTTGTTTCATCTGTCTTCTCTCTCCTTTTTCCTTCTTTCTCTTCCCTCCCCTTCTGCTGAATTGTTCTGTAGCAAATACCAATTATTATGTCATGTCATTTTGCTGGTACATGCTTTGGCACACATCTCTAAAAGCATGGGTGTTTGTTCTAATGGCCTGATTAGATTTGGGTTCCACTAAGCAAGAATTATTTATGCTATATACTTTGTATTGTATATTTCATCTGGGATATAAGTCTGTGTCACTTTTGGTTAGATTAAAGTTGATTGGTGAATTTAGGTGGTGAAATCCATTGTTGTCCATTGTAAAGTTTCCCATTTAGCTCTCAACTAGCAGCTTCATACATTGATAGGCATTACTCTATTATTAAGAGTTGTAAAATATTGATTTTCTAATTTATTATGACTTCTATATTTATTAGTTGGAATTTATTTATAAAAGAGAGTTTTACTCATCAACTGAGTGATATTTATACTCTATGACAGGTTACATTGTAAAGACAAGATTAATGCTTCAGTTTTTCCATTTAGTTGAAAATATTAGTTTATGTAATTATTATTATAGTTAGTTAAAATGGTGCTCACTGCATTGTTTGTTTACTTATTTATTTTTTCCTTGTGTATTAATATGAGCTCATGTATTTTTTTATTTCAAGGCATTGTGATAAATTCATTATTATTATTATTACTTTGATGCTCTAGTTTTAAATATTTGGTTAATGAGAATACCTTCAAATTGACTCATTGTTAAAATTTTACCCCATTAGGCCTTGTTTACTTTGTTTTCTGGTACAGCGAAATGTTTCTGGGTCTCTTGTATCTTTCCTGCCCCAGCCTGGATCATGTTATTTTCTGTCTTGGTTTAATTTAGAGGGAAATGATAGAGAAAACAACCTCTATGTGAAGTGTACACAGTGGTATTATGTTCTCATTGCTTTTCCACTTATTCAGTTGATGAAATTAGAAAATATGTATTTTTGAAAAGACAATAACAAATTTATATGTGCAATTCCTAATTCAAATTGAATAACACAGTATAGTATGTTTCTTAATTTTTTATTTGATATTTATACCTTTTCCATTCTTTTCTGAAAATGCATGTTAATCCCTATTAGCATTAGCATAATTATTTATACTTTTTATTTTATAAAAATATTTAAGATATTAGTATTACTTTCAATGATCAGACTAATAAATTAGATTTTTTCTTTGCATCTGTATGTGTATTTGGAACATATATTATGAGGATATATAGTTAAAACAATACCTAAGATCATTTGAAAAAAGTATTCTTTCAGTGTGATTATGTCAGTAATTGGTATACAGCAAAGATCTTTCATTTTAACTTATTTTCAGTGTTTTGAAATTGAGATTTTTAATATAATTTTACATTCTGTATATTAAAATTTATGATAAAAACAAAATTTATGTCAAAATATATGAGGATCTTAGTCTTCCATCCCTGTCCCTTCTGCCCTGTTCCCTCTGTTCTGTTAAATAACCATTTTTTAAAAGATTTATTTATTTAATTTTAGAGAGAGCATGAGGGGGGGGGGCAATGGGAGAGGGAGAAAGAGAATTTCAAGCAGGCTCCATGCTAAGTGCAGAACCCAACGAGGTCTATTCTCACAACCCTGAGATCATGACCTAAGCAGAAACCAGGAGTTGAGAGCTTAACTGACTGAGCCACCCAGGTGCCCCATAAATAACTATTTTCAAATTAGTTTTTATTTCCTATTCTTGGTGTTTGCATTTTTATTTATTTATTTTATAAGTAAAAGAAATATGTGTGTGTGTATATATATATGTACACATTTTAAAAACATATACACTTTTTTTTTTTTAAAGATTTTATTTATTTGACAGAGAGAAACACAGCGAGAGAGGGAACACAAGCAGAGGGAATGGTAGCGGGAGAAGCAGGCTTCCTGCCGAGCAAGGAACCCGATGCGGGGCTCGATCCCAGGACTCTGGGATTATGACCTGAGCCGAAGGCAGATGATTAATGACTGAGCCACCCAGGTGCCCCAAAAACATATACACTCTTTTAAAACAAGGGTGACCTTATGGATGTATCTATAAGGTCACCCTTGTTTTAAAAGATGGTGAAATATTACACATACTGTTCTGTAATTTGCTTTTTTTTTTTTAAGATTTCATTTATTTATCTGACAGAGAGAGAGATCACAAGTAGGCAGAGAAGCAGGCAGAGAGAGAGGGGGAAGCAGGCTCCCTGCCAAGCAGAGAGCCCAATGTGGGGCTCAATTTCAGGACCCTGAGATCATGACCTGAGCTGAAGGCAGAGGCTTTAACCCACTGAGCTGCCCAGGCACCCCCTGTAATTTGCTTTTTCACACATACAAATATGTAGTTGAGATGGTTGCATATTATCATATAAACATCTCCCTCTTTCCCTATTACAGACATACAATGTTCCATTATGTTGGCATACCAGCTCTCTGATGATGCAAACTATTTCTAAACAAAAGATTGAAATAAAATCATCTGCCGTAACAAGAGGTGATAAGATGGTTAAATGCTTAATAAACAACGTAACAATTAGTAACACAAACATTTAAAATTCCTAAAGGCTAAAGATTTCTGAGATTCTAACAAAAAATACTATGAATTAATGATTATGATTACATCATCTTATTATTATTATTAAATGTTGATATATTTTGTTTCATTTAGCATAAATTTAATGAATGATTTACTATGTACTGGATAGTGTATTAATCTTTGGGATTCAAAAATGAAATATTTGATCTTGGTTAAGCTAACATTTATCTTTGTATATGTAGGAAGACATACTTACAAATTTTCTCAATCTATGAAGTTCACAAATTGCTGTAGAATTCAGAAACATGGACAGAAGACTAAAATATGTATTGTTGGTTGATGGATATTATGATTAGGATATTTACAAAAGGCATTTGAGCAAAGGAAGGTATTACTGATTTTCACAAAGGGAACTGAGATACAAGTAAGTACTCTATGCAAAAGGTTTCTAGAGTAAGACTTGTGAAAATTTTTATAAGCTTTTGCATAGGTAAGTGCTATTTAAATACATTTATAACCCAAGCATCAATCACTCATCCTGCCCTTGCCACTCCCTGTTTAAGAACGCTCCATCGGTGCAGTTGGGTGGCTCAGTGGGTTAAAGCCTCTGCCTTTACAGGTCATGATCTCAGGGTCCTGAGATGGAGCCTCAGGCTCTCTGCTTAGAAGGGGGCCTGCTTCTCTCTCTCTCTCTCTCTCTCTCTGCCTGCCTCCTTGCCAACTTGTGATCTCTCTCTCTCTCTCTGTCAAATAAAAAAATCTTAAAAAAAAAAAAAAAGAGCACTCCATAATCCACTGACTTATTTGTCTCAGATCCACTCCCTAATAGCAGTTTATTTTTTCTTTTTAAGATTTTATTTTGTCTATGGGAATATTCAAATATTCAAATATTTGTTAAACATTTCAAATATTTAATATTTGTTAAATATATCTTCAATGAATATATTCAATATTCATTGAAATTCAAATATTCAAAATATCTGTTAAAATGTGTAAATTATTTACAATACTTCTGATGAAATTATAATATTTTTTAAAGATTATTTATTTATTGACAGATATCACAAGTAGGCAGAGAGGCAGGCAGAGAGAGAGGGGGAAGCAGGCTCCCTGCTGAGCAGAGAGCCTGATGCAGGGCTCAATCCCAGGACCCTAAGATCATGACCTGAGCGAAAGGCAGAGGCTTTAACCCACTGAGTCACCCAGGCGCCCCAATTATAATATATCTTGATCAATTTTACATCAGTTGTACACAAAATACCTTGATATTCTATACTTTAAAAGTACATATTTTTGTGTATTTACACCTGCTTTCCACTTAAAATATTGAATTGCTTTCTTTTTTGTTGTCATTAAACAAAAAATAGTATTTCTTTAAGATGTTTCTATGCAGCAATTCCAACACAATAATTATGTTATATATTACATAAGAACTGAAAATGGTTACATTCCAAGGTCTGAGTAAAATATTTACTTTGGTTTTTATTATTTTTTTCTTCCCTCTAATTTAAACTTTACCAATAAAAAGAAAGGTCATCATGACCAAAATAATATTTTCTATTAGTAGTTTTCCACATTTAGGGCTCAACCTTAATCTCATTTTACTACTCTAAAAATCTTATTGAGCTTGCTTTTGGCAAGGCAGAATGTGCCTTTGACATTAGAGATTGTACACTAATGGAATAAATAACTTTTTTGGAAAAACAAAACAAAGCATGGAATTATATTAGAAATTAGAAGCCAAAGGAGTCAAAGAAAATATTCCTGGCTTCTACACTAGACCATGTTTATGAAAGTTTTTAAAAACTTTAAAGGCAAATAAATAAATAAAAATAACCAAAAAAAAAAACAACAAACTTCATTTCTATTTAGTAGGCTCAGTATTATGAACTGAAAGCCACTACCTACTTCTAATAAATTCTACTTACCAATATTTCTCATAACCTACCCTAGCTGCCAAGTACAAATTACCATGCATATAATTTACTTGGAAGCAAAGATAATAATCAATTCTCTTAAAATACTGTGTTTGTTGCGGCTGCTGTTATTGGTAAACAGCTGTAATGCATAATATTTGGGAGAATTGATATTCGAGTACTTTCAAGTTTCTGTTTCTTCATAGGTCTCACCTTTCTGTGTGAACAATGACTGGTGGTGGTTTTTACTTTTTTCCTCCCTATTCTTTATTACTTGGATCATCTAGATGAGTGTATATTATCCTTAACATTTCATTAATATGTAGTGCACACCAGACACAGAGGAAAGGAGGCAACAGCTTCAGTGATAGTTGGACAAGTGCTGGTACCATGGAAGGAATTCTCAATGTCTTTTCCTCCCCTCAACAGAATCTAAGCCTCTCACTTTCCTTTTTGTCAAGATTTGTGTCTTTTTGTTTTTGTTTGTTTGTTTCTGATAAGATTTGTGTCGTTAAGGACAATTTAGATTGCAATGTCATAGGTTGCCCATTTTCCCAAATAACAGTCATGTTTGTTAATAGTTTGGACCCAAGTGAGTTCGTGGAAAGCCAAGAGGTAGGCAGGATAATACACCTTCTTCCAAAAAGTTCCAGTCTGGTGGTTGAGCAGCTTCAACAGTCACAGGTTTTGGTGTTTTGTTTTTGTTTAGTAAGGACCCGTACTTCAATGTTTCCTTCCCGTTACTTTTCATCTTTTTCTATCCTTATGTTTAGATGTAATTCTCATTAACAGATATGGCTCAGTATCCTTTTTTCTTTTCTTTTTAATTCAGTTTGGTAATTTTTTGTCTTTTAGGGGATGAGTCCAATTACAATATTGGGATTAGATAATCGTTTTAGTTTGTTTCCAGAATCTTACTTAGCCTTTCCTCTAGGACCTGTCTAATCTATAATTTGACCGACTCTTTGCATTTGTAATTTCAAACAAACACACACACACACACACACACATTCATTCTCATTTTTAAAAATTACATTTGATTCCTGTTCCAGATTGGGTCCTCAACAACTGAATACCAAGATGGAGTTGAGGTATTTTAGATGTTAATTAGATCTTACCATCTTGAAAGAAAGGGGTTGGAAGCAGAACTGGGCAGGGGAAGAAATGGAGTTGTAATATAGGCCTGTTGATGATTCAGCCAAACTTCATAGGATTTTTTTTTTTTTTACGTAAACCCTACATTCCCACATGGGGCTCACACTCAGGACTCTAAGATTAAGAGTCACAGACTCTTTGCCTGAGCCAGCCAGACATCTCAGAGGGAACTTTGGAACAAGTATTGTCTGACAGAGTACCCCAAACAGAGAGGGAATGGGAGCCTTTATATTGGCACCTTGCCCAGTTAGCAGCCTCAGGTTAACCTGGAAAGGATATAATTTCAGGTGAGGTTGCTTTCTGCCGGTTAATAGACCTCAGCTGGAGGCTGTCTGCTGATCTATGCCCCACAAGTGGGCAGTAAGTCTTCAGAGAATCTCAGTAAGCTGTCTGTGTCCACTAAAGAAA
Source organism: Procyon lotor (assembly GCA_028646535.1). Taxonomy (NCBI): domain Eukaryota; kingdom Metazoa; phylum Chordata; class Mammalia; order Carnivora; family Procyonidae; genus Procyon; species Procyon lotor. The sequence continues at coordinate 34,350,690 of CM053605.1, forward strand.
ACTAGCCTCAAAGTCAGTTAGCAAACACTTTCTTTGTTCTCTTACTGAGGATTATAGCCTGGAACAATCTTCAGATTGCTCTGAAGAACTGCTCCAATGTTTGTTAGTTCTAGGGAAAAGGGGGAAGAGGGTATCTGTGCTTACAAGTAGTTCTCCAAATACTTGTGTGTCACAAGGTATAATTTGTTAGTGTTGTAAAAATTAAGGTTTTCTGATTTCCACATAGACACGAAAAAGACCTTTAGGTCATCTTAGTACGTTATGTTTCTATCATTTCTGATTTTTTTAACATCTTAATTTAATTTTATTTTTTCCAGTGTTCCAAGATTCATTGTTTATGCACCACAACCAGTGCTCTGTGCAATACGTGCCCTTCTTAATACCCACCACCAGGCTCACCCATCCCCCCATCCCCCTCCCCTTCAACCCTCAGCTTGTTTCTCAGAGTCCAGTCTCTCATGCTTCGTCTCCCCCTCCGATTTATCCCAATTCACTTTTCCTTTTCTTCTCCTAATGTCTTCCATGTTATTCCTTATGCTCAACAATTAAGTGAAACTTTATGATAATTGACTATTTAAAAATATTGTTTGTATGCCTCCACTAACTGACTTTCTGGTTCTTCCTCTTTTTGATTTCTCCTTGAGGTCACTTGAGATGTCACAGAAAGCTTACACGAGTTCACTTACATTATGCACTGCAGTTTTAGTGCAAAATTGTGTGCACATTTGTGTACACAGCCCCTTTTTTAAAACTCTAATAGTCTTTTGTTCCTTCATTAGGCATTTCTTTTATTTTAAAAGTCATATTCTTAATGCTCAGTATTTTAGTTTTTATAGTTATGCTTCTGTAACTTACGTTTTCTCTTGTAAATTGAAAGATTTATTCATATTATTAGTTTGTATTTCTTGAATCTTCATCTAAGATAACTTTCTGAAGGCCGGGTTTCGCGTATAATTATCCATAAAGAGTGTTTGCTTCTTTCGGAGGCCTGAAGTTAAAAACCAATTTAGGATGACTTCGTTTTGTTTTCAGGTTACTTGGGATGGGAGAATTGTATAAACAGGTAAGGTAGATCAAGACTCACAACCATAGGAGTGTGGTTTGGAAATTCTCAGAAACTGAATTATTTTTAGCTTTATTCAGAAACAAGACCCCATCTAATGTATATTTGCACAGTATCATCTTGTGAGGAAGCTTTTTATCCATTCACATCTATATTATGATTGCATTAGAGTGGCCCTGATCTCCAACTGTCTTGGTCTTGCTCCTTGGTCATAGATATTGTCTATCATAAAAGTTCCTCTGATCTTTTATTACTTTCATCATACATACAAAATCAGACTTTGGAGAATGTACCTGTATTTCTCAACTGCATACAGCATCTTCCTCTAATATAATGTTACAGCTGATCCTGGAACAATGTGGGGTTAGGGACGCTGATGCTCTTGCAGTAAAATATCCATGTATAACTTTGATTCCCACAAAACTTAACTGCTAATTGCTTACTGTTGATTGGAAGCCTTGCCTATGACATAAACAGTCGATGAACTTATTTTGCATGCTTATGTATGATATACTGTATTCTTACAATAATCTAGAGAACATAAATTATTAAGAAAATTATGAGAAAATACATTTACAGTACTGTACGGTATTTACCAAAAAAAACCCCCAAAAACATGTAAATGGACCCACGTAATTCAAACTCATGTTGTTCAAGGGCCAACTATATAATCTTATGAAGTATTCACTGAATAACTTAAAATATTTTTATGCCAGAATGAAGAGAAACACAGAACAAAGACATACACAAAATACAGATTCATGAAGAAAAATGTCAGTGTGCTTTATCTGCTTTAATTTGTGCCCTATTTGCCAAGACTATGACAAAAATTAACATCGATAGGATGGATATCAAAACTTCCAAACTTTTAGAATCCCTATGTTCCAATGATTCTTTACCCCTTCATTACATGGGCTAAGTTCCAGAAAAAAAATCACTTTAAAAAGTAAATATCTTGAGGTGCCTGGGTGGCTCAGTGGGTTAAAGCCTCTGCCTTCAGCTAAGGTCATGATCCCAGGGTCCTGGGATGGAGCCCTGTGTTGGGCTCTCTGCTCAGCGGGGAGCCTGCTTCCCCCCCTCTCTCTGCCTGCCTCTCTGCCTACTTGTGATCTCTCTTCCTCTGTCAAATAAATATATAAAATCTTTAAAAAAAAAAAAAGCAAATATCTTGGCATGCCTGCCTGGCTCAGTTGGTAGAGCTTGCAACTCTTGATCTCAGGATCGTGAGTTCAAGCCCCACATTGGGTGTGGAGGCTACTTAAAATTAAAAAAAAAAAAAGTAAGTATTTTGATCCCAAATTTTCATAGAGTATTTGTTATTTTTTATTATGTAATTTTATTACAACAGTGAAAGTATTATAGAGTACGTTAAAAATCCTGCTTTAGTCAATTTTGGGCTGTGTGGGCTATTCAAATTCCATGATTTCTTTAAGTCTCAATTGCCTTAGCTATAAAATAAGAAAAAAATAAAAATGATGCCTATTACCCATTGTTATTCAGCTTCAAAACTGGCAGGATATTCAAGTATAGAATATACTCTCTGGAGGAAAGCATATGCAGTTTCACTGAGAAATGGAATTTGGAAGATAAAGGAGAACAATAGCCATAAATTGAGTAAATCATGTCAAGTTTCCACTCACTCATATGAATATTTATTTTTGCGCAAAGCTTTCATGATAGGACACAGATTTCAACCCTCCTGTAAGTTTCCTCCCTTAAGAAAGTTTACATTTGGGGTGCCTGGGTGGCTCAGTGGGTTAAAGCCTCTGCCTTAGGCTCAGGTCATGATCTCAGGGTCCTGGGATGGAGCCCCGCATCGGGCTCTCTGCTCAGCGGGGAGCCTGATTCCCCCTCTCTCTCTGCCTGCCTCTCTGCCTACTTGTCATCTCTCTCTCTCTCTCTCTCTCTCTCTCTGTGTCAAATAAATAAATAAAATCTTAAAAATCTTAAAAAAAAAAAAAGTTTACATTCCCCAGCACACCATCATAATTTTACACATTAGTGAAAACTGACATAATGGGTACACTTAAGTAATGTATCTTCTTTATTCCTAATCATATGATAGGAGTTAGTTAAAGTGTGTGATGATCAGTTAAATCAAATCATTATAATATCTCATGTTAAACATTTTATTCATTTTTGAGATGGAAGCAACTTGTTTTATATTATGATGTTTATATCCTAATTTTTATAGTCCTCAATCCAATCACTCTTTATTTACCAGGAAAGTAAAATGCATAAATGTTGCAAGTATGCCAGAAATATTAACATATTTAAGGTACTTGTTAGTTTATCATTAATCTATCATAGACATAAGTGACAGATGTCTAAAAATATCAAAGATAGTAAACTAATTTCTAGAAAATAACCTCTAAGTTCCCTTGGGATAACATTAACTTATTGTGCCTAAGTTTTACATTAATAGATTCACACCTGAAGATAGTCTGAGATAGAAATTATTTATTTCATGGTAATGTTTTTTTTTTACTTTTTATTTATTTATTTGACAGAGAGAGAGATCACAAGTAGGCAGAGAGGCAGGCAGAGAGAGAGGGAGAAGATGGCTCCTGCTGAGCAGAGAGCCCGATGTGGGGCTCGATCCCAGGACCCTGAGATCATGACCTGAGGTGAAGGCAGAGGTCTCAACCCACTGAGCCACCCAGGCACCCTATTCCATAGTAATATTAACTTTACTGCCATTGTATTAAGAACAGTAATAAACATTGTTTAGTACCTTTGTTTAAACACTAGGGATCATATTCATTTCTACGTAAGAAAACAATCATTTCATGTTTTACCATCATCTGCATTATTGTTACCATGTAAATGAATAAGCCTGTACATTTTTTAAGCCTGTAATTTTAATAAATATAAATGTGCTAGATATTTTATATTTAAAATAGAATTGGAATATGAACTATACTCTTCTAGGAATTCCCCAAAATTCAATAAAACCTTATTTCTCTTAAAGATACATATTTAGAAAAAAAGGAGTAAATAAAAATTGTCAAAATAATTGTTCCCATGTCAATGTCAAATGTACAGATGTCCAAGACAGAGATGAGCATTGTTGAAATAGTATTTTACAAGAGATTTTGCCTTTCCTAGTTTTTCTACCCTGAATAACCAATTATGTTTTGTAAGAATCATGTGGACTTTGTTTAACCCTTGTATGTCTATGAAAATAACCTGGAATTTTATGGATAGGAGAGAGAAATATTCATTATCTATGAGACTTAAAAAAAAAAAATCTCCCTCTTAATTTCATCTTCTGTAAGTTATTCATAATATACTTACACTAAAGTACTTGTACAGTTTGTGGAAGACTTTATGAGATCAATATGGCAATTATAATTGATGATACTATCATGCAGCATAATATACGAATAATATAGTATTATAAGCATGAATACTATTATCTTAAGTACCCTAACACAAACTTAAAAGGACTTGATTTGATGCTTTAGTACTTGTATTCTAGAATTCAATTTCTAGTATTTTTTCCTTAAGTTGCTTTTATATATCGTCTGTGAGTCTGGCTAAGAGGATAATTTCCTTTCTTGCTAGGTTTAAGTTCTTACCAGTTATTTTTCTTTTGTTATCCAAGTTTTACTGAACCTCTCTAATCTTTTCCCCTACTCTTAGATATCAACCACACTACCATTTTTCTCATTTGAGGCTTTCTCTATATTTTCAGTAAGTTCTTAGTATTTGCTATAAACTTAAAGTTATTTCAGAATATACTCTTTAACCCTGCTCTTACTATAGAAGATTGATTATTCCCTCGATTTCCTTTCCAAAGTATTAACTGCTAATTTCTCATTGGTCCAGGCATGGCTCTCCCTTTTAGTAAGATGTTGGACCTCAGACTGGCTCAAATCTGATCCTGCTATACTCCATATCTAGGATTTCAGCTTTGCTGGAGCCAAGGATTAGTAAATTCCCTTTTAAAAAAGGTTTTTGTTTTTTTTTCATATTGAAGATAAAACCTTGTCTCCTATTATAAAGAACAAGTATGCAGACTATTTCCTGTGTTACAGAAAAAAAAATGTGCTCAGAGGCTTCCATTTTTTATCAGGTAATGCAGCTACAAATAACTAATGTGTTTGGAATAAATAACATGTTTTAGGCTAGAAAGTATAAACTTTATAGACATTTTTTCTTATGCTTTCAAATATCCTTCAAGATAAATAAAACACATGTTCTTTCCATATTACAGGGTAGGGGGACTTCACTCCCAGTATAGAGTAAAATAAATTTGCATTGATTCTTTTGTAATTTATAAATATGAGGACCTCTGAGTCCTCCACTCAGTACTCAATTACATCTTTTTTTTTCTTTTTAGAAATTATCCCTGTTTCCTGAAAAACAGGAATATGAAATCAGAATAGCTTGAGGAAGTTAATAAAGTTATAAGATAATGTTAGCTGACTTTCCAGTGAGTTCAAGAAAGGATATGAGGAAAAAGCATTATTTTAAATGAATTCATGAGAACAGAAAATATATTACAATCCCTAATTCTTTAGTGAAAGTGAAAGCAGATATTCAATAGTTATATATACCATCACAAAGTAATAATAACTAACATCCATCTAAAGCTTATTATTCTTTTTTTTGTTACCATGCTTAGTGCTTTAACTGTGTTGTCATAATATATGCCAACAACTTTTGAAGGAAATATTCTTATTGCCCCCATTTTACAAATGAGAAAAGTAAAAGGTAAGAAAATCAAATATATTTTCCAAGGTCAGAGTAGACATTCACAAAATAACTCTAATTATTATCACTGACATTAGTTTAATGATTTCATAGAAAATGCAAAGAGTTACTAGATGTGCAGAATCAAAATTGATTCTGCTAAGGTGATGGAGGAGTGGGAGCTTTCTGTAGGAGGTAGCTTTTGAGTCAGACCTTAAAGTATGGGGAGACTGAGTTATAAGTAGGTGAGTGAAAGGAATAAGAAAATCTCAATCAGAGGAAGCAGGACATGACATCCAATTTCATATCCATCTGTGATCTCCAAAGTGATTCCTCCAAAACTTTAATTTAAAAAATTAATCATATAAAAAAGAAGACTCCAGGCAGGAAAAATAAAAACAATCAGTTTCTTGCCTGCATTATTAGAACTCCCTCTCTACTGCTCTGTTTTAGAATAAGTGAATAAAATTATCTGTGTTATTTTTTTTTTCAAAATCGTATCTAAATTCAAGGTAGTTCACATTTAGTGTAGTATTAGTTTCAGGGTAGAATTTAGTGATTCATCAGTTACATTAAACACCCACCCATTCCATCAAATGACCTCCTTAATGCCCATCATCCAATTACCCCATCCCCCAAACTCACCTACCCTCCAGCAACCCTCACTTTGTTCCCTATAGTTAAGAGTCTCTTATGGTTTGCCTCCCTCTCTGGTATTTTATTTTTCTTTCCCTTCTCTATGTTCATCTGTTTTGTTTTTAAATTCTACATACTAGTGAAATCATATGGAATTTGTCTTTCTCTGACTGACTTATTTCGCTCACTGCAATGCACTTTAATTCTGAATATCTATGTTCTTGCAAATGGCAACATTTCATTCTTTTTGATGGCTGAGTAATATTCCTGTGTGTGTGTGTGTGTGTGTGTGTGTGTGTGTGTGTGTGCACGTGCATGCGCACGTGCCTGTGTGCGTACCTACCACATCTTGTTTGTTCATCAGTTGATGTACATTTGGATTCTTTACATGTTTTGGCTGTTGTGGATTATGCTGCTATAAATATTGGATGCATGTGCCCTTCAAATCACTTAAAATTATCTGCTTTATATAATGTAGCATCAAAATTATTCTCTGGAATTCAGGATTTCTCAATGCCTTTTGTTTGTTATGGACATCAAGAGACTAGCTGGAATCAGAACTGTTTAGACTTTTTTGAAGGCATATATGGAAAATTAGACACCAGTTAAGGTACATTTTATAAAACATTTGATATATTTCCTAAAATCAAAAAAAGCTATCATGTGCCGGTTTGAATAATTTAACACAAAAATTACTTAAATAATACTTTCATATCTGACCTCCATTCCTCCTCTTGTCCCTCTATATACAGCTTTAAGACTTGAAAGTTCTGAAAATAAATAGGGTGTGGTAGGGCTTTAGTCCACCTTCCATATTTTGTCCTGCCCTGATGTAAAAGATGGGAAAGAGAACTAGTGAAACCACTGGGCAATATCCTTTCCCTTCTGATTGAGAGTCTCTGGTTACTCTGGAATAAGAGTGGAAAGAAGACAGATATCTCTCATTTAATTTGTGCTTTCATACTTTGTCTATCAATTGTTGCTATTTATTTGACCATCATCTGGCCATTTATGCCTGTTGATATGGTACCATCAAAATGTCATCTCTCTCATGGG
>CM053605.1:34358642-34387645 GCA_028646535.1 Procyon lotor
CAAGGGAAAATAACACAAATCTTTGCACAAATCTGAGAAGCTAGAAAGACTAGATCTATTTTTTAAAATAATTATATACAAAATAATGAAAATATTATATAAATGTGATTTTTTCATTTTTGCTGCAGTCACATTCTTTAAGTAAGCTTTTCATTAAACTTTAAGACAAATGAATATGTATACTTATGAAATTATTTATGCTTGTGAAGATGGAAAACAGTCTAATAGTGCAAAAAGTACCTGATACTAAATTAATCATTGAATATTTTATAGTGGAAATTTATTTTGTATTACAGTGCTCCTTCACTGTAAGGCTTATATATCAGTAGAAATTACCTCAGTGAATATTCCTATGGTAGATGGTTTTCAATATGGAATACTATTTTCAATTCTCTATCTATGGCAAAACCTCTTTTTCTTTACATGGTTTATGCAGGTGTGACAAAAATATCAAACTGATGTCGGAACTTTTCTTCATTTTTTAAATCATTAATTTCAGTTGCTAAATAATTCAATTTTCAAGTGAGGGTATAAGAGACCAATTTTTATTACTGCAGTTATAGTTTTCCATATTTTGATATAAAATAGAAAGTAAGGGGCGCCTGGGTGGCTCAGTTGTTAAGCAGCTGCCTTCGGCTCAGGTCATGATCCCAGAGTCCTGGGATTGAGCCCCGCATCAGGTTCCCTGCTCCGCAGGTAGCCTGCTTCTCCCGCTACCATTCCCTCTGCTTGTGTTCCCTCTCTCGCTGTGTTTCTCTCTGTTAAATAAATTAAAAAAAAATCTTTAAAAAAATTAAAAAACAAAATGGAAAGTAAAAGTTTATTTTTCATAAATGTAAGTATATATCCACATATTTCTATTGTTATTTTTATCCAATATTGACAATATTTGGTATATTTGTTTCATATTATACTAGTTTATAGAACATGTACTGTACATGTAAACCATGTAGCCCAAATTATATATCACTGTCATTAATATAAGAAGTGGTTATTAAAGTAATAAAAGTAGTACCTTTCAATACTTTTCTGGAAAAATCCTGTGAATATATGGTTTTCTGTTTTAAGTTTCTTCTTTATTTAGTACATTAATCTCAAAGTAGAGTATCTTTTCTCAAAAGTCTTTCTCCAATATTTATCAGGACTCACATCCTTAAATGCAAACCCTTATAGACAAAGATGGAATGTAATGACTGCGCTTGTTTGTTCTTGAAGACAAGTAAAAATATAGACATACAGGAAAGAAATAGTAATTATTTTATTTGCAGAGCTACAATTCAATAAAATTTTAATATGTTAATTTCCCTCAAGGAATTAGATTTTGGAATAAATATTACATACCGACTAGAAATAAAACCTCTTTCCCTGTTTTAAAATTGATGACTATCCAATCTGATTTAATAGTAAGACACAGACACAGGGTTCATGAACAGGAACTAAAGAATTATGAGTCTAGACAATGGAAATATTTGGGAGGAATCAACTAAAGGGAAGATAAATGGAGCAGACAATCTTTGTTCAAAATGTGAACTCCATTATAACAAAGCATTATGTCTATGTTGATGTTACAGGAATACATGCCTGACATATGATTGAATTTCCAATAAATATTTGTTGAATAAATACATGAATATTGGATATAAGTTAGACTTTCCAGTTTGCAACCAAGCCAGCTCCAACTGGTTTTGGATCTCCTGGCAAGTCAAAGGTCATAAAAAAGAATAAATACAACTACTCGCCCCTAGTTTTCTTGATGAAATGAAGTTTTATGAAATAATTGTTAGGCTCATTTATCATCTGTGGCAAATACTGTCTCCACATTATTTTTTTGAAAAAGTCCAAGTTTCTAAACAAAAGTACAATGCAATATTTGCTTACCAGTCAGATTCAACAAATATCAATATTTTCAACCTTAGGTTTAAATTTATCTTTTGAAGAGTACTTTAAAGCAATGCCCAATCATCATATTGTGTCACCTCATAATATGTCTAATATTATGTCACCTCATTTCAGTCTAATCCTTAAAGGAAATGTCAACAAGTTCTTTTCTAACTGCAATATCAGTTACACCTAACAAAAATAACATCAATTCCTAGATATCATCTCCTACCTGACCAATGTTCAAGTATTCTAAATTCCTCCTAAAGTATCTGCAGCTACAATATTATATAGTTTGTTGTTTCAAAGTTGGATCCAAATAGACACATTCAGAATATATGTTTCAAAGTCATCTACTCAACGGTTTGAAGAGACGATATATAATTCCCATTAATAACATCTGTTCACAGTGGACAGAGTTGATAAATCTGTACTTTTGTTGATATATCACTTGTTCTGATCCAGAAAAGTTTAGAAGTTGGAAAGTTCTAGGTAGTAAATGTAATTTAGTACATTTTTACATTGTATAGATTTTAGAAGATTAATGGTGTAGAGATAAAGAAATTTAGTTTTAAACCAGTTCTTTTGCTAAATCATTATGTTAATTTATTTGTTCACTGGATTTTCCTGCATCTTGTTTATTCCACAAATAAGATATCACAAATTCTGCTTAAAAACAAAGATGGAACTCTTATATAGAAGTATATAAATATTTTTTAATACGTGAAATACATTACTCAAGTTAGAGTTGAAAATCAAATTGAAATTTTATTTTATCCATTTATTAAGTCATTTCACAGTTATTAAGAACCTGCCACATTACAAGCTAGACCCTGGGGTAATACCCATAAACAGTAAGTGCGTATCTTAGCGTGTTAAAGCTAAATGGTTGACGGTGTATGTGTGTGTAAAGGGGACTTGGAATGTGGGAAGTTGAGGGGTGCAGCAGGAAACAAAATTTAAAAAGTGATTACAGATACACCTATGATTAAAATATACAGGGACATCTGGGTGGCTCAGATCATTGGGTGTCTGCCTTCAGCTCAGATCATGATCTCCAGGTCCTGGGATCAAGCCCCATGTCAGGCTTCTGGCTCAGCTGGGAGTTTGCTTCTGAAACCTCTCCCTCTGCTTCTCCCCCTGCTTGTGCTCTCTCTGTCTCTGTCTCTCTCTCAAATGAATAAATAAAATATTTTTTAAAAATAATAAAATTTGTGTTGTACTATGAGGACGCAGAGGAAAACTTTTTAAGGAACTAGTAGAAAATTAGCCTCATAACAAATATTAAATAACAAAGTTACCTTAAACTCTTTGGTTTACCCCTTTAAATGTAAAAGTTGATTTATTGTTTAAAACTTTACCATTTGAAAAACTCTTCTATTTGAAACATATATCACCATCCCGTTTTAACACTATATTTTGCTGTGAAAGTGAAGACATGCCATTTAGCTATATTGCTAAAATAAATAAGTTACTTCTCTGGTCTTCAGATTTCTCACCTAGATGTTGAGTGAGTGTGTTGGGTTTTAGTTTTCCACAATTCCTTTCAGTTACATATATCTATGATTCCTTTTTTAAAATTTTTACTTGAGAATGAACCTAATATTAGTTCATTTTTAATCTTCAGTTTTCAGATAACAATTTTAAGGTTCTATGACTATATGCTTAATATTTACTTCAGTATTCCAAAAAAACAATAATTGTATAATGCCAAAAAGTGTAGTAGCAGTAATATGGCTTATGGCCAAAATACATATACTGGTACTTTTCCTTCAAATTTCTTAATGTTTACCACTGGCAAGTAGCAAAAGTATCAACAGGACAACACTTGTAAAAATGGTCACTATATCTAGAAATTCATATTCCTAAATTTCTGTTCAGCTGTAGTAATCTGGAATTTTAAAGAATACATTAGTAGATTCTGGTAGTTAATTGGGTTTAAGAATCTATAACATTACTTTCACTTATATATTATCTTCATATATCTTGTTGAAACTGATAATAAAATACATATCCAGAATTATTAAATCTTCAGCAAAGTGAACATTGAGGAAGAAATCACAGACAAAGCATAAGAATTCCACTTATCTTAGAAAATGAGGGAATTTAGTAGAATATCAATTTTTCGTTTTATTTATATGCTGTTATCTGATTGAACATCTAAATGATGAGCATATTAATATTAAACTATAATTGGTAACATTAATGCAATTTATTATAAAGGCTGTATAATAATACAAATGAATATAAAAGTTATAAAAGCTAATGTGTTTTAGTATTTAATCTGCTTTAACAAAAACTGCAAGCTCTCTCTAGGTTAGGAATTACATATACTGTACCATAAAGAAAATAGTAATCCTAACTAGTTTCTGGAATAACATAGAAAGTAAGTACCTTAAATTCTTTCAGGAATAAGTTATGAAAATTACATTCAAATTATTTCTGTTTTAAACCACTACCACAACAACAACAATAAAAAACAACAATGAATTTCCTATGTTGAATTACTCTGTTTAGGCTGCATCCACAAACTAAATTATTGATGCCCTAAAATCACTTCTGTAAGGTTTCACCACTCTGGTGTTTTAAATTAATCAAACCTTTAATTCAGTATATAAGTGTTTAATGAACCAATGGGGAAAGGAGGAATTCGTTCAGTCTGTTATAAAAAAAAGTCCAGGGATTTGCCTCCTTACCCTTTTACCATCCTGTCCTCCCTTCTCAGAGTGTTGGGTCTCCTCTATTGGTCCCCTTGGTCACATTTCTTACCGAAACCTCAGGTTTATAGGATATCAATCTCCTTTCTTTATTTTAACTCCTGTAAAATTTGGTTAAGCAATTTGTCCTTGACTTTTCTGTGAGTATTTTGTATACAATTTATTATCTTTTTATTATCATTTTTTTCCTGTCTAGGACTAAGGTTTTACTTTAACCTCAAGGTCAAGTGTTATTTGGAGTATCCTCTGAAGTACTGGGATCAGCTGATGCATTCATGTTTAAATTAAATTCTTTGAACCCATACCCATCTTCCAAGGTCTTTAAAGATTCCCGAAGGTCTATATATGTTCAAATCATGTCAGATTAGGATTTCTTGCTTCTATGGAATTTTTAATCTTGACTCTTTTTATCGTACCTCAACCTCTTCCCCTTTAAATACCATTTCACAAGGCTGAGCAATTCCCTCAGGGGTACACTGTTTCCCAAAAACGTGCGAGTTATTTTGAGAGTACAGAGAAGTATTACAGTGTTAAGAGAACCTGACAAATAGTGTATGGCTGAGTACTACACTTCACTGTGGTTCTGATTATTCTTGCCATAGGAAAATTCTCTCTCACTGTTTTCAATGATACAGTCTCCTATCCTATCAATCTCTTCCTACACAAACCTCATTGCGCTTTTAGGCCAAATATTTCAGTCCAAATGGTTAAGGAGATATTTCATCTAAATGAAATCCAAGTTTCATATTGAACAACTTATGTTGACAATTTTTAAACTAAACACTAAAGAAATGTTTAGAAAGAGTGTCTTTGACAAGTGTATTTTTCATTCTCTTTCTTCATTCTCTTTCCATCCTTATAATGAATTCTGCATTTTTTTAACTACTTACTGTTATTCTCTTTATGAAGTCACTTCTATTAAAGATGTCCCAATTCTCTCACTCCCAGAAAATCTTCCTCCTATCCACATAATCTGTAACAATTCCCGTTATTTCGCTCTTTAATCCCTCACAGTAGGACTGGGACAATAGCTTTTTAAATTAATCTCTGCACTATCAATTTCTCCTTCTTACAGTCCATGCAAATGTTAGCAGAAGAAATTGGAGAACAATAATCTAAGTAGGAATAGTACCTAAGATAAGAAATTCAATTTTTAAAATTAAAGTTAAACCTTTCATTTCCTAAGCTCTATGTCACAATTTTAAAGAATCTCACAATGTTCATAGGATAAATACAAATGTTGTTTGCCTAGTATGTCAAGGTCTCTCAATTCAATGTTATGTGCATCTGATGCTGGTCTAGGCTGTTTGCTCACTGTTGTCTTGAATGCCCCATGGGTCATTCCTGTCCTTTGTCTTTCTTCTACTTCTGCACCTGTCTGTCTTATGTTTTCCTTTCCATTTTCACCTACATGCTGTTCATTTTTTAAAGACTCAGTGTAAAAAAAAATTAAAAAAAATTAAAAACTCAGTGTAATTTTGCTTCTATCAATATTTTTTCCTCAGGTATTGCTGGTAAAAATAAAGTCCATAAGTCTTCCCTAACTAAAAAGAGGTAAGTCGATTCAGGCAAGTTATTTATCAGTTGTAGATTTAGGCTTTAACAACTTGAGATGACCGGCCTACCACTAATCACCGAGGTAGTGACTCCACAGCTGACCATCACTATGAATTTTAGGAATAACAAACAGAACACTTATTCAAGTTCTATTCTCAATGCCAAATAACTGTTCTGAACAAGGACATCCTAAAAATAATTAAATAGTTGATTAGATATAAAACTTACTTCAGTTTTTAATTTTAGTGATCACAAGGTGTTTTCCAAATATCTTCTTTTATTCATATTCATCCACAGGATTGGTTACTAACACACTTAATAATATTAAAATGTAGATAGATTGTTGTTCTACCTTAAAAAAAATCAAACGTTAAAGGTAGTTGTAAAGTAATTCAATTCAATGTGTATTAATAATTGATATTTTAAATGGTGAATACTTGAAAATATTTGGAATTTTTGCTTATATTTTTCTAAAATGAAATTTGGTACAACATTTTATAATAATCCTGAAAGGTGTTATCTGTCTCAGCTTTGCAATTAAACACCACAAAAACTATACTTCATATCTGACATTTCCTTCTAGGAGATATAATACATGGTGGTGTCTCCAGTTATATAATTTTAAGAGACAACAGCTACAAATTCTAAAAATGAAATTCATATTCACATAGTAATGAAAGAAATAAATTCCAGAAAAGACATACATCTCTGCTATGGAGTTGAAGTAACTTATTATACCTGAATTCATCTTTTTATGAAATAAAATAAATCTAGTATAAAAATAAATTGTGGGTACACATGCAGTAATCTATTAATTATACTTCCATCCCTTTAAGTTCATAACTTATAGTGGACTTCATTCTGAGTCTTGATTATTTTTCTTTATACTTGCCTTCAAAAATTCCATATCTCAGGTATGGAATATGTATTTAACATCTCTTAGTGGATTTATTTCCTTTGTAAGTAATTTTCATGGGCCCATTAATTCTATTACTTCCATCTAGATTTTATTTTCTCTCGTCATAAAAATGGACATTGACTTAAGCCATCTTCTATCTTTATTGATAGTGACAGCTACTGACTTTTGGCATGTTACCCAAGTTAGAATTTTTTGAAATCTGAGTTTGGGGCACTTTGAAATTGTAAGTAAGGTAAGAAAAAGGGTTGTAATGAAAGATGCTTGAAACTTAAATATTTTGACAACATATTATTTACTTAGGTATATAATTATATTGACATAAAGTTATGTCTTTGTTATTTAAAATAATAGTTTTTGATTTTTACCAAAGAATGCCCACTATATACCTTCTTCACTTACCCCCCACTCACATCACTGTTATCTTTCTTTCCCTTTCCTATATTTTGCTGTTAAGGTTTAACAGGTAATTCTGTCATTCATCATGAATATTGCTGTTATTTAAAATTTTTATAGTTATATCTGATTTGTTATGGAGTTAGCCTAGAGTATTTCTTTTTTGTTATTCAAAGTCCTTGCTTTTTATCTTCCTTGTTTATTATCTTCTGGTTATTGGAGTGATATTCTGTGAGAAAGAATTTTAGAAGCAGGAAGGCAAACCTTTACAGATAACTGGTTAGCACCTTCATGCAGCCCCTTGGAGCCAGGGATAACCCAGTACCAAAACAGATGGCCATGGAGTCTATGGAATGTTAGTGCCAGCATGCTTCTTGGGATTTACATATTAAAAGTGACCTTTATCTTACCATAAAAGGAATAAAAGGAGTACATGGTAATTCCAATTTTTAGTGGAACTCAAAAATATATGATGGTAAAATATTACACTGTCTTTATTGGGACATATTATTTAGTCCTAAGCGGTCATCTGTAATGAAGGAATGTCTTTGTCTTCCATTATTTGTTTCTTGAGTTCATGCAGCTCTGCTCATTCAGTAATTCTACACTTTCTTTCTTTAGAGTTTTTGACCTTACTCCATGTCTTAGTCTACTTGGGTTGCCACCCCAAGTAGCAGTAATAAATGGGTGACTTAAATGCCATAAACTGGGTGACTTAAAGGAATAAATTTATTTTCTCATAGTCTGGAGCCAGAAGTCTCAGATCAAGATGCCAGATTGGTTCAAATCTAATGAGAGCTTTTTGCCTATCTTGTAGATGACTGCCTTTTGCTGTGTGTTTACACGACTTTTTTGGTGCCTATGCATGAAGAGAAGGGGAGATCTTTCTCCCTATCTCTGTCATCTCTGTGTCTCTCAGTCTCTCTTTTTCTAAGGTCACCAATCCTATCAGATTAGGATCTCACCCATATGATTTCATTTAACCTTAATTCACTCCTAAATGCTCTCTCTCCAAATATAGTCACATTGGGGGTTAAAGTCTCAACATGTGAATTTGGAGATGGGGGTACACAGTTTACTCCCTAGCACTCCAATTTAACTCCAAAATCTGCTGTCTCTTTAGCTTAACCATCAGTGCTCACGGAGTTCAAGTTGATTTGCTATATCCTTTCTGTTAAAAAGTTTCCCAAATAATACAATATATGTTAATAAAAATTAAAAGAAAAAAAATTTTCCCATTTTGTAATTGAGGAAGAAACACATTGCCTATTGTTCACATAAAACAAACAGCTAATTCACAATACATTTGTTTCCTGAAGTTCTTGTTCTATTTTTAATAATCCTGATGTTTTTTTAATTCTATTTTTACAATAGATTCTATTTTCAATAATCCTTCCCATCCTGAAGCATCTAGCTGGACAGAACAGTGGAACCCTGGTCAATACAACTGGTCTTAATTTATGATTTGGTTAAATTTATTTTGAGTGCAGATAACAGAAACTTATTCTGGCTAGTTAAATTAATGAGCAAATTATTGGGAGGCTTCTGAGGTACCCAGCACATTATAAGACATAGTTGAATTATTATAGTTAAGAATGTGGTGAAACTAGTTCCCTCCAAGGGAACTCATCAATAGAAATTCGTGGACCTTGTCTCTAGAATCTGCAGAAATCAAGTTCAGAACTAGTGACATTTCATTTCTGTGTTATCTAGTGGCAAATATTAAATATTTTTTAAGTTTGACATGAAATTTGTTTGGTTTATTTGAATAAGATACTCACCTCTGAGTTCATTACCAATAGCCAGACAGAATTGCATAACATAAGGTTCTGTATTGGGGGCTAACCTAAAAAAGGCAGCAATAGTTATGAACTGAAAAATCAATCCAAAAGTTATCTTTATTAATTGCAAAGAACTAGCAAACATAAAATAAATATGACAAATATGATTAATAAAAAGTAAGACATTTAGAATTACAGAAGTTTTGAAGGAAAAAGCTCAAAGTTAAAAATTTCAAAATACTGCATTCCTCTACATTCCACCATTTAATATCACAGTCATTATTATCAAAAAATATTATCACCATGAGACAAGGAATTATGCATTTAGGCACAATGTAGCTTTTTTTATGGCACAACAGATAGAATAAATATACTCAATGTATTCTCTCTTTGCCCAGTCTTCTCCTGACAAATCCCACTATGTTTTATACAAACTAACCATAATTTCCTTATGCTTTTCTCTGCCCAATAGATTTTTGAGAATATTCAGCCTTAAGAGGCATCCATATGACTACAATTGGTGTAACTGCACAAAATTCTCTCCCAAGGCTCAACTCCCTAAACCTGGTAAATGAGGTTCTTGGATTATCTCACTTCTTACAATGGCAGTAACAGCATTTAGTACAAATTTTATGATCTATTATTAGAGCCTGCTGGGTAGTCACACAAAATAACATTACTATAGTACCCTAGGATGTTGTAGTGGTATTTTGAAATTTTACATTTTCTTCAGAAGTTGTGTTTTCCACCTTTTTCTATATAAGTTCAATTTTGTAAATTTTATTGTATGTCATTAAATTGAGGAAAATGTTATATTTACCTTAGTCATTAAATTTGCATTTTCTCACTCTAGTTTATAGTCTTTGTGAATATGTATGTATGTATATGTATTTTTTACTTTGAGTGGAAAATATATGGAAGTATTATCTAATATAGTAGCCACTAGTCAAATGTGGCTGTTAAGTATTAGAAATGTGGCTTGTCAGACTGAAATGTGCTACAAATGTAAAATAGACACTATATTTTTGGTTTTGTTTTTGTTTTCTGTTAAAATATAATATTTGTTTTAGGGATACAGGTCTGTGATTCATCAGTCTTACACGATTAACAGCACTCACCATAGCACATGCCCTCCCCAGTGTCCATCACTCAGCCACCCTATCCCTCCCCCACCCCCCAGCAGCCCTCAGTTTGTTTCTTGAGATTAAGAGTTTCTTATAGTCTGTCTCCCTCTCAGGTCCCATCTTGTTTCATTTTTCCCTTCCTTCCCCCCATGACCCCCTGCCCTGCCTCTCAAATTCCTCATATCAGAGAGATCATATGATAATTGTCTTTCTTTGGTTTACTTATTTCACTTAGCATAATACCCTCTAGTTCTATCCTTGTTGTTGCAAATGGTAAGATTTCATTTTTGATGGCTGCATAGGATTCCAGTGTGCGTGTGTGGTGTGTGTGTGTGTGTGTGTGTGTGTGTGTGTGTGTGTGTGTGGGTACCACTACTTTATCTATCCATCTGTTGATGGACATCTATCTATTCTTTCCATAGTTTGGCTGTTGTGGACATTGCTGCTATAAACTTTCGGGTGCACCTTTGAATCACTACATTTATATCTTTAGGGTAAATACCCAGTAGTGCTAAATTGCTGGGTCATAGGGTAGCTCTATTTTCAACTTTTTGAGGAACCTCCATACTGTTTTCCAGAGTGGCTGCACCAGCTTGCATTCCCACCAACAATGTAGGAGGGTTCCCCTTTCTCTGCATCCTCGCCAATACCTGTCGTTTCCTGACTGGTTAATTGTAGCCATTCTGACTGATGTGAGGTGGTATCTCACTGTGGTTTTGATTTTTATTTCTCTGATGCCAAGTGATGTTGAGCACTTTTTTGTGTAGACACTATATTTTGAAGAGAGTATAAAAAAGTCATAATTTTTCATTATATACTACAATCATATTTTAGAAATATTGGTCTAAATAAAATAAATTATTAAAATTCCTCTACTTCTTTCTTGCCTTTAAAAAATGTGGTATTTTGGGGCACCTGGATGGCTAAGTCAGTTAAGCATCTGCCTTTGGCCCAGACAATGATATCAGTGCCCTAGGATCAAACTGTGCATTGGCTCCCTGTTCAGTGGGGAGTCTGCTTCTCCTCCCTGTGCCCCTTTACCATGCTCATGCTCTATTGCATTCTCTCTCAAATAAATACATAAAATCTTAGAATAAAATAAAATAAAAATGTGGTATTTGGAAAATTTTAAATTTCCATATATGTGATTCTATTACTTCTGTTTTATTGGACAGAACTGGTCTAATATTAAAGCATTTGTTATGCAAATGTATCAAGCAAATGTGTTTCTGATGGTCAGAATTTAAGTCTAAATTACAGTTAATAAAATACTAATGATGTAATAGGTTTATAGTTTTTTCTAGTCCAAGCAAAACTAGCATTATCTTCATGATTATGGTTTAATCTTGTCTTAAGGTATGTATTCATAGGATTTGTGGTGAATAATTTTTTAACTAAAGAAAATGTTATCAATGCCAATAAGAGTACACTTCTTTTCCCCATTGAGGAAAAGATGGTTTTAATATTGAAAAATTATTTTTATATCAGCAAATATTTCTAATATGTTATTATATGAAGTCAATTGGCTATTTAAAAATACAGTTTTAAAAAAATTTTAAAAATAAATAAAAAAATAAAAATACATAGTTTTATAGTGGAGCCAACAAAAGGACACTTCTTCCTTGTGGAAATTGCACCCATCCTTGCACTTACCTGAGCTATCCTTCATTATAGATCAATTGTAGTACCAAATACTATCTATGTACTAGTGGGTTACTTCAATGTATCTTATTGTAAAGTAGACAAAGAACAGATGAGGTAAGTGACTCCTTTTTCAATATTCCATTTGCTCAAAGGTGTGCATTTATATTATGGACTGAATGTTTGTGTCCTCCCAAATTTACATATCGAGAGACCTACTCTCCTCTAACACGATGGTATTTGAAGATGGAGTTTTGGGGAGGTAATTAGGATTAAATGGGATCATGATGATGAGGGCCTAAAAATGCGATTAGTGCCCTTATAGGAGATACCAGAGTGTTCTCTCTCTCTCTCTCTCTCTGCTGTGTGCAACTCAGGAGTAGAGCTGTCACCAGAACACTTCCATGCTGGCTCCCTGATCTTAAATGCTTAGCTTCCAGAACTAGGAGAAATAAATTTCTGTTATTTAAGCAATTTAATCAATGGTATTTGGGGGATGCCTAGGTCACTCAGTTGGTTAGCATCTGACTTCAGCTCAGGTCATGATCCCAAGGTCCTAGGATCGAGTCCTGCATCTGGCTCTTTGCTCAGCCGAGAGCCTGCTGTTCCCCCTGCTTGTGAGCTCTTGCTCTCTCTCTCTTGGAAAAAAAAATAAATAAAATCTTAAAAATAAATCTATGGTATTTTGTTATGACAACCTGAAGTAAGACATATATGAATAGAATTCATAATAAATATTAAATATATTAAATCCCTCATGTTAAATACTCGAGAAACTAATGAGAATTGGCTGGATTTCAAGAAGAGTTTCGTTATCATTTTTAGAAACTACATCTAATTATTCCCTAATTAACTGGAATTATATTTTTTCTACTGGAAAATTTATTAAAATATTTCTACACCTCTAACAAAGAATGTGAAAGAGGTTAAAGATTCCTATAACATTGTATCATTTTTGCTTAACTTTATATGATTTGAGTGACCAAAAGTCTAAGTTATGAACACATTTTTCTTATATGTTTACTATTCATTCAATTTTCTGCTTCTAAGAAATTCCTTCACAAATTTGCATATTGGCTTAATATTTCTTTATATATTCATCCTTTTTTAGGGTTTAGAATATGTTTTGATCACAGTCATGTCCCTACCTGCTTGACTAGTTTTCCTCCTTAAAAAAAAAAAAAGTTGAATTGTTTGATACAGAAATAGTATAAACTCAGTAATCTAGTAGTTAGATGAAAGTTCTTAATTTTTTACCAAAATACAGGTTTAATTTATCTGCATTCACCCTACTCCCCTCCCCACTGTTTTGCTCTGCATGGGTAGACACAGACTTGTGTTTCATTAGTTAGCTAATTAATTTATAACAGATTGAATTTTGAAATATTTCCAATACACTACTGAATAAATGGCCTACATCTTTAGTGAAAAGACTGCTACTTATTTCTTAGGGAAAAAAATGATTTTTTTCACAATCACTCCTCCAGGCTCGTCCTAATGAAAAAATAATTAATTTGAACATAATTTGGAATTTCAAAAATCACTGTGCCATCAAAGGTTAAATTTTGTCAGATTCCTTAATGTTTTCATAATATTTACTTGTTCTTGGTGACAGTGCCCAACAGAAACATTTTTTTTTTTATGAGAAAAAGAAATTCTCCACAGTACTTTACAAATGGATTCTGTAAACTTTGGGTCATAAGAGATGCTATCTCCTATAATTGCATTTGAGTATTCTCTTAGGTGTGTTCGGACAGGAATGTATTAAATCACACTTGCTGCCCCTAGCTAAACTTTAGTGTTTTTTGTTTCTGGCTCAGATCCAAATCTAGAAAACCAATGAATTCTTCTTACATATGAAACTCTCTTTATTATCTCTTCTGTTGCTGTGTTGATTGGCCTCCTGATGGGTTGAGTGGATCCCCTTGATGTCAGTGTTATTCTGACAATACTCAAACAGGTATAAAACAAGATTAAATAGTCTTTCGTAGTCTGAGGTCAAAGATATGATTTCTTCCCTCTGAATAGAAAAATGACGCAGCGTATTAATTCTACTTTTTTTGGAGGAAGGCACAAAGAAACTTTGGTCTCCAAATTCGTATTGGAGCCAAATTGTGCAAAAAGACAACTTGTCAGTGGATTAAAAGGAAAAAATCCAGGTTTCTTATGAAATATAAAGTTAGAACAGATTTTCTCTTCTTCTACACTAGTGAAATTTTAGTGTTCCTTCCAATGCAGGAGTCAGGTTCTTAGATGTCAAAATTCATCCTAAAATAATTCATTTTTCAATTTGGCCTAGAAAGTTTGCAAAGTAAGCACACTGAAAAGGACATAATGCTAGTGGCTTCCAGATCTTAAAGTTCTATTGACTATTGTATATATATGCCTTCTATACATCTACTAATTGAACTATATCCCTGCAAATAAACTTCATCTAGGGCAAATTAAGTTCATTTGTATTGAATAGTTCACATAGTTGTTTATTATTCTCCTATATATTTGTGTGAAATTAGAATTTAACAATGATTTTAGAAAGCATGGATTATATTCTCTTACTGCTTGGAATAACGATCAATTGCAAAGGTTATCTTTTCTTTAACATTGATTAACAATATTGTGTCTGTAATTCTGTAACTTTTCTTTCCCTATGATAAAAGTCCTTTTGCTTGGGAAAACTGTTACCTTTTCTCAGTTGTTTACACACAGGAAGCTGCATACCTGGCAGCTTCCAGTTAGTCACAACTTCAGCAAATTACAAAAAATATTTTATTATGTAGTCCTGAAATGCACATTTAAAAATAGAAAAGAAAAAAAATTAAAATATAATCCAATGTGAATTTCAGATTTTTCTTATTTCTATTTTGAGTGTATATGTTAAATCCTAGAGAGTGTCTTCAAGAATTGTAAATCTTAAAAAAAAAAAAAAAGAATTGTAAATCTTATTGTTTTTGGAGACTCTATGGCATGAAGGTACATACATAACCATTTCATGGTTATGAAATAAAAGCCAAACAGCTGTCATTAATTAATGCATCAATCTGAACATGATTACCTGTTATATCATAACCATTTCAAAATTAGGATGTATATGTCTAGTATTTCTAATTTTAATTATTTTCCAAAAATGTCTGAAAAATAATATACATGAAAAATAATGTAATATACATGAATGTAATATACAAATGACCTAAATGTAGGAGTTGAAAATAAGATCAATATACTTAAAAATAAACTATTTTATAGTTTTATAGTATAAAAATATACTATTAGATCGCATCCATATTGAGCATATAATTTTATACAAATTACAAAAATACCTATGACACATCGGTAGGAATTTGTGGGAACACATAATCTTGCACAAAACATTATGATACCTCAAAGGAAACATTTAATATTTTCCACTAGATAAAAAAAAAAATCAAGCCAATTCTAATGGTAAATGTTTTCAAGATTTCCCAGTCCATTTTATTTTATTAATTTTTTTCATTTTCTTATTTTAAAGCCATGTCTCTTCCTCCACCTTTTTCTTCTAGTTAATCTGCAAGTTAAGTAGCAAATCAAAAGGAGTAAGGAAAAAAGTAATCGGCAGTGCTTTGAGAAAATGGGATTGGTGATAAGTCTCAAAGTAGAAACATCATTTTTGTTTCATTGCTTCATTTAAAAGCAAGACAAACAGGTGCCCGGGTGGCTCAGTTGGTTAAGCAACTGCCTTCCACTCAGGTCATGATCCTGGAGTCCCAGGATCGAGTCCCACATCGGGCTCCCAGCTCCACGGAGAGTCTGCTTCTCCCTCTGACCTTCTCCCCTCCTCTCATGCTCCCTCTCTCACTCACTCTCTCTCAAATAAATAAATAAAATATTTAAAAAAAAAAAAAGCAAGACAAACTAGCATGTGTTTTATAAGCAAAAGATTAAATAAAAATATTTAAATTACCAAACAATAGTTGGTACTAGAAATAATTTCTTACCGTATAATAATAAAATATTGACTACTTTTTTATTTACTAATAAATATATATCAGGAACATGTTTTGTGGCCTATATGGTATTTCATTAACCCACCCAAGAACTACGTCATGAATTTACTAGTTTTGTCATGTTTCCAGACAAGAAAAAAATCTGAAGTCCAAGACATAACTTTAAAACTCAAAGTTTTAACTTTTAATCTGTTCGCATATTCATTGAGTCTAAACAACAATAGAGAGACAAAAATAACAAAGAAATCTACTTGGAACACTGTCTTTTCTTCAGTGCTTCACAAACTGGGTTAGGTTTATAGAATTGTAACTTCAGATTATTAAATATAGTGCCCAGACTTTTTTAATCTGGAATGTAGCAGTATTGGTTGGCATTTCTGAGACCATCAATTTTGAACAAAACAGCCTTTTTAAGTTACACTTAAGCAGTGTGTGTGTGTGTGTGTGTGTGTGTGTGTGAGCACGCACACAGATGCATGTAAATTAAATTTTTGGCCTTCTAAAAGTGTTTTTCTAATTACAATTCTCTCTGAATCCCCAGTAGCAAACTCTGGGTATTTTTTTTTTCCTCCAATTAAAATTTTAAGCTTAAGCTCTGAGATTACTTGACCAATCACAAAAATTCACAACTGTTTAAAACTGAGTTTTAATATAAAATATAATTTTAATTTAATATAAAATATAAATTCATTACATTTAGAAATATCCTAAATTGTTTAGGATGAAATATCCAATGCCAAATCCATTTCATCATCAATTAATAGTTTTAAAGTATATTTTAATGCTTTTAAGAAATATACCCATTAGGAAAAAAAAACTACATCTCTCCCACTTATTCAGCATCCAATAGTTTTCCCATGATAGCATCATCAAACAAATTAATCTGAATCAATATTAATATTTTGACTGCCGACTACTTGCTACTTCCTGTGCTAAGTACTGAAAACAAAAAGATTAATAAGACAAAAAAAATTGTTCTCAAAGGTCTTGCAGTCTGAAACATAAAATGGGATGAAGAGTTATTGAGAAACTGCCATGAGCCAGGAAGTAGAAGTCTTTTAATATGTGTTATCTTTATTTATTTATTTATATTATATAAATTATTATTTATTATTTATTTATTATTCAACAAGCGTAATTTGGTGGTTAAGCATGAGAACTGAAGCTAAATTGCTTGGATTCCAACTTACTAATGAGTGGTCAAGACAGTCCATAAAAATTTCTCAACTTTTTCCATGTATGAAATTAGATAATAATCTTATAACTAAGATCTGGGAAGTCAAATATTGAGTTGACAGCATCAGAATGGAGGAAGCCTAGACTTTGAATCACACAGAGAAGAACCCCAGTGGATCTATACCTAAATTTGAGCAGGAAATAGTCTGTTGTGCTAAATCACTGCAAGTTGGGTGTTTTTATGGTATGTCTGTAATAACAGTCTGGCCCACTGAGACTGATATTGGAAGTTGGTTTCTTGAAGTATTGTGCTGCCATAATACAATTTTAAACTACATGAAATAGGCTTAGTAATTGAACAGTAGCTTATAATAAACTTATTGAACTATTGAACTATCCTAGTCAATCTGTCCATTTCTACCCCAAAATATCCCTTATTCAAACAAGTATTCAAATAATATCCAAGGAATAGAGTATCTTAAAAGTGAACAAGGCATTTAACCTGCTTCAAGGAACACACAAGATAATAAAGTAGATAATATGCATGAAAATAATTGGTATTTAGAATAATATATCCATATTAAATGATATAAGTGCTCAGGGAGCATAGAGAATGTGCAATAAACTAGAGTTGGAGATATCAGGGAAGATTTTACAGAAAGGGAAATAATTAAACAATGTTTGAAAGGAAAAACAAGAGTTTGGCAGAAGGAAATAACAGTAAGCTTGTCCAGAGAGAGTGAACAGTAATGTGCAAAATTAAGAAAAAAGATAAATTTAGGGAATCACAAGAAGCCGATAGTGCAGGAATGAGAAATGTCACAGTGATGAGACTGGATTAGTTTGCAAGAGCCAGATAATAAAGATTTTTGTAAGGAGACAAGGATAGTTTATTTCTTGTAAATAACAGAAGTATTGAAGTTATATTCGAGGATCAGTCGGATGAAAGCAGAGGAAAGGAAAGACAAAATAAAATTCTTTTCTGAATTGGAATATTGGATAAATGTGTATATTGGATAAATGTGTATATTGGAAGAGGAAATTTGGGGAATATCCTAATGTGTGGCTTTTGATAGCTGTTTTGAAGACATATAAGGAATTAATCACCATTAGGTAGGAAAATTGGATAATTTCATCACATTACAGGCATGAGATTCATCATTTTGTCAAATAAATATGAAATCAGGAAGAAAAAAATTATCTCCAGAGACCAGAAAGTGCTGTTATGCAGCTCTTACAACTCCTTAATATTCCTACCTTGTAATGAAGAATAGAATAATTTCTTGTAAAAAGTAGAAAATACTTTATTTATAATAAAGTAGGTTCAGATGTGTGTGTGTATAAACAAAAATGGTAGTATAAAAATTTGATTCTTCTTCTTTGATGTCTTTATTTCCTAATTGGAAATTGCCAGATTTTCTGATTTATTTATGCTTCATTATAACGGATTATGTCAATCAGTGTGTTTGTCTTCAGTTTTGCAAACTGTTATAGAGCAGGTGTCATGTCTTTAAAAGTGTTTCTGAGTAATACTAAGCATGAAAGCATCCATCTGAGGGAGCTTAATATGTACCCATCCAGATGCTCACTATTTGTGAACTACTCCCTAGGTATAAGTTATGCACTTTGGAAATGTGTCAATGTGTTAATAAGTATTACTCTGATTGTTATTCTTTCATGTAACTAAGGTATTGTAAAGTAACAACTTTAGTAAGCTTGATCATGATCACAATTATGACCCAATAATGATTACACAATTTCTGTGAGGTATATACTGGTACCATAAGAAATTCATTAACACCTTTGGAGATTGAGAATTAATTGATGATGATAAAGACTCAATGTTACATGCAAGTAGCATATATACTTTTATATCTTTGGCTAACTATTAATATATTATTTAAATTCCACATTATTTTGCTTAGGAAAACTTAAGGGATATGCATTATAAGATTTTTTTGAGTAGATCTCCATCATATTATCCAATTTAAAAAATTGAATATATAATTTTATTTTTCAGAACATGTATGGGTAGTCTATAGAATATTTTTGTGCTAATCTAATTTTTCATATTTTTGGCATAAATAAATGTAGATATTAATATACATGTCCACACAAAAAAGTGACTTTCCTCAGATAAAAATGGATTTTCACAAGGAATCATGGCTTTATTTCTTCCATATTCTCCACAGTTCACAGCATATTATTTATCAAATATTTATAGGTTGAATAATTAGACATCAGAATTAGTAACACTGAATATGCAAGTGTTTATAAAAATGTATAATCATGCACAGTAGGCCCATATACTCATGAAAATAGATGAAAATGATATTAATTTTATAAGAAAGCAATTATAAAGATTGAAAAATAATTAACCCTGACTTCATCATTTGAGATCATCCCACCATTTAACACCCCCACCAAATTTAAATAAGATGAGCAATCTCCATAGTTCATTTTAAATTTTAGTTTATGTAGGTAATCATTTTTGTACATATGAGATCCATCATAAATGAATGAGTCAAAATTTTAACATTACGTAAAGCCAAATGTATTTAAGAATCCTGGAAAGTCATATTTTCAGGAGCCATATGACATCATGCTGCAGTGCAGTAGAAGAGCTGTAATTATAACTAGACTTCATTTCATTCTCATGCTCAGAATTATAGGCATTGGCAGGAATTTTACAGCTACAACACTTGCACTAGCTGATGTCCCTTAAAGATCATAAACTAAAAGATTATACTGTACTTCCTTGTTCACTCCGATTTCCTTCGTCTAGGCTTTTAGCAATCAGACAGCTATATCGTTTTTTGTTTTAAACAAACCAAGAACTAATCTTGAAATCCAAGTAAAAAACAAGCATTAATGCTTTTCAAACTGTAGAAAGCTCAGTATCAGAAAGTGTGTTATTTACAAAAGAAAAGCCATGGTTTGAGGCATTCTCAAGGCTTGCTTGAAAATGGAGATATGAACATAATAATGATTTGTGATTATTGACACGTATCGTTGAAGGACTTAAATGATTTCTATTAAGACCCATAGTAAGTAGAATTCAGATACACTTAAATGCAAATTAGGGGTAGCAGATTAATATTTCTGTTATAAAGTAATGCAATTAACTTTGTTGGTTATAATAAAAAATGAGTCAAAAATGTCTAACTTTCATTTTTATGACTGCCTTTACAAAAATGTTACAATAACAACAAGCTATGATTTTTGCTTTTTTAAATTTATTTCCAAATTTTGTGGAGAGAGAAGTATTTTCCTGAGTTACAAAAACATTATCTGTAACCTATGTTTTAAATTAAAAACTGCCATGATCAGAAAGGATAGGTGGGGAATGGGCCCATTAAAGACGTAACTTGTGTTTATGAAAACTGAAGATATGATCTGTAATTATATCCATAAGCTCTGTTTGAGAATGAGAGATGAAATCTTGAGCTGGAAGCTTGAGTAACAACAGAATGTCTATGAAATATTATCTAAATGCCAGAAACATCTAATTTAGATTGGTCAGTAGAATGTATAGATCAGCCTTGATGAAGGACTCATCAAGTAAGTACTGTCTGTTCAAATACATCCCCCAACTCCTTTATTGAAGGCTTTCTTAAAGAAGCCAAATTAAAAGTAAGAACTATTTCAAGAATATGTCCATAATGCAAATTTGAGTCAAATTATATAAATAATTTAGTTGGAGTTGTTGCGTGTGTGTGTGTGTGTGTGTGTGTGTGTGTGTGTGTGTGTGTTTTTCCCAAGGAACTGAATCCAGAAATACAGATATTTCCTACTTTAGGAACATTTGCCTATGCCCCTTTGTTTTACAAAATAGCTGCCTTAGAACAGGAGTCCCCCTGATCTGTGATTTCTCTTTCTGTAGGTCCAGTTAAAGGCTGACAGCCACAGTTGGGAAGTAGATGATCCTCATTCTGACTCGAAATTAACCTTGCTTCATCTCATCATGTAGGCTTTTTATCATCTTACAACATCACAAGAAGGGTGAGTACAGTATAATAAGATGTTTT
Organism: Procyon lotor; assembly: GCA_028646535.1. Lineage (NCBI taxonomy): Eukaryota > Metazoa > Chordata > Mammalia > Carnivora > Procyonidae > Procyon > Procyon lotor. Next base: position 34,379,837 of record CM053605.1, read on the forward strand.
GAGAGAGGCTATCTGTGTATAATTTTTATTACAGTATATTGTCATAATTGTTCTTTTTAAAATTTTATTATATTTGAATTCAATTAACATGTAGTGTATCATTAGTTTCAGAGGTAGAATTTAGTGATTCATCAGTTGCATATAACACCCAATGCTCATTATATCCTGTGCCCTCCTTAATGGTCATTACGTAGTTACCCCTTTCTTCCACCTACCACTCTTCAGGTTTTTTTCCTATAGTAAAGAGTCTCTTATAGTTTATCTCCCTCTCTGATTTGGACTTATTTTATTTTTCCCTCCCTTCCCCAATGATCTTCTGTTTTTGTTTCTTAATTTCCACATATGAATGAAATAATATAATTGTCTTTCACTGATTGAGTTATCTTGCTTAGCATAATAAACTCTAGTTTCATCCCCATTGTTGCAAATGGTAAGATTTCATTTTTTGATAGCTGAGTAATATTCCATGTGTATATATACCACATCTTCTTTATCCATTCATCTGTCGATGGATGGCTGGGCTCTTTATCGTTTGGCTATTGTGGACATTGGTGCTATAAACATTGGGATACAGTTGGTGGGAATGCAAGCTAGTTCAGCCACTCTGGAAAACAGTATAGAGCTTCCTCAAAAAGTTAACAATAGAACTACCCTATGACCCAGAAACTTCACTACTAGGTATTTACCCAAAGGATACAAACATGGTGATCTGAAGGGGTACCTGCACCTGTTACAATTATTCTATTATTACTTGTTATCGTTAATTTCTTATTGTGCCTAATTTATAATTCAAACTTTAATGTAGGCATGTTTATAGAGGAAGAAACATAATATATATGAGGTTTGGTACTGTCATTAGTTTCAGGAATCCACTGGTGTTCTTGGAATGTATCCACCACAGATAAGGGGGAGGAACATTGTACCTGCTCCACTAACCAAAAGAAATCTTCACTAACCAAAAATGTCTGAAGAACATTTTTGCTCTAAAAAAATGATGAGAAGAGATAACAGTGTTCGGCCTTTGTTTTGCAAGCACAGTATTATAAAGGCAGTATACTTCTCCAGCAGCACAAGTGGGGCCACCAAGCTCTTCTCCTGGGAACTACCCTCAACATCTTAGCATGGGACTATCATACATAGCTTTGAACTTTGTGAGCATCTGTGCTTTTCTTGATTTATTTTGTGTAATCTGTTGGCAAGATATGTCCTAAAGTATCAGAAATGCCCAAGGGAGGTTATTATTGGGGTCTGAGAATGCTCAAAAAATTTTCCGTGTAAACTAATGCTAATTGTTTCTTTGCTTATGCCATTTTATTTTTTTATTTTGTGTGTGTATGTGTGTGTGCCAAATTGTTAACAATATTTATCTCTACACAGTAGAATTAATAGTGATTTTTATATTGTTTCTAGCCTTATTTCATATAATCATGATATTTTCTTTTTTTAACTGATTTATTTTTCCCTATTTTTTTATTGTCATGTTAGTCACCATACAGTACATCATTAGTTTTTGATGTAGTGTTCCATGATTCATTACGTATAACACCCAGTGCTTCATGCAATCCGTGCCCTCCTTAGTACCCGTCACCAGGCTCACTCATCCCCCCACCTCCCTTCTAAAACCTCCCTTCTAAAACCCTTAGTTTATTTCCTGAAGTCCATAGTCTCTCACGGTTCATCTCACACTCTGATTTCCCTTATGCCATTTTATCTTACAAAAGTTTTCATGGGAACAATCTACTTTTGAATTGTCAGGGAAACCTATTCTTCAAATAGATACTTCCTTAAACACTGTAAGACTCAAACCTAATCCCATTCACATTAGACTTTAATGTTTACTGTATGTGTGTATATGGCAAGGTGTAGAAAGTTTTCATGAAATAGAGTGAATTTCTTTTTTTCATTAAAATAACAAGAAAATATATGTTTCTTCATTCAGAAAAATACAAATTGTATTTTATTTGCTTTGAATTGATTTCAGGGTGATGTTAGGATCTAACTTTTGCTGGTTTCTGTTGGGAAAAAGAAACTCAAAGAGCTAGTTAGGAACTAAGTGAAGAGATTTAAAGGCTTAAATATCCTTTGATAAAGGATATATGTCCTTTGATATATTTGTAGATTTCTTTAATGTGATCTGGATATAGGATAATTGCTCATACTTTTTGCTCATAATCATTTCTTTTAATTCTTGGTAATATACTGGGGCACCTGGGTGGCTCAGTGGGTTAAAGCCTCTGCCTCTGGCTCAGGTTGTGATCTACGGGTCATGGGATCCAGTCCCGCATTGGGTTCTCTGCTCAGCAGGGAGTCTGCTTCCTCCTCTCTCTCTCTGCCTGCCTGTCTGCCTACTTGTGATCTCTCTCTCTGTGTCAAATAAATAAATAAAATCTTAAAAAAAAAGAAAAAAGAAGAAAAAAATTCTTGGTAATATACCAATTATGCACTTCAGAGATATAATTTTCTACTTTATTGTGGCATCAATTTTCCTTTGTCATATAGCCCATAATGTTATTGATTCAATATATTTTCAGAAAGCATGCAACTATATTTCAAAAATTGTATTTATACTATAAAAATTTTTGGATTTAGGGTAATATTAGGCCTAAAACCAAAGGAAAAAATAATATAAATAGAAGGTAAATTTTATAAGTTGAAGAGGTAGTAGATGATAGATAATAGATATATAGATAAATCATGATTTTGTGATTTGGGAAATACTGTATATTTTTCCATATAGGGACATATATGTATATCAATTCTGACATAGATCTTTAAAATATTACCATGGACATCAAACCAATCTATTTCCCAAAATGGAACAATAAGTGGATATTTAACATAGAACATATTTTTAAAAAGTGATGGAAACGTTTCAACATTCATTTTAAATTTAAACTTAGTTTGCATGTATATCAACCTCTTTGAAAATCAATACAAAGACTTATCAAACTAAAATGACTGTATATCTTATGTGTCAAAAAGCCAGGAAATCTATTTTTAAGAAGCATGTTTTGTTAAGTATTTAAGGTTAGATTATTCAATGCAGAGGTATCAATTGAAATTGCATTCTAATTTAACTGACATTATTTGCCACAAACATCTATTTCAACAAGATAATTTATAAAATAGTACATAGGAGTAAATCCCATAGGATTTCAAATTATCCATAAATAATGTAAATTGATTATAAATATAAGGTGAGTGTAGTATCTATTCAATCCAATTTGCCTTATAAAAATTATTTTAAATTAATGGAATAGTTTAAATATAATAACAATCCAGGAATTCACCTTTTTTTTTACTAAGCAATTTTGCAATTCCTTTTAATAAATGAAACGATGACATTTGGTATAATTAGGTTCAAAACCTCTCATAAAATACCATCCATTTAAACAGTTTGTATTTAACAGACTACCGCAGCTTTAGAAAAAAATTCCATAATGAACAGTTAAAGCAAATGTCATCTCTTACTCAACCACTTCTATTTATTTAGTGGAGAAAACATGAATAGAAATTCAGATACATTAAGACAGTATAATAATCCCATCACATTAATAATGCAGATGGCACAAGGAGGTTAATTACATCTAAAGTGAACAGGTTTTGTTCATCATGTTCTTTCTTTAGATACTGCCCACTCTGCCTCTATAAGCAAATGCACTTAGTTTCTTCTCCTTGTCTTCTAACAAAATGTTGCACATGTGGGCATATAGTCTTTAATAAAGTTGACTAAATCACTCATTCCAAACTTATTGCCATCTTAAAGAAACTAGTTTGGCATTTTAAATGATGCTTTTTTTTTTTTTTACTTAATTTCCTTAACTAGCTACCATATACTTTTTTTTATTTTATTTATTCAGTATTCCAAAATTCATTGTTTATGCACCACACCCAGACATTTAAAAATGCTTTTACCCTAAGAATTACTATGTGAAAATACTATGTGAAAATCCTAAAAGTATTATGTGTAGCTTACATTATATACAATATTATTATCATTTATTGAATAATTATCTTGTTCATTTACAAGCCTACATATACTGCACTATATACTAAGCATGCAATCATCAGTATAGAAAATTGCAGTCCTTGCCTCGTGGTTTTACAGTCCACTGAGAAAGTTTGACAATAGTCAAGTAACAACCAAAACATCAACTACAACAGACACTTTTCTTTATGACAAGTTACCTTAGCCATCCACAAATCATGGACTTGCTCCATTTCTGCAATTTCTTTGTTTTTTAAAAATGGGGTTAATTATGATACTTCATAGGGTTGTTGTGAAGATGTGAACTAATGTTTGTAGAGCATTTGACCAGTACTGGGCACATTATAGTACTATATCAATATTTATTTATTAAATGAAAGAAAAGAATAAGTAAAATAACAATGAAAATTAGTATATAACTTCACATAATGTGAATTAAATAATTCAACTTTTTGATTACTTTCAAAACATTTTCCAATGAAAGAATCACTGCAGATACATGTAAAGTGATACACACACACTACATGCACATGCAATATTTGTAGTCCGGAGCGCCTGAGTGGCTCAGTGGGTTCAGCTTCTGCCTTCAGTTCAGGTCATGATCCCAGGGTCCTGGAATTGAGGCTCATGTTGGGAATCTCTCCTCAGAGGGGATCCTGCCTCTCCCTTTCCCTCCATCTGCTGCTCTGCCTGCTTGTGTTCTCTTTCTGTCAAATGAATAAATAAAATTCTTAAAACAATACTTGTAGTGAAGCACAGGAATCTGTGGTGAATAATCATTTACAGATATTCATTACATAAATAGAGAAACCAGGTTCACCCTATTTTTTATGAATTTCAAGTTATAAAATGATATTTCTTGGGAAAAATGAATTAAAAACCTAATATTTATTATATATGTATATGTATGCTATTTATAGCTTATTTTGATATATTCTTATTGACTTACTTTAGTTGATTATTATGAGTATTATTAATTGTGGAAATATGCATACCTTTCTTGAACTAATGTATTAATCTTTAGCCTTCTGTATTACCTCAGTGAGTAATGGATTTCAAACTTTCTTGGCCTTTCTGTAAAGTGTGATCCTTGAGAAACTTATTGACACTATCTTTTCTTATATTTATGATAATAACAACATTATAGGTTCAATATATAAGTACCTTAAATATATTTGTAAATTGACCCTATTTTGGTCAATAGGTCAATGGCATCCAAAATCGCACATATTTATTTTCTCAAAATTATCCTCATATAGTGGAGATTCACTGGTTATAATGCGCCCCTTTCTAGAGGCTTTTATGATTCTACTGTGGTTGATTTATTTCAATGATATATTTGCCATGGAGAAAATATGCTTTTATTTACATATGAATTGATTCCTCTGAATACTTCTTTCAAAACATGTACTAAAAACACGACAATAATTTACTGCTTGGAAGATCCACTATTAACATTTGCACTTCTAGTAAAGAGTATGGAAAATATAAGTCTTTAGGATCTTAAAGACTTGTTCTATATCTTTAAAAATATCAATACTCCAGGCTTCAGTTAATCAGCATTCCTTGAATAGAAAATCTTATCTATTAGATACTTTAGATTATCTTTTTCATGTCCTAATTTCTTAAAATTCACAAAGGGAAATTGTAGCTTCTCAAAAAAGTAATTATATTTGACACATTTTTTTTTTTTTTTGCTCTACTTGCCTGTTAGGTACTAGGAAATAGATGAAAAGGCTGTGACTTTTTAAAACTGACAGATTATATAAACTGGAAAAATAACACAAACATAAAAAAAGTAGATATCTCAATTCTGTAAAATATTCATTTCATGTATCATTGATTAATCCAATAATTATCAATAATACTTAAAAAACAGAAGAAATCTTATTTTTCATTTACTTTACATAAAATTTTGCCTCAAAAGTATGATTTTCATACTACAAATAAAATTTTCACATGTATTGCATGGAGTGATTAAAAGTTTTTCTGTAGAGAGGAACAAATGCATGTGTTATGTCCATAGTTCAAGTAATTTTGGTCTATTTGCACAGACATTCTAAAAGACTTTATTATATTTGGAAGAAATCATTATTCTGGCCCATGAATATGTCATTTAATTTTAGAATACCCTCTCTTCTTGCTAAGTATGGTTCTATGAACATGAGTAGCATTCAAAGGATATTTTTGAATTCACAGTAGTAAAATTAAAGCTACCATGATTTAAATGTGTACATATCTTAGGAGAATGATGGATAGCTAACATATCTGCATATAATGAATGTGATATCATAGAGAAATGTGCAGACTATTTCAAAATATTGCTTTTCTAACTTTTTTCTCCTATTTCTTAGAAATATAAAGTAAATCAGAAATATAACAGGAGGGTACCTGGGTGGCTAGGTCTAAGCACCTAGCTTCGGCTCAGGTCATGATCCCAGTGTCCTGGAATCGAGTCCCTCATTGGGCTCCCTGCTCACTGGGAAGCCTGCTTCTCCTCTCGAATTCCCTGTTTGTGTTCCCTCTTTTGCTGTGTTTCTGTCAAATAAATAAAATATTAAAAAAAAAAAAAAGATGGGGCGCCTGGGTGGCTCAGTCGTTAAGCGTCTGCCTTTGGCCCAGGTCATGATCCCGGGGTCCTGGGATCAAGCCCCGCATTGAGCTCCTTGCTCGGCAAGAAGCCTGCTTCTCCCGCTACCATTCTCTCTGCTAGTGTTCCCTCTCTCGCTGTGTTTCTGTCAAATAAATAAAATCTTTAAAAAAAAAAAAAAGAAATATAACAGAAAAGATCAGGTATTTCTGGCAAAATATCACTTTTATTAAATATATTTGATAGTCCTACATTTATTTGAAAAATTTATTTAATATTAAATAATAGCTTAATAATAATTAATATTACTATCTATTAATCATATAATTATAATATAGTAATTACATCAATATTTAATAATCAAGTGATAAATTTGTATTAATAAATATTAATATTTAATAATTCTTTAAATAATTCCCAGTCCATTTCATTTTACCAAGTGATGGTAATATTATAATATTTCACAAAACACATGATGAAATACTTAAAGTGAGATAAGTTTATATATACATTTTTTTCCTAAAGAACTGATATATTTTCTTTTCTCAGATTGCTATCCATCACTTTCTCTTTATAATTTATTTTCCAGAAAACTTGAAATTAAGTCATTTTTAAATTCCCTAATTTTATATGCTATTAATTAAGATGCTTTTTATGTATATTTAAAATAAAATTAGTTTCCAGCATGAAGGCAGAGGGGTAAATCTCCCCTTGTTTCTGGATGGAGGTGATCTTCACTGACACCATGAAAAGAGAATTGTTGGGAACTAGGATGTTGGGAACTAGGATGATGGGATGATCAAGGTGATTGAAAGATACTCCATATAGCCTTCTAAGAGTAGATGCCAGGCTCCTCTGTTCACATGGGTGGAGTAAATCCATTGTTTTGTGTGTTTGTGTGTGGTGTTTTTCTGAAGTAGAGCTTAATTTTCTAAAAGTTGTCCATGTTGCTGGGCTACTCTTTTCCTGGTACTTTGGCTCAAAGAGCAAGCTTTTGTTCGGGTATTTTGCTGTCTGTCTTTGATGTTTCTAGTTAGCTGGCTTTAACTCTAAGTCTGTCATACATGAGATAAACAACAACTACAACAACAAAGAAAAAACAGGGACCCATTTTGTCATTCTAGTCTCTCATAGTTTTTCTTAGGTTTGTTTTATGTATACTATCCAGGGTTTTTATTTGTATTTAATGAAAAGAATGGGGAAAAGTACATTTATTTCATCTTCTTAGAGG
>CM053605.1:34387745-34436608 GCA_028646535.1 Procyon lotor
GTGAACTGTAAATAGACCATTAAACATACTCAATCGAAACAACAGAGAGAAAGTAGATTACAGGAATATAAACAACCTCAGGAGCCTGTGGGACTATAACAAATGTCTAACATTTTTGCCATTGGTGCCTTGGAAGAGGAGGTAAAAGAAGACAGACCTGAGAGAATACTCAAAGAAATAACAATGTAAAAATTCCCAAATTAGGCAATTATAATAATGATTGAATATGGTGGTTCTAAACTTACATACAGGAAATATTAAGGTAATTATAATATAAATGGGGGAGAGTAGAGGTGCACAAAGGGAGGTAAGAATTCTATACTTCACCCAAAGTAGTAAAATAATGACACTGATAAACTGTTAGAATTTGTCTATGAATATCTATAAAGAGATATATGTAGGTAGGTAGATAGATGATAGATAGATGATAGATAGATAGATAGATAGATAGATAGATAGATAGATAGATGATAGATATGGGGTAGGCTGGAGAAAAGAAAATGTTATTAAGAATATCATAATGAAGAGTAAATACACTTAAAGTAATATGCATACATACATATGTATATAATGTATGTATATATGCATTGAAAAAAGTCTATGTATAAGTGTACCCACATTGTTCAAACCATATTGTTCAAGGGTCAATTTTAATATATAGAACTTTAATGACTTCTTACCACTTGGTGGTGATAAGCTCAGGGCAGGAGTTGGGAGACAGCCAGGATTCCTGGCTGATGTACAGTGCGTTGCTTGAAGCGGTTGCCGTGCTTTGATGTGTGGTTCCTTCCATAGGGGTCACTACAGCTTTTCTTCTCAGCACTCCCTCAGCCTTTAGAATGCCTAGTGGAACCTCTTTGCCTGCTGATGCCCCAGTAATTGATACTCGTGGGAATAGGTGGGAGCTCAGCTCCATTGGCTCCATAGGATAATCCTGAGGTTAACTTACACACCACTGTATTCTCTTATCCTGAAGCCTTTCCTCTATAGGACTTGGGAATGAAATCATACTCTTTCAGGATTCTTCTTCCTCCTTAACTTGCTTCTTCCATTTCCTTATTGGTTTCTCTTGAGAAAACTTTCTTAATATATCATGTACACGTCTATCCTTGTTTTAGGTTCTGCTTTTCATCTAAATTATAAAAGATGGTTCTTAAGAGTTTGAAGAATGGGGGGAGCCTGGGTGGCTCAGTTGAGTGTTGGTTTTGGCTCAAGTCATGATCCCATGATTGGTAAGATCAAGCCCCATGTTGGGCTCTGTGCCCAGCAGGAGTCTGCTTGGATATTCTCTTTCCCTCTGCCCCTTCCCCGTTTCTAAAATAAATAAATACATCTTTAAGAAAATTAAAAAAACAAAAAACAAAAAAGATTTTGAAGAATGGATGCAATATCAATAGTCAGAGATGGATCTAAAATAATAAGCATTTTGTATAAAAATAACACCCTGTAAGCAGGAAACCATGGAGTATTTTCAACTAACAGTAAAATTTCTGTGTATTGAATAAGAGAAGGTTTAGATCTATTGAGAACACTTATGTTGACTAGAGACAATTTTGTTTCTAGTTCAACAGGCAGAATTGAACCATGTAAGATTTGGGATTACTCAGTTTAATGATGTCAGTGATCTTAGGAAGATAGGATCGGCTTCCAAATGCAGAATTTGAACAGGATGTGTATCAAGGTTCCAAGGGCTGCCACAATAAATTGCCACAAATTGAGTAGCTTGTACTACAGAAATTTATTATCTTAGAATTTTGGTAGTCAGAGGTCTGAAATCAACATTTCTGTAGAACAACATCATAGGACCTTTTCTTGCATTTCCCAGGTTCTTGTGGCTGTCAGCATTCCTTGTCTGTCCTACTTCAATCTCTACCTCTGTTTTCACATGACCTTCTCTCTTTTGTTGCCTCCTTTTCTGTCTCTTGATTCAAAGCTTGAGGAACCCAAAGTGTCAGGTGGAAGTCTTAACTTTCAATTCAATGGAATCATTATTACATCACTTATATATAAAGATCTTTATCTTTGATTTGGGCTCTACCAGATAATCTAGGAATATCTCATCTAGAGACTCTTAATTACATCTGGAAAGATATTTCCAAATAAGTTTATCCACAGGTTCTGTACTTAAGACTGGATACATTTTGTAGGAGCAACCCATTCAATCTATTACAGGGTGATAGTTCAACAATCAGATCAAACTGCTCCTAAAAGACTAAAAGAATCTCAGCTAAATAATCTTCAGTGCTGCTTTCAGCTCAGAGTCAAGAGATTCAAGGCCACACTTAATCCCAAAATGTATTTCCCAAATCTATAAGAATTTACAAAAAGTTATGAAACAGTCCAGATTCCATGGTGAATGTTCTGTGAAACCAAGAAGCCCAAAGATTTAACAGAATGACTTCTGAGAATAAAAACAGAAAGATGATCAGTGCAACATAGGAGATCATAAAAGATCAGGGACATAATTTGCGCACCAGTAAAAAGGTTCAACATTTAAATAGGTACTTATTCAATTATATTTCAAATTTATGATTTTAAAGTTGAATACGTGTGTATATATATATAATTATATATATTATATTAATATATTAATGAAAACACTTAACCTATTAATACTATCTTTTCCAGCTATCTCATTAAATAGGTCTAGCAGTGTGTTACTCTGTATGTATCAGTAGTCATGAGTCATGGGGATCAATCAAATATATAGTATAGTTCTGGTGCCCAAATTTCAACCTTTAATGCTTTTATACACTAACGAGAAGCAGGGCTACATGAGGAGTGACATTTTGCACACCTTGGGGTATGAGGAGATAAAGATGTGCCTAGATGTACTGTCCACAGCAACACTGCTACAGTGAAGCCCATTCTTCACACTTGCCAGCTTTTAATACACTACTATAATCACCATTTCCTTCCCTTGTCCCTTCCACTGTAGGAGGGGTATGGGCTTCCAGCTGTACAATCTCTGGGTATAACAGCTTCCATATTATGTCATTTAGCCCTGAGTTCATCTCTGTAAGTAGTCCCTTAGTTAAATAAAGTATCTTAACTAAATAGCCCAGATTTTATTTTTCTTTCAGAACACAACTGATAAAATTATCTGCAATTACAGGATAATGTAAGCATAATAGGGATGAAGCAGAGATGCTTCAAAACTTTTGTTTAGGATTAAAGTATAGGGTACTCAATTATACAAGCTAATATTTTTCTTCAAGATAGCTTTCCATTTTGTAAGACCATAAACAAGCTTGGGTTTAAGTCACCTTTTATAATTATTAGAGAAGTGCCTCAGAAAAGACTCTTGTCTGTCTGTTTTGAGAAGCCTTAATGAGTATAAGAGAATCAAAGTTTATATTGATATTTGTTACAAATTGATCATTGAGAAATGTGTATGATTATAATTTTAAGATTATATTTGATTTTTTTCATCTTTACAGGTTAATTTCTTTATAAAATTTTATTTTTATTTGCATTTTGTTTTTTGGATTTTTAAGGTATATTTTACTTTGAAAATGTGTAACTTTCTGCATATTAACATTGTTTTAAAATATTACATTCAAGTTTATGGTTTTTATTTTTCCATATTCTTATATTTAGCATATACTATTACATTAGTTTTTTTACTACTGACTAATTTTATTTTATTTAAAATTTTTTCATAACCTGTTTTTGTGATTGTTGGTTCTTTATCCTGATCATTTAGTTTCTTTAATATGTCTTAATAGTTTAATTTAATTTCATATATTTTGTATTTTGTAAAGTTATGTTTTCTTTCAAATCAGAAAATTTCTCCTTATGTATTTTGGTTAGTTTTTCATTTAGTTTTCAAAAGTAAATGTCTGTCTTTAATGAGTTAAGTCCCAATGTATAGAAAGATTTATCTCTCTGTAGTAGGCTAAGTAATACTCTCTCAAAGATATCCATAACCTAATTCCTAGAAGTCAAACATTGAATAGTGTTGCTTTATGGTAAAGAGACTCAGATGTGATTAAGTTTATGGGCATTAAGGAGCCCCTGGGTGACAGAGTCCATTAATTTACTGATTCTGGTCTCTGCTCAGGGTCAGGCTCCATGCTCAGCACAGAGTTGGCTTGAAGTTCTCCCTCTGTCTCTCTGGCTTATGAGCTCTCTCTCTCTCTTTCAAATAAAGAAATAAGTCAGGGTACACAGTGACTCAATTGGTTAAGCATCTGCCTTCAGCTCAGGTCATGATTCTGGGGTCCTGGGATGGAGCCTCAGTGTTGAGCCTCCTACTCTGTGGGTAATCTGCTTTTCCCTCTCCCAGTCCCCCACTAGTGCTCCCTTTCTTACTATCTCTCTGTCAAATAAATAAATAAATGTGAAAAGAGAGAGAGATAGATTATGAGCTTTAAAATATCCTAGGTTATCCAGGTAGGCGCAATCTAATCACATGACTCCTTAAAAATGGTAGAGGAAAGCAGAAGCATGGGTCAGAAGAAGTAGAGGAAAGGAGAGGAGAGGAGAGGAGAGGAGAGGAGAGGAGAGGAGAGGAGAGGAGAGGAGAGAAGAGAAGAGAAGAGAAGAGAAGAGAAGAGAAGAGAAGAGAAGAGAAGAGAAGAGAAGAGAAGAGAAAAGAGAAGAGAAGAGAAGAGAAAAGGGTGGGGAGGGAAGAGAAGGCGAAGAGAAGAGAAAAGAAAAGATAGAATGGAAGCACCAAAGGACTGGAACTGCCCTTGCCAGATTTATAAAGGAAGGAGGGAATCAGGAGCCAAAGAATGAGAATGGCCTCTAATTGCTGAGAACAGCTTTCATTTGGCAGCCAGTAAGGTTATAGTGATCTCTGTCATAGGACAAAGAGGATGGAAATTCTGCCAACAGCTCAAATAAAGAAGAAAATGAATCCTCCTCTAGAATCTCCAGAAAGGAATGCAGCTTGGTTTTATGTCCTACAGAAATGTAAAGTAATAAATTTGTCTCATTTCAAGCATTGAGTCTGTGGTGATTTCTTATGGTGGTAATAGAAAACTAATGAGCTCTCTTAATATTTCATATCTATTTTCATCATATACATAATACAAAATAAAATAAGACAAAGAGATTTATAATGAAAAAAAAATCCAAACCCTCATTTCCCAGTATATTTCTTATAATATTTGGTTCCAATTCCCAAGGTGAAGCTTCTTTTTACATTTTCTGATTTATTTCCTCCAAATGAGTATAGCAAATTGGTTTTGCTTCTTTAAGGGAGTGGTTATAACTCAAGTTGAGATTTTTTTAGTTCATTTATTTATTGATGTATAATTAACATAAAATGCTATATTAGTTTCAGGTTACAACATAATGATTCAACAATTCTATGTATTACTCATAGCTCACTGTGATAAGTATAGTCACCATCTGTCACCATACAGTGTTATTACAATATTATTGACTATATTCCCTATGCTGTACTTTTCATTTCCATGACTTATTTATTTTATTACTGGAAGTTTGTACTTCTTATTCCCCTTTATCTATTTCACCCATCTCCCACCCACCTCCAGTGAAATAAAAGGCTTTAGCTTAGTTACACTATCCAACTTCACTCTTCTTCACTTTTAATTTTTCATTTACCTGATTGAATTTCTTTTGGTTACCATTGTACTTCTAAATGATATATTAAACCTTAATTTTCTTTCCTTTAGTTTTAGACAGGCTTCTTGACTTCCTACTTTATTAGGTCTTGTGGCAGAGAATTGTGAGATATTCAAATAGAACACAAAATGTGTTCTACTTCATTCTTGAAACACATCTGGATAACATTCCCAATCCTTTTAATTTATATGTGGTCATGTGATGGAGTTCTAGGCAATAGATCAGGAATAGAAGTTATTTGTACATTTATAGAACTCCCTCATGCATTCTTCCTATGGTTGTGTGCTTTTTGAAGATGAGTATGATGTTCTCAAAAAACAAATTTGGAAGATGGCCAAATTACAAGATAAATAGATCACAAGTTCTTAGGAAACTTCTCATTTTTTCCCCTTTACAATAATAAGAAATATATTTCTAGTGTATTTGAGCCATTACGTATTTGAAGGTGTAATTATATAGCAGTTTATATTGTTTTACTAATACAGGATTGTATTATTACCCCCACATTTTTCCTCACATAGCATTTTCTAGCATGTTAATATTTTGGGTCACCAAGTAGTAGCAGCTAAATGCCAAGTACCTTAGTGAAATGGGAAGCAGCAAGGTGCTGAGAGCTATAAGGCTGTGTACAATGCCATGCTTCCAACATCCTTCTCTAGTTCAATATTGTGAATTTTGCCTTTACCTCTACTATTTATAATAACTTCTTCCTTCCCACACTTCTTTCTATCAGGACACCTTTAATTTTTTCTTTGGAGTTAAAATCCTATGCTTACTTTAGTATTTTTAATTACTTATTACCAATTTAAAACCTTTTCAATGTTTTTTATAGTTTTAGTCACAAAGGTGCAGTTTCTTTGAGTGGAAGTGCCCTTACCTGTGTTTTCTCATAATTACATTATGGTTAATGTCAGAGTTTAGAGAATGCATATGTCATGTGATGGAGAAATACTTCTCATTCCTTAACATTTGATATTGAACTGTAGACAATCCCTGTATCCTTACGATATCAAGAAAACACGTCACTACTGTTATAATTACACTACCGTTATTATTACTATTACCATTGCTATTTCTATACTAACATCACTATGTCTACCACCTCCAATTCCTGTTTTTTGACTCACTACTTTGACATTACTTTATATATTGCTTATAGCAATTCTGTAAGATAATTTACAGATGAAGTGACTAGGACTCTGTAAGGAAGAGAACTGTTTCTTCACTTTACACAAAACATTTTTGCAACCTGATGTGTCCATTTTTTTCCACACTAATCAATTCTTCAGCACAAGCTGGGTGTCCTGAAATTCAACTCAGTTCTGTCACTATCTACCTGGAGTTAGCATCAGATCCCAAACTTTAAGGGTTCCGTCCCACAAGGCTCCCCCCACTTCAGATTCCAGTTGCAAGTTCCAGGTTGCCTCCTCTACTTCTGATAGACTGTAAATTGTGATTCTTAGGATGTCCTTCTCAGGTTCAATAATATTTTAGAAACACAGGACTCAGGAAATCACTTATATTTACCAGTTTGCTATATAATAAAGAATATAATGAAGGAACTTGCACAATCAGATAAAGATGTACATATGTGAGGACTGGAGGGGTCTTGAGCACAGGAGCTTCTGTCCTCATGTAGTTGGGGTCCACCACTGTGCCAGCATGTGAATGTGTTCACCAACCTGAAAGCTCTCTGAATGTTGTGCTTCAGAGATTTTTATGGAAACATGATTAATTAACTCAGTCTCTAGGTCCTCTACCCTGTAAGTGGTGGAGAAGTTTCCAAACTTCTGATCATGGTGTGATCTTTCTGGTGACCAGTCCCTATCCTGACACTATCCAAGAGCCCACAATGAGTAACTTCATAGATAAAAGATGCTTCTATCATAAGGAAATTCTAAGGGATTTAGAAGCTCTATGTCTGGAACCACGGTCAAAGACCAAAATTAGAACAAAATATCCTCCTGGTACCTTTGTTGCTTAGGAAATTGCTAAGGTTTTAGGAGGTCTGGCCAAAAGTAAAAAATGAAGACCAAAAATATGTATTTTTCATTATTTCACAATATCACAGACTTAGAAGAGGAGACAATTTGCCAAAGAATATATAGTAAAAGAATAAGGCAGACATTGTATTTTGTTTTCTCTCAAGTCAAATACTTGCTCCTAAACTTTATGATGTATTGTTCTGTCAATTTCTTTTATTAGCCCCGATAAATATAAATACATCAGATTCATTTTGTAAGTGATAATTTAACATAGTGTGGCATAAACTCAATTTGAGCCTTAACTTCCACACATTCTTCTGCTGAGTTCAACAAATCCAAAGTTGTTCAACAAAATGGTTTCATTGGCCTTAAAAGAAATCTATTTGATAACCTATTTGGGACTATTACTGGGAATGAACACAATCCACACATGAGAAGTTTTGACATAGTTCTCCACTGACATTGTCAGTAAACATGAAGAAGTTACTAAGGAAAGTCTGTTTGCATTATGAGAAAAGATACTAAAGCTTTCCTAATGGAAAGAGATCTAGTCACATGGAGCTTGATTCATGAAGACCATTATAATTAACTGAGGGAAGAGTGATTCTGAGTAGAACTTGTATTCTTACATGAATTTGCACTGGGTAAAACAATATTAAAACCTAACATATAGGCAAAATCATGGTGAATGTACCAGCCTGGGATGGCTAGGTGAGATGGAGTCACATAGAGTAATTGTGACACATTGAAGTATAGCAGGAATACTGTGGAAATGAGTTTGTTCCTGAGGACTGAGACATCTTTAGAGATTTGGAGAGACTGATTCTTACTAGGGTGTGTGGGATACAGATATTTTGCTAAAAATTTTGAATGAAGAGTCAAAGACAAGAATAAGTAGGAAAAAGGGCTGTAAAAACTTATTGTAACTTTGAATATATTTCCATTTTTGTCTAAATCAAATACTTTTGTGATATATGATATAATCTTACTAACATCACAAAAATGAAAATATTAAGTGGTGCTGATAGAAGGATAAAACAGTAACACTAATTCCATTTTTATCATAGAGCAAGTGACTTTATATTTAACTTATTCATAAAGGTATGCTTTCATGTTTTTTCTAGTAATGTACAACATAATAATAAAACTACATGAATGTGGTAGAGAATGGGAATGTAGTATAAGTCATGAAATTATTCAAGTCTTTTTCTTGTTGTAAAGGGGGAATAAAAAATACAATGATCAATATTCCACTTTTTTGTATTTTGAAATGAGAACATATTTGAAATAATTCTCTTTCGAAATACTCTATCACTGCAAAGATTTTATCATCTTTGCTAAACTTGTAAACAAACTCTCATAAATATTATGGACTTCCTCTTCATGAGGGAAAATAACTGAATTAAAGTTACTGGACAAGAGATAGGACTGTGATCATTGAATCAAAGGAAATTAATGAATTAAGCACCCCTTTCACCTTGACAGTCTGCCTTGAAACATTTTCCAGACATGGCTTAAGAAGGTATGTTGAATTCAACCAGTGAGCTATGGTCTTGCTGAGCTGAGAAGGCAGAGATAATAGGCAGTCTTGCTGACATGGTTAGAATATGTGCTGTGGGCCACATGACCCCATTGAGCACCAATGGGGACATCTCCAGAAGTTTGCTTGGGTTCTTTGCGTCCTTGGCAAATGACTCAGCTGTCATGTCAAGCAACAGCAAGATCCTGTAGGCCTAGCAGGAATACTTGATATACGGGTTATAGATTATCAAAAATAGTGGGGTATTTCTGTGCTGAGGCATGTTGGAGTTTCTCCCAATCCAGAATAGAGACCCTACCGAGCCCTATGAGGCTTCCAGCTGGGAATCCAGTAATGTCAGATATTAGAAATAAAGAGTAAATTCTAGAATGAGACCATTTCCTAGCAGTAAAGAGACAACAGTAATAAAGCAGCCCTAACAAGGCATTAAACCAAGTCTGAGTGAAGCAAGATGATCCTGTTACTTTAAATGCCTGCATTATAAAAGTCAATACCCTTCAAGAGAAGAAGACATAATCCATACTCTTGGATGTATCACTCAGAATGTGAAACAGATAGACTACTACAAGGCATATACAAAATGAGGAAAATGAGATTCATGAGCAACAAATAATACGTCACCAAGTCGCTATTCTTTGTTCACATTTTATATAAATGAAGCTGATTTCAAGAGCATTGACGGGTGGCCTCCAAAAGTAACTTCCATTAAAATATGAGTCATGAAAAAATTAAGAAGGTAGTATAAGCAAATCTCAGTTTCTCTATCCTAAAATAAAGGACCTCAACCAGATTGTCTCTAAGATTATTTTCAGCATTATTCTTTCATGATTTTTGAGTCTGTGGAATTAATGACCATACCAATAGTTTTGCCCAGCCTAGTGGATTCAGTGCCATTAATGATTCTGGACCAGCAGATAAGATACCAGCAGATATAAGGTATATAAAAGGAAATAATAAGAGGAGAGTAGTAGGAGTTAGTATGTAAGTTTGGTATAGAAAGAAATCAATGTGTTTATCTATGGGGATTGGAAATATTTGATACTTTTTCAATAGAACAAAGTCCACTTATTTTGAGATGGCAATGCCTATATGCTTATTATGGCCTCACTAATAAAAGACTTATCTCAAATACGTATCCTTTAAAGTCAGAAAAATTTAATAACACATGGAGAGAATCAATACTAATAATTTAAAGGGAAGCTTATATGTTTTTTAAAGCTCTTAAATCTTCCAAAATATTTTATCTTTAAGATCTTAGTTTTAGTTTTTAAGATTTTAAAATGAACAATAAATCTTGTAAGACTGAAAAAATAAAATAAACATTTTTTGGGAAAAAAAAAGATTTTAAAATCTTAAAATCTCAGTTTAAACAAACAATTCATCCTATTCAATCCCCACAACTAGATTGTTGACTCATTTTGCCCACAAAATCCTTCCAGTCAGTTTAAAAAATCAAAAGCAGAAACTCACATGGGGGTTCTGAGTGATGAGCCTGTCTTCTGTATGTGGACTTTGTCCTATCTCCTTTCTCCTGATGGATATTCCATCACTGTAACTGCAATCATTCACTCAGTGGCTGAGCTGCACCTTGCTCTATAAGTCACAAGTTTAGTCAGTTGTATAGGGTATGAGATATACCAAAATCATTCTTCAACTCTGTCTTACCATTGTCTTCAGTTCTAGCTTCTATTAATAAGTTAATCTTCCCCTTACCTTTCAGTACTCTTGCTGTCCAAGAGATGCCGTCTTCAAGATGCTCTCAGCATATATCAAAGGGTTTTATTAATGTGAAAGAAATGTTTTAATAAATTTTATTTTAATGACTGTTTAAATTCAAATCAATCGGTACAATTAAAATCAAAAGGAGATTTAAAAGGTGCTTTCTTGGGGCGCCTGGGCAGCTCAGTTGTTAAGCAGCTGCTTTCAGCTCAGGTCATGATCCCAGGGTCCTGGGATCGAGCCTGCATTGGGCTTTCTGCTCAGTGGGAAGCCAGCTTCTTCCTCTCCTACTCCCCCTGCTTGTGTTCTCTCTCTCTCTCTCACTCTTTCTCTGTCAAATGAATAAATAAAATCTTAATAAATAAATAAATAAATAAATAAATAAATAAATAATAAAAGAGCCTTTCTTACAAAAATAAATACGTGCCTCTCTCATAAGCATATGCTAGAGATAATCTATATTAAACAAATAAATACCAAAATGAGTTGAATATTTTCTTTCCTTAGCATATACTTAAGATGTATATTTTATCACAGTTATTTTAAAATAAGCTTAGAATATTATTATAATCATCCTTCATAAGTAAATATGCCATCCAATTTCACTAATATTTACCAACTTAAACTTATTACACAATATTTATTGAGTACTTACTGACAACTCAAAATGTTAACTATTAAGAGCAGCATTTTTTTTTGGTAAGTTTCTTTCCCAATGCTACATACCTAAGACATAATACATGAGCACTTCCAAGGCAACATATATTTAAGCTGGTTGATAGTACCAGCTATACCAACTATGTGAAAGTGAAAGACATTTGTGGTGCAATCAAGAGAACAGAAGCAGATTCCTGATCTTAACTCACAGTCATGATTGTGTGATCTTGAAATTAATACTCAGTGATCACTTCCTTTAGTTCTCCTGATGATTTGTAAAGTACAAATTATTTTCATTATGTCTTTTTCTGCTAGTATTTTCATTATGTCTTGTCCTGCAATGTGATCTGATAAAATTAGGAATCCTGATGATGCTAACATATGTAAACTGACAGATATGAAATATATCATTTTTTTGAGTGGTTTCGAAGTATGGAGGATCTACTGGTAAACATTTGGGGAATTTTACAGCTCATTTCTTAACTCTTTGTTTATCAATCATCTTAATCAATACCAACTCATTTAATCAGGAACTGATAACCAGGAAGGTACTTTTACACTACATTTTCAAGTATTACTTTGTGTACACAGACGAGGAAATGCTTTACTTATCAATACTTATGAAATAACCAGAATGCCAACTGAATATTAAGATTGTTCTTTTGCCTTGAAAAGGTAAAGAAAGCAAAAACATTTCCGACAATAGTAATAACCTGGGGTTATTCCCTGAGACCATTAACTGATAACAGAGAAAAAAATGGATATTTCTGAGTACTGCAGAGCAAGTGTTTAGGTTTTTTAAAATGGTACATTACAACCAAACCCTTTCTTGAAATGTCACCAATGATCACCCATTGCTTTAAATTTGTTTTCCCATTGCTATGAACTTGTTACCCTCACCCAGCTGTACAGACAGATGGTTGGTAACTTCCTTACCATTATACCTTGAGTTACTGCCAAGTATAACTCCAAGGGATTTCGGGTATTCATAAATACCACTGTGATGCACTAACATTAATGTAGCATTAGTAAGGTTTGGAGCCCTTAGTGCGTAGTATATTGAGCTTAATATCCTTATCAATGTACTTGGAAAATGTAGTTTAGATTATATAGCTATTATGTCAGCAGGCAACTGACTAAATTGTAATCAGAAAGCAATAAACAGGGGTCAGATTGGAGGCAGGGGATATAACAACTGATGTCCTACAGGATTAATCTTAAACTCAGGGTTTTATGCTTTCATCACTGTCCAAAATGATGGAATGGAAAGTATAAAAATTATGTTTGTAGGCCATACCACATTAGGGAGGCCAGTTTTCACCTTGGATAACATGATTAGAATTCAAAGTGTCCTTTACAAATGGAAGAAGGAAGATAAAACTAACAGGGTAAAGGTCAGTATAATAACACTTGTGGAGAAGAAACAACCTACTAAATTCAAGAAGGAAAATTGTTGGTTTCCAAAAGGAAAAAAATACATCATGGGTTCACTGAAGAGTCTATTAAAGTTACTAAAAATACAGAAATCTTGGATGCCTGGGTGGCTCAGTTGGTTAAGTGTCTGCCTTCAGCTCAGGTCATGATCCCAGAGTCCTGGGATCAAGTCCTATATCGGGCTCCTTGCTCAACAGGGAGGCTACTTCTCCCTTTCCTGCTCTTCCCCTGCTTGTGCTCTCTCTTTCTCTGGCAAGTAAATAAAATCTTTAAAAAATTAAAAAAAAAAAACACAAAAATTTGGATAAACTTAGTCATGTAATTCTAAGTAAAATAAAGCTTATTTAGAGTGTATTTATTGGGGTCTTCTCTTGACCAGAAAAATATTCAAATAATATTATCTTTTTTTTAAGATTTTATTTATTTATTTGACAGAGAGAGATCACAAGTAGGCAGAGAGGCAGGCAGAGAGAGAGGAGGAAGCAGGCTCCCCGCTGAGCAGAGAGCCCAATGTGGGGCTCGATCCCAGGATGCTGAGATCATGACCTGAGCCGAAGGCAGAGGCTTTAACCCACTGAGCCACATGTGGGGCTTACAAATAACATTACCTTAAAGGACTAAAATGTACATTTAAAGAAAGAACAAGTAGAGAGGGCACACTGAACAAATGTGGCTACTCCCCAACAGTTTTCATTTTAAAGACCTAAAAAAACGTAATGGCTCAAAAAAAAAAAAATCCCTTCACTCCTAATTAAAAAACTATGGTTATTCCATGAAAGATGGAAGTCAGAGGAAATTATATTTAAGAAGAAATCAGAGCCTTAAATGTGCACAGACAGAGATTGAAGATTTTTTTTTTTAAAGGCATAATCCAGGGTCACAGAGGTGGGTGACAGATACTGATTGCTAAAAGGAGCCTTTATGAGAATTTGTGGAACATAAGGAAAAGCACAGATGTGATTTATTAACTATTTACAAGAAATAAGATAATCTTAGGGGAAAAAAAGAACAATAAGAATACTCTAAGACTGTGGGTATAAACCCAAGAAAAGAACATTCTTGAAAAATTGTCCCCTATAAGGTTAGAATTCAGATTTTTGTTGGAGAAGGTGTGGTTGGAGCCATCGCTGAATGACAGAGAAGTTTGACAGGTTGCCCCCAGACAGAATTGGCCCACTGGCTATGGACCTATACCTGCTGTCAGGATGCCATGGGCTGGGGCTTCCCACTAGGTATCAGCGAAACCCATGAGGAAATTGGAGGTAAAGGATGTTTCTGAAATTGTTGGAACCACCAGTGTAAGGCAACAGGTGGGATGAGGTCAGTAGGGGAGTGCTGCTGAACTCACTGGGAAGCCAACTGGGACACCCATAGAACTTGCATTGAAGCCACCCAGAAAGGTGCTGCTGAATATGAGATCCACTGGGCATCCTGCCTACCAACCAAGCAACCTATAAAAACCAGAAGAAAGGAAAGCACATAGAATCAGCGGGAGGGTTCTCTCCCATATGAAGTGTCCCTCCTGTATCTTCTGCTCACAGAGCTTAACCCTGAGCCAGCTGGAAGAAGAGAGATAGTCCAGTATCACAAGCAGGGCAAAGAAGATAGATGGGGAGCTGAGAGGCAACTGATGGATAACTGTCATGAATAAGAACAAATATCAGTGGAATAGACAAAAAAGGGCACAATAGAGACAATAAACAGAGCTAATAGTTGATTACCTGAAAAATGTTATTAAAATAAAAAATTCCTAACAAGATCAAGACACATGAAAAAAGGCAAAAATTTTAAATATAAATGAAAATATTTATAAAAAGAGAAGTGATAAAAGCATAAAATCTCATGGAAATTTTTATACCAATACACATGAAAGCATAAATGAAATCTTCAATGCCTACACTAATAAAATGTAAAATGGGCTCATGAAAAAAGAAATTAAAGCAATAGTTAAGAGATTTTAATAAATGAAATACCATATACTGATGATGGATAGGCACATTCTACCAAAATTTCAAGGAATAACCAACTCTATTGTTATATCAACTCTTCTATGCAACTGATAAAGAGGATGCATATTATCAAACTCATCTAAGGAAGTCATTTTAACCTCATGAAAGAAACTGATAGGACTTAGTATAAATTTGCCCAATTTTGTTGAAGGAAAATTTCAACTCTACCTCAGTCATAATAATAATTGCAAGATCCATGATCCTTAAAAATATTAATAACCAGAATCTAGAAATATTTTCAAAACCAAATTTTAAATATTATAAAATGTTGAATGCAAAATTATTAAATTCAAATTATAAAAGAAATGCCAAGAGTGCTGGAACAGAAATTTGCAAATGCCATTCACCACAGTAACAGGTTGTAAGAAAAAATATATAATCCCTTCAAAGATACAGAGAAATCAGTTGTTAAAATTCGACGCATTTCATTTTTTTAAGATATTATTTATTTACTTGACAGAGAGAAATCACAAGTAGGCAGAGAGGCAGGCAGAGGGATGGGGGAAGCAGGCTCCCTGCTGAGCAGAGAGCCTGATGTGGGGCTCGATCCCAGGACCCTGAGATCATGACCTGAGCTGTAGGCAGAGGCTTTAACCCACTGAGCCACCAGGTCCCCCAATTCAACGAATTTCATGATAATAAAGTAAACCTTTTGCAAATGTGATAAATAGTATCTACTAATCATTGATAGTGAACATCATTATTCATTGTGAATCAATGGGAGAATTTCATTTTAAAAGGGATATGGGGCACCTGGGTGGCTCAGTGGGTTAAAGCCTCTGCCTTAGGCTCAAGTCATGATCTCAGGGTCCTGGGATCGAGCCCTGCTCCGGGCTCTCTGCTGGGCAGGGAGCTGCTTCCCCCTCTCCCTGCCTGCCTATCTGCCTACTTGTGATGTCTCTCTCTCTCTCTGTGTCAAATAAATAAAATCTTAAAAAAACAAAAACAAGGAATATGACGTAGGTAACATCACAGGTGCTATTCCACATTATACTCAAGTCTTAGCCAAAGGAACATGACAAAAAATATATATATAAGGTGAGGGGGTGCCTGAGTGGCTCAGTCCGTTAAGTGGCTGTCTTCAGCTTGGTTCATGATCCCAGGATCCTTGGATGGAGCTGCACATGGGGCTCCCTGCTGAGTGGATGCCTTCTTCTCCCGCTGCCTGCTGTTCTGCCTACTTGTACTCTCTCTCTGTGTCAAATGAATAAAACTTTTAAAAAATAAAAATAAGAAACTCCTACAGATCATTAAGACAAAAATCAAATTAAGATGGGAAAATTCAGAAAGACACTTAACAATGGAAGAGGTACATATGGCCAATATGCTTTATAAAAGATGCTTATCTTCATTAATAATAAAGAAAACAGAATGAAGAAACAGACTCAAAACTACAGAGAACAAACTGATGGTTACTAGAGGGGAGGAGGTAGGAGGATGGGTTGGTTAAACAGGTGATGGGGATTAAGGGGTGCACTTGTTGTGATGAGCACTGGATGATGTACAGAAGAGTTGAATCACTATATTTTACACCTGAAACTAATATAACACTGTATGTTAACTACCTGGAATTAATATTTAAAAAAGAAAACAATGAATGTATATTATATTACATAATACATAATTAAACAATGTATTACATAATGCATAATTAAAACTCTGAACAGTGCCTACTGTATAGGTAGAGGAGGATGGAATAAAAATGTATATGTAGGAGGATGCAAGTTATTGATAATGCCTGGGGGGTCACTATACATTCATTGTATTTGGCATATTTATATATATAAATGTTTAAATTATAAATATGTATATAATTATATAACCATAAGTTAGATATTGATACATTCTTTTAAAATATACAACTGTTTTATATAATAAGGAACATTTAAAAATCTTGCTCAAATTACAAAAATGCGCTCAGTCTTATAATTAAATAAGACTGAATTGTTTATCAAAATAATTTATCCAAAAAGTATCCAATATTTTCCAACACCACATCTGATGTTGTGTCTGTTAATGCTCTTGTCTTGCCCTCTTCAGTCTTTCTGTTGTTGTTAGTTAAACTAAATAGAAAAATATAAATGTCTTGTGGTTTTAAACAAAAATGTAATATTGTTTCATATATAATATACTACAATAATCACAGTCTCCCCAGTTGGAATGTGGGGGTGTGTGATAGTCAATTATAATGATCATTGATTTTTCTAGTGTAAATATTGCAAGTTTCCAAGGTAATGTCACTGAATGAAGGCTTGGCAGGAGATGCACACAATCAGCTGTAGCAATGGTAATAATATAGCATGGGAGATTGTCCAGGTCAAACATATGGAACTTCTTAATTTCCTTTTAAAAGCACACAACATGGAGCACCTGGGTGGCTCAGTCTGTTAAATGTCTGCCTTTGGCTCAGGTCATATTCCCAGGGTCCTGGGATCGAGCCCTGCAAATAAAATCTAAAATAAAATAAAATAAAATAAAAACACACAATATTTCATAGTATGGATGTAATAAAATATATCTATATTGATGTGCATTGCTGGTATATTTTTGCCTTTTGCAATTTAGAATGTTAGATATTTTACTAATAGCACTTTAATATGAAAATAATATATGCTTTTCTAAATGCAATGCTATTTAGATTCTCCTTTGGCAACTATAGGAATGACTTCTCTGCTTTGATGACTCTCATTAGAGGAAGTTACTTCCAGGAGATATTCTTCCAGATTTCCCATCTTGCCCTCAGATTTTAGTGGGCTTCAGCAGTTGTGCCTCAGTCTGGGGTGAGGTATCTCCCAGCAACGTGTCTCTGGTCCCAGCCACAGGCCATTCTGCCTCATGTTCATTCAAAGACCGTGCATCTAGCTCCGCTCTCCTGTTCTTCCCAAGTTGTTGCCTCCAGCTCAGAGCAAGCCCTACTATGCCTGGAAGGTTTCTTAGTTTTTCTACCCTTCTGC
Source organism: Procyon lotor (assembly GCA_028646535.1). Lineage (NCBI taxonomy): Eukaryota > Metazoa > Chordata > Mammalia > Carnivora > Procyonidae > Procyon > Procyon lotor. The sequence goes on from CM053605.1 coordinate 34,405,642, forward strand.
TATACTTCGAAGCAGGCAGTGAGTTCTCCTAGTTTTCCTGCCCTTCGCTGGCTGCAGGTAGGCACTGTCTTACATCATGATGTCCTGGACAACCCAAAGGGATTCTCTCAGTTCTGCCCAGATCTCGTGACCAGAGGTGTTTATACACACAGTAACGCCCTGTGGGAGAGAATCGATGTGTGGATATTGACTCTGTCTGTGGTAACTGGGCTCTGAGGTATGATAAACCTTCATACCAGCTCACACTTGTCTTTAAAAATGTGGAAATGTTTTATTTTCCTGCCTCTCTCTGTACCATCTTTCCCTTTCCCCTGCTGCACTGCCGGGGGTAAAAGGAGCCCAACAGCTCTCTTCTCTGAAGAGGATCTCATCAGTTTAGAATATGTAGCTCTCTGGTTGGCTTAAAAGCATTATTTTTGCAGTTAACATGAGTGTTCTCATTCTTAGGTCAGAATAAGAATTTTTGACACTTTCTATACCCAGTGTGTAAGCAGCTGAAGTCCTAGTCCGTGACCTCAAGCACACAGTCTGACAAATTAATCTCATTACCTCCTTTTTCTCATGATTTCCATTTCCCTGTACCATTATTTTAAATTATTCTACTACAAAGAACAACTAGCAGCTTAAACTAGCCTATGGCAAAGTAGAGTCAGCATAATGCAATGTTAAACATAAAGAAAAACTGTTACAGGTTATAATATTCATTTGTAACAACATTTCCAAAATAGAACAATTATATAGTCATATGCTCCACCTTCTATATAAATGCACTATGGTTAAATATTGCTAGAAATAATCCTTTCCTTCCTGGCTTAATTTATTTTCCAGATGCATATTTGCAGTGTACTGCATTGAAATGATATGCATATGTGATTCTTTCTCATATCAGATTTTAAACCAATTAAGAAAAGGGTCATTGTTTTGTTCATCTCTTTATCTTGTCTATTGTGAGAATTAGCATTGATGATTGGATGTGATTATAAGATAGCAAATGTTAATACATACATATATATGTGTGTGTGTGTATATATATCTCACTATGTCTAGAAATTTTTCCAGCTAATTTAAAATATCCTTTAAAAATATTGGTTTTTTTGGGTGCCAGTGTGGCTCAGTTTTCATGTGTGTGCCTTCGGCTCAGGTCATGATCCCAGGGTCCTGGGATCCAGGCCCACATCAGTCTTCCTGCTTGACTGGAAGCCTGCTTCTCCCCTTCCCACTCCCTTTACTTGTGTTCTCTCTCTCTGTGTGTGTCTGTCTCTGTCAAATGAATAAATAAAATCTTTAAAATATATGTATATATGTTTTTTTACATCACTATGTATGCATCTACCAATGTATACATGTATACCTATATTTAAAGGATATTTTAAATAAACTGAGAAATTTATTATTCAGAGGAACCATACTGAGAAGGCCTTTACTGCTTAAAGATTCCATTTGTAAAATGAAAATACATTCCATAAAGAAACGCATATTGTTTTCAAACTTTTGCACATCAATATTTTTAAGCATGTTTATGCACATAATAGCATTTTAAAATAATTTAAAACCTGTTTTCTTTTTATTTGTTTTGTTTTGCAGAAAGCAAACCAGATACCACCACAAATACCAGGACTTTAGAAAGTAATAATGTTGTTGCTGTAGTTACTAACTGAAATTGTCGGGCTTCTTTTAGCTCTTAGCATCTCTAAAGTCTCTTTCTCTGTCTCTATTTCTCTATTCACATATATATTCCTTCCAAAGGCAGATTGCTTTCAAATGTATTAAAAGTTAGATTAAAGTAAAAGAAGGAAAATGCCTTTCTCTGAAAGAGAGATAATACCTTCGAGGACAAATAGGAAACTGAATTGATAGAAAAGAATAAATTAAGACAGTAATTTCAAAAGAGATTTTTTTTTCAGTTCAGTTGACCATTCTTTTGGCTCTACAATGTCTCACTGAAAAGAGCTGAGTTTATCATAATTTGCAATTATATTACAATATGTGAGGGCTATTGGAGGCTTTGAATTACCAGAGAGGTGTGGGTCAGATTTCAGCTGTCAAGTTTATTTCTAACACTGGGAGCATTCTTACATATTTCTCCTTTTAAATATCAGAACAGAACAGGAAAATTCTAAATGACTCAATGGGTGCAAGAGGGACTGCCAAAAGCTGCCCGTGAACTCTAGCCAGTATACAATGTTCCTGAAACTCGGGACAATAATACTTTGGGGGAAAACAATATAGTAAGTACAATGCCTATGTAAATTTTAAACTCTCCACTAGAGCATTCAAATCTGAATACTTATGTGAATGTTTAACATGTATGTACCATTTAATTTTTTTATTCATAAATTTGATGTCAGTGGTATAAGACCCATTTTATTTTGATCATATAAGCATTCAACATCAGAGCTCACTCCAAATCGGAGTTTTCTAATCTTTAAACTATTTTCAGATAGTCTCATAAAGTCTTTTTAACTATGGCTATAACAAGTACTGTGTGAACTATTGCCATGATTTTGTATCACCTCAGAAATGCCTTCTATCAGCTCTCAATTCTGAGTGACACTAAAATTACTATTCAGTAGTAAGAGTTATAGGCATGTCACTCACAAAAGGAGAAAGAGCTTTAAGCAGAACTTTCAAAACTCAGGGACAAATATTCTACTTTTTACTTGTGTATTTTCTTTTCCAAAACAAAGTGGGATTAATTTGTATTACAAACAAAAAGATAAACCAACCTATTAAGTTCAAAGAATGATTTTATTTTAGAAAAAAGTAAAACATATATGGGAGTAAGCTATTATAGAAATACTCAAATTTGGATAAAATATTTCATCTAAATTTTGATTTAAAAATACCATTGTCTTCAATAAATTCTGTAAATAAAATGTTGCATGCTAAATGCCATCATAATATTACAAATATTTAGGATACTTTAGATTATAGAATGTGTCCCGCATTTAGCTGTAAATTCCTCAGGTGGATTAAACAGGTGACTTTTAAAACCGCCTTATGAAACAGTACTTCTGCTTTGCCCCTCTGAGTCCCTCAGCCCATTCCATTTCTAAGATATATTTATCTTATTTTTCACTGTTTTTGTATTTTCTTTTGTTTTCCTTTATGAACAAAACTCAATGTGGTGCTGCTTATAAGACTATTATGCCAATTCCTAAAAACTTGGTATTACAATAAATTTATAATATTTGTTCTCATCTAACTCTCAAACTTGTTTTTAGAACAACTTGTTCAAATCATAGAAGATGAAGAATATTAATGCAATATACTTGGCTATTCCATAGGTATAAAGCTCTTTTAAGGCCTCCAGGATTCTGTGCAGTAAAACTGTTCTTACATTTAACAGTAGAGTATAGAACAGAATAGAGATATGCTATATTGTTTCAACAGTAAAACTTTCTTTTATGTAACATTATACGGTGATGCAGAATAGAGATATGCTATATTATTTCAAAACTCAAACACTCCAATATAAGGAGTAACTTTTATTAATTGGCCACAGATCATATGGTATATCCTATTGAATTAGGATGTCTTTTACCACGAATTATTGTACTTTCAAGGCTGGGGGGCACAACACGTATGCTGCAGCCTATAACCGTACAATAGAGACCCCAGACAGTTGCTATACACAAGTAAAATAAGCAGAGAGGTATATAAATGTTTTCAAATTAATTTTAAAATATGCATTCTTCACATTTAATGATTTCGAGGCAAATGATTTTGGTTGATTTAGGTAATATTTGTAATAGTTGATATCTTTATAGCCTTTCTTTACCAGGAAAGCTTAATGGAGACATTGTAGAATGGCATCAAACTCTTTTTATAAAGTTTGGATTTAGATTTATTTATAATTAGTGAATGTAAACCTTAATTATAAGTAAATCAAGAGATTAAAGCTGTTTTGTCAAGTGATTCCAAGTAGTGAATTATTAATGTAACACAAAATAATTCTGTTTATTTTCACAGAATGAGCTTTGAACATTAAAAAAAGCAATTTAGGGGTGCCTGGGTGGCTCAGTGCGTTGGGCCTCTGCCTTCGGCTCAGGTTATGATCTCAGGGTCCTGGGATTGAGCCCCACAACGGTCTCCCTGCTCAGCAGAGAGCCTGCTTCCCCCTATCTCTCTCTGCCTGCTTGTGATCTCTCTCTCTCTCTCTCTCTCTGTGTCAAATAAATAAATAAAATCTTTAAAAAAAAAAAAGGAGTCTCTTGGAGACAGCATAAGGATGGATCCCTTAGAGGTCACATAACCTTTCAGTTTGTGTGATCCTGGAAGGTCTTTATCTCTCCATCTGTTCTGAATAACGACAGCCTTGCAGGATAAAGTATTCTTGGCTGCATGTTCTTCTCATTTAGTACCCTGTATATGTCTTGCCAGCCCTTTCTGGCTTGCCAGGTCTCTGTGGACAGGTCTGACATTATTCTGAAGTTCCTCCCTCTGGAATCTCTTCCCCCTAACTGCCCTTAAGATGGTTTCTTTGGTTCTAAGATTTGTTTTACTATTACACGCTGGGGCACTGGTCTGTTCTTGATCTTGGGAGGCGTCCTCTCTGCCTCTAGGACGTGAATCCTTGTTTCAGTCCTCAGATTAGGCAAGTTCTCAGCTACAGTTTGCTTAAATATATCTTCTAGTCTTCTCTCTCCACCCCCTCAGGGATCTCAATAATTCTGATATTGGAATGTTCCATGGTGTCCTTTATTTCTCTGTTTTCATGGATTTTAAGGTGTTTGTTCCAGGCCTCCTCCTGTTCCTTCCTTTCTATCAGTTTTTCTTCTAGATCACTAATTTGCTCTTTTGCGTCATTTACCCTACCTGTTAGAGTATATAGCTTAGATTGCGTCTCATTCATAGAATTTTTAAAAACTAATCAATTAATTTTTAAAGATATTTATTTATTTCTTTGAAAGAGCAAGATACACTGAGAGAAGGAACACAAGCAGGGGGAATGGCAGAGGGAGAAGCAGGCTTCCTGCCTAGCAGAGAGCCTGATGTGGGGTTCAATCCCAGGACCCTGGGATCATGACCTGATCCAAAGGCAGATGCTTAATAACTGAGCCACCCTGGTTCCCCTAATTTATAGCATTTTTAGGTTCAGCCTGATTAGCTCTCATTTATGCCCTTAGAGAATCTATGCCTCCATTAATGCTTTTGTCCAGACTAGCTATTGTCTTCATAACTGTTACCCTGAAGTCTATTTCTGACATCCTGCTTATATCCATATCCATTAGGTCTACAGGAGAGGCCATTGTCTCTGGTTCTTTGCTTTGTTGGGAGTTCCTCCTTTTAGTCATTCTGTTGAGGGGTAATTGAGGGAATGTACAGACTCAAAAATATCAACCACAATCCAGGCAAGGTACACCCTGGGAAAGTTTGGAGCAATTGGAAGCCACCACCAAGAAAACCCAGCCAAACTGAAACCAAAGAATAAGATACATACAATTAAAAAAGAGAGAGAGAGAGAGAGAGAAAGAAAAAAGGAGGGTGAGGTAAGGGGGAGGCTATAATCTCTTAATGTGGGTGAGGTAGGGTGTTTCATTCTTCCAAGGTGTATTTTATTCTCTTCGTTAGAGAACACTATTTCCCAGAGTTACAGAGAAATTAAAACTGGTGTATATATATATAAAGGTAGTATTAAATAGGGGAAAAAAAGGACTACACTGAAGCTTATATCTCTCTGTCTACCTAGCAATCTATTTAGCATATATATGTATATATATATGTATATACATATATATATGATGAAAAAAAATATGTGAAAAAGTTCAAGTTAAAAAGTTACTGTGGAAAATGTATTAAGCATCTAGTTGAAATGCTAAGTAGGTAAAAAAGAAAAAACAGAAGAAACTTGAGAAAGAATAAAAAAAAGTTGTATCTAAGAGATACACAGGCTGTGAGGCAACATGAGGAGTTCAGCATACTGTGTTCCCCTGGCGTTGGGGTTTTACAGTTTTATGGGGACCTTTGGATTGTCATCCTCTTGTTCTTTCAGCTTCTCTTCTGGGAGAGGGGACTGCCAAATTGTTTTTCAGGCAACCTTGGGCACAGTTCTTCTGTCCCCTACCAAGGGGTGGGTTCCATGGAAACTGGGTTTTGGGCTTTTGTTGCCTGGCAGCTTTTCACACCTTTTTGGAGGGTCAGAGCAAAGTAAACCGTCTACACCCAGACTTCCGCCCCAGAGGAGAGAAGCCACAGTCTGCTCTTCTCTGAACCCTCCAGAACACACAGTCTCCCCTCTGTAAGCTGCATTGAAAACCCGCAGCCTCCAACAGGCAGTGCACACCCCCAGCAATCCTCTCAGTGGTGGACCCAGGCCTCCAGGCTGGTCAGGTGCAGGGGCAATGGGGTAGTGGTAGCAGTGGCAGTGGCAACAGCCAACCCCCTGGGTCCACAGGACAGGTCTGCACCAGTGGCTGTCCCAGTCCTGGCTACTGGCATTTGCCCCTTAAGTTCCTGGATCCTGTTTGAATGCTGTTATCGGGCACTTCCTGTCCCACCATCACCACGCTGTAAACTATCGCAGGTCCCCACGTGCAGGACGCTTTGACATTGGGGTATTATTTTACTTTCCAGTGAGTAGCTTCTGGTGGTCACCATACCCTTCTGTTTATCCTTGGATATCTGTCCACGCAATCACAGTACCTCTGGACTGAAGATTCTCTGCCCCCATAGAGATCTAGATGTGTAATCTTACACCTCAGGCTGGTTTTGTGGGTGCTCAGACTGGCTTGATAAATATCCAGCTAAATTCAGAGGAAGGAAATGGAGTTCCCCACTCCTCCACCATCTTGACCCTCCCTTCTTAATCAGAATTTAATCAGTGGCCTTGGAACATGAATTTTTGCCTAGCTTCCAAGATAAATATTAAATTAACTAAAATATGAAAGCATTTGCTTTATTTTTCTGTCCACTGGGATGTGTGTATATGTGTGCACATGTGTGACTATGCATGTGATCTATAATACATAGTATATATACCATATTATATAGTGAATATATATACAAATATAATATGGTATATATAAATATATATATACACACACATATATTTCTGGGATAAAGTTAAGTAGGTAAATTATACATTATATATATATTTATAAAGTTTAGTATATATAAAATATAAAATTTTATATTATATTTATGCATATGTAAATTTAAATATATCTATTTAAATTTATCCCAGCAGAAAATAGTAGGGATCAAATAAAGAGTAGAATCTGCCAAATATACAAATATACAGTAGTCAGAAATTACATCTGCATGAATGGTTATTTCAGGATGCAAATACTGGCTATGCTCTCTCAACTTCCTTATACCCTCTATCATCTTTTGAGACAGTTTTGTTTAGACAGCTCCAATCCAATTATCTTAAAACCTATGAAAAAAATGCCTATTTTTGCAACCTCTGTCCTTGTTTCAACTTTGCTCTTATTGCATTCTTTCTTCTCTGTCATGACCTGCGATATGGAAACCAGCCACTTTTCTTTGATTCTCTGAAAATGTTCCCACAAGACACTTGAGTGTATAGTATGCTTCATTCACTATCTGTGTTTTTATGACCCAAACCCGAAATGATTTATACTACACTAAGAATAGTATATATCCCTGTTCTTGGAACTCTTTCACTTACCTTTGCACTGGGTCTAATCACAAGCTTCAGCTCTCACCATGTTGTTTTGTGTCCTTACTTGCTTAAGACTTTGCTCATTCTTCCTAACTTCAGGTTCCCTGGAGATTCAGTTGTTTTTTTTTTTTTTTTTCTTTTCTAGTCTCAGTACAAGAAGCACCTTGGAAATTTTTTTGTCCACTTGAATATTTATGCAACCCTTCTGTAAAGCAGAACTAGCTACAGTCTAATGTGGCTTTTTTTTCCCTACACACATGTAAACACACACACACACATGCACACCTGTAATCAAACTGAGGAAATGCAATATTTGTGTATTTGGTTGGATGACATATTTGAATGGTATGGAAGATAAAAGGATTCAATGCAATCTAGTGAAAAGATGGCTCACAATCCATAGACTATTTGATATACCAGTTAATTTTCTGAATTTCAGGTTCTTCATCATACAGATGTAATAATACTTGCCTATAATAAATACCTAGAGTTCCGGGAATGTGCAAGCAGTCACTACAATGTAGCTATTCTATTACAGAATTTTAGAATTAAATACAGAATTTTAGAATTAAAAGGGACCTTAAAGCTCACCAGATATAAACCCATTATTTATCAAATATATTCGTATATGATATTATATATCATATATATTCATATATGATATTATATATATATAAGTATATAATATATAAATTGTGTATGTGTGTGTGTGGAGAGAGAGAGAACAAGAGAGATGTATTCATTTGATCAAAAAAACATTTGTGAAAGGAAAGGAAGGAAAGATTATTCTATGCATTAAGAATGGAAAGCAGAAATAACCAGGGTGAGGACAGAGCACAGTGCACTCAGAAAACACATGCATTTGAGATGACTCTGCTCTGCTATGACACCATTGCAAATGTCACTTCCAAGGCAAATGCACACAACAGAATGAACACAACCTAACAACCACTCATGTTATCTGAATTAATTTAACCTCTTCATTTGTTTATTTTCTTCTCTAAAACTAAAATAATCTGTTTGAAGGTTTGAAAAGTAAGGTGTAATTGCAGTTTAATAGGGAGCCATTTCGGGAAAAGGCAGCCTTCACTGGATTTCTGAATAGTTGCAGGAATAAGTAAGAGAGGAATAGTCTAGGTATAGCCAGAAACAAAATATTTTGCTTTCCTAGGGTCTTACCTATGTTTCACACTGAGGATTTGATTTTGATTCAAGAATGTTATTATAGCACAGTAAATTGGCTGTTATTCTGTTCACCAGAATCTCAGTTGATTGAAACCATTCTTTAAACTTTCTATGTGTTTGATTCTTCTGGAATCACTGAGAATTTTTTAAGCACCTATTGTGTACCTGACACTTGAAGGCACTTACAATTTAACAGTAGACATTCAAGAAACAACTTAAAATCAATACAAAGAACTAAAGAACAATACAAGGTAACATGTAGTCAGGTGGTAGATGGATTGGTACAACTTCAAGATCTATAAGCATTCAGAAAAGGGAGATCATGGTGACTGATGATTTCAGGAGCTACTCATACAGAGAAATAAAGGTCCCCATAAAGGAAGTCCAGGATTTAGATTGATATAAGGGAGGGGGCAGGGCTTTTCAGGAAGAAAGGTACTACAAAGTCAAAACAGAGAAACATGAGCATAACGTGTCATTTGTGCAGAACTGTTTTTAAATTTCTTTGTCTTGTTTGATTTCTTTCCCTGATATTTACTTCTTAATCAAATGAATATTTTTTGGTTATTTATTCTTTCCTTTTCTCTCTTTTTGGTCAAGGGCAAGTTGTGATTTAAACTATCTATAAAATATCTGATTATTCTTTAGGAAGCATAAGTCTATTATAGGTAAACAAATGTGAAAATTATCTAAAACTAAAGGGTATAGAATTACTCCTACATATCACAAAAATCTATCTGAAAATATATAGAAGGAAATTTGCATGATAATTAAAGAAGCTAAAATAATTTGGTTCCTTTTTCATTTTAAGGATGATCTTTTGATAATATAGATAATAATAAATGGATCTTGATGTAGATATAATGAAGAGGGCATGTGGGGCATGTACAGATCTGAACATAAAGAAGTTTAATCAATACAGAATTCCTGTTGATTTGGGTATTTTCCATATTTTTACATTAAAATTTATTTAGAAAATGGGGGCATCTGGGTGGCTTAGTCAGTTAAGCATTTGACTCTTGATTTCAGCTCAGGTCATGATCTGAGTGTTGTGGGATAAAGCCCCCATCCAGCTCGTCATTCTGCAGGGAGTCTGCTAGGGATTCTCTCACTCCCTCTCCCCCACCCCCCCTTCCCTCTGAAATAAATAAATAAATCTTTAAAAAAAAGAAATTGGGACAATAGTCAATACAGAATGATGATTCATAAAAGAAGAGAAGATGAGTGCTAAAATAGTCCCACTTTCTGTATGGAGGTACTTCCCAATTATGGCAGAGGAGGAAGAAACCCAACATGCAATGAGGATATCAGTGATTACAGAGACAAATACCAGACTTTAAGGACATCTAGCTGATTAAATATGTAGGTCATAGTACTAAGAGGGGGGGACCGGTGCCAACAAAAATTTTGCATCTGTGGCTTTTTGGATTATTACGTTTTGTTCTCTTTTTCTTAAGTGCAGTGAATGAACGTAAATGTATTTCCTCCACCTAAAAATTAACAAATGAATTTTAATAATAAAACCTTAATTAAAAATGGAAGAAGTTATGCTTTTCATAAGTAATGTAAATTCTTTCTCTTATACTAATGGTTTTCTAAAATTAAAGATTCAATTATTTGGCTGACAACAGTAAATGTTATACCAGTGTTTCAAGTTCCTGTACAATGTAATTTCATGGAACTGAAGAAAGCCTATTTTACCAAAATCAAAATGATATATGTCATTTTTTCTCTTTAACTCTACTTTTATTCAACAAATTTTACTGCATTGCTTATTGTACTCTACTTATTCTTTAATCTGTCAAAACAAGCACAGAAAGTATATGGCAGTATACTGAAGTATACTAAAGATGTGAAACGATTGGTTAGCAAATACACTGATCTACTCTTGAATAATAGTGTAGCACTAAAAATATTTCAGAACATAGACTATGACTTTCTTATGTATTTTCCAAGGAACAAATTTACTACTATTTTTCATTCCATACATACTTTTTCTTATCACAAAAACAGCATAAATGCAATGCAATTGATATTGGCTAAAATTTTGCAGAGTATTTTTTCATAAATAAAAAGACAAAATATAAAAGTATTTCTACTGGTATTAAAAATAAAAATAAATTGAGCTGAGAAAAATTACACTTTCTAGAAAAGATTAAAAAGAATAGAATCGAGTAATGAATAAGTGAATATGATTTAAAGCAATATTGTATGAAATTAACACAAAATAAACACTCCATTGATTTGGAAATATTAAACTAACAAATTAGCTTTCATAACAGTTCTGTATCAAATTTTGGACATGAGTTATTTTTCTTTCTTAAAGCCATACTAGAGGAATTTTAGTATTTGCCTCATATTTTTCATTTTTATGTACAGTTTTTCCTTTACTTATTATGAAATTGGACAAAATTCAAGGTTATACTGTTACTTTTTGTAACCAAATCTGTTGTGAGACAGATTTTTCACTTTGCAATTATGTCAACATTTAAATTTCCTAAGAAACCTATGATTCACTGTACATATTAGCATGGCTTCAAAGTTTTAATAGAACAAATATTTATTTGTATTATTGTGAGCTAAGATACCTAACCCTTAAATATGTGAACCTTCATCCACCTCAAGCATCTGTTCCATTTTTCTCTTCCTCTCAGGCCAAACTCCCCAATTTGCCAAACTTTAAAACTGGAAATTTGAATTCACTCTTGGTCTTTCCCTTCAGGGCCCAAAGCAATTAGGGTCTTTCCTGCTGGTTCATCATTAAAATAGTTTTAGAAAAGGTCAACAGCAATCTCCACATGGCTAGACTCAATATCCAATTCTCATCATCCATCTTACTTGACCTGTTAACATTTGGCAAAGAATCTTCTTCAAACTCTTCACTTGTCTTTTATACCCCCTCACTTTCTTTGCTGGTTCCTTAGTTCTTCAAATTGTAAATGTTGAAATATCCAACAACTCAGTCATTTTATCAATTTTCTTCACAATTACAGTCATCCCACAGGTGGTTTTGTTGACAACTGTAAATATCAGCTATGCCCTAGTGATTCATAAATAATTATATTTGGCTTAATTTCACCTCTGCACTCTACACTCTTATGACCACCTTCACCAATTTGATATCTTTCCTGAGACCTGTGATAAGTCCTCAAATTGATATGCAAAAAATCAAACTTCTGGGCCACCTGGGTGGCTCAGTGGGTTAAAGCCTCCGCCTTCAGCTCAGGTCATGATCTCAGGGTCCTGGGATTGAGCCCTGCATCAGGCTCTCTGCTCAGCGGGGAGCCTGCTTCCCCCCCTCTCTCTGCCTGCCTCTCTGCATACTTGTGATCTCTCTCTCTCTGTCAAATAAATAAATAAAATCTTTTTTAAAAAAATCAAACTCCTAATTTCCCACAAACTCCTCATTTCTCCTCCCCATCTGGAACTGTTTCCTAGGACTGCCATAAGAAATTACCATGAACTTGATGGCTGAAAACAATAGAAATTTATCCAAGGTGTTGGCAGGGTTGTTTTCTTTTTAGAGGCTCTAAGGGTGAATCTGCTTCATGCATTTCTCCTAACTTCAGTTAGTTTCCACCAATCTTTGGTTTCCCTTGGCTTGTAGACACACCAATCCAGTCTCTGCCTCCATCTTCACACTCCTTGCTTCTCTTTGTGTCTCAGTACTTTATCTCTTTAAGGACACTGTCATTAAGTTCAGGACTCATCTAATTCAGTATTAACTAATTTCAGCATTTGTCTGAAGAATCTGCAAAGATCCTGTTTCCAAATAAGGTCACATTTTGAGATCCAGGTAGACATGTATTTTGAGGGAGGATTATTCAAGCTACTCTACCCTCTGTTACCCATTTCATTAAATTATAATTTTATTCTTTCAGTTGCAAAGGACAAAATCCTCAGAGTGTTCATTCACTCTTCTTGTTCTCTTATATACACATTTGATCCCTCAGATCACTTAACGATTTTTACCTTCAAATTACCTCCAGGTTCTAACCATTGTTTACCATTGCCATCCCTTAACTCTGGCCCAAACCATCATCATTTGAAACCTGAATTATTGCAACAGCTACTAATGAAACTCCTTGTCCACCTTGCCCCTCTCCTCTATGTTGAACATACTCAGAGAAAGGCTAATGCCTTAAAAATGGCCGATAGGGCATTTCTTCTCTTTCCTTGTCCACTTTAATGCAGGTGCAGTGATTTCCACACAATTCTTTGAACAGAGAAAGCATTCTTCTATCTCGGGTATTTTGCACTTACTGCTTCACTGTTTGGAAATTTTCTCCATATGTTCTGCACTGCTTACTCTTCCACTTTTTTCATATTTCTGTTCAAAGAGCAACTTCTCAAATAGATCATCTCTGACCACCTTAAGCAAATATTTCTTTTTCTTCAACTATCTCTTTATTTTTGTTCTTTCTTCACAGCTCTTATAACACCTAATCTTACATGTTTATTCGTTTAGGTATTTATGGTCTTTTTATTTTTTTAGGATTTTATTTATTTATTTTATTTATTTATTTGAAAGAGAGAGAGAGAGAGTCAAAGCAAGAGAAATCACAGAGGGAGAGGGAAAAGCAGAGTTGCTGCTGAGTGGAGAGCCTGATCTGGGGCTCGATCCTAGGACCCTGGGATCATGACCTGAGCTGAAGGTCACCTTTAACTGACTGAGCAACCCAGGTGCCTCTATGGTCTTTCTTACCTAGTAAAATGTAGGAATCTGGAGGTTAAATACTTTGTTTTATTCCTAGATGCGTAACTATTACGTGGCTGGTACCCAAATCATATTTGTTGGGTTAATGAATGAATGGATAAGTCCATCTCAAGTTTTTTCTTTACAATACACAATCAAACTCCACTTGCAAATCACTTAGACCTGTCAGAAATCCAAGAAGATTCTTGCTGGAAGCAGCTTCTAAGCCATGCTTAAATCTCAAACATGAATAAATTCCTGAAATAAGCACTGACTTAGAAATAGTCCTAGCATTAGGAGATATAGTTAGGATAATTTTCAACTAGTGCAATAGGATAACACATTTTTCAGAGAATAAAAATTGAAATGTTTTTTATTAATTTAAAATAGAATGTTTAGTATTCTCTTTGTTTGTGTTTAGATATCACTTTGTCATTGTAATGCACAACTTAAAATCTTTAATATATATTTTATTGCTTGTCTAGTCTATAACATTTTAATAAAATGGAAGGAGTGTTATGGCTGCAATAAGTAGAAAAATAGTTAAGTTCCATTTACAGAGCAAAAGCCAAGGTGTTTGACGTGATGTCAAAGGCTGTTTAAATATATAATTCATCCCATCTGTTCTTTCCCCCACATAGCCAGCTGTAGAGGTTTAAAAGTGAAAAAAAGAAAAAGCTTGGCAATTCCTAGCTCTGTTTTGATTAGCATAACTTCTGCTTTCTTGTCAGGAAATTCCTCCCTGTACATTAAAATATCCTGGAAGTTGCCATTTACTTATTCTATTATGATGTTTTATGATTAAGAAATTTAAAAAATATATAAGCAAGATGCCATGTTTTATCTAAGCAGCATGTTCTATGAAATGTCCAGTGGTGCATGTTGCCACAGTTTATTAAAGGGCAGAATACCTTAAATATAAAGATATCATTCATCCCAAATTTCAAGCTGTGTTGAAGTTAAATTCCAAGGGAGAACAGATATAGGAGATTTGTGCCAGAACATTTCCCAATAGCAATATCAAAGAGAAATGAAGAATAATTTTCCTAATTGAAAATATGTGGGGAATATAAGGTGGGGGGGGGATTTAATTAATAGATTTGGAGTAAGGCCAGAACTGCAGGGTTAATACTTCTGCTATTTCAAGGAGTGCCATGGGATCTTGAATGCCTGTGAGTGGTCAACAGGACTGGCAAGTTTTACTCTAGATTAATCCTAATGCAGCTCTAAGAATTTCTTTGCAATAAGTGTTTTACAGAAACTGTTTCATGTTTAATTCTTTTTTTTAAATGATATACTTTAGCACAGTATGATAATTTTTTTTTAAATTTTTATTTATTTGACAGAGATGGAGAGTGATCACAAGTAGGCAGAGAGGCAGGCAGAGAGAGGGGGAAGCAGGCTCCCCGCTGAGCAGAGAGCCCGATGTGGGGCTTGATCCCAGGACCCTGAGATCATGACCTGAGCCGAGGGCAGACGCTTTAACCCGCTGAACCACCCAGGCGCCCCCAGTATGATAATTTTGAGAAACTTACTATCTTAAGATAAATCTTCGGTGGCCAATAAGGTTATTTCAAAATATTGTTAACTTACTACCAACATTCACAAAGCTCAGGGAATAAAATTTATTACTTAATATGTTTAAAGTAAGTCTCTTCATTTGTTTTAATACTTCTAAATTTTAATACAGCTATCATACAACATAGTTAACTATCAGTCCTATGCCATAGATAGTAATAGAACTCGTTCATATTTAAAGAGCTATACAAATAAGTGGCCTGGTATCTCATGAAACATGGCCCATCTTGTTTCTTGAAGAAAAGATACTGAGAGGGGCACCTGGGTGGCTCAGTGAGTTAAAGCCTCTGCCTTCGGCTCATGTCATGATCTCAGGATCCTGGGATTGAGCCCTGCACCGGCTCTCTGCTCAGCAGGGGGCTTGCTTCCCCCTCTCTTTCTGCCTGCCTCTCTGCCTACTTGTGATCTCTCTGTCAAATAAATAAATAAAAATCTTAAAAAAAAAAAAGAAAAGATACTGAGTTACAGAAGTTTGATGATCATCTGATGGTTACTGTGGCCAGTTCTTACTTCAAATAATTGATCATTATCAGTGGCAAAGTCTGGTTTCAGATGTAATTTCCTATAAAAAGATAACAATCCTTCCTATAAAAGGACACAAGGAATAGAAATGAACAAGGAATTGCTTAAGTATTATAATTAAATGATACATGAACTATTGTAGTTTATATTTGAGAATATCCTAGACTTCTTTTTGCATGGATCGGAATCATTTGACAATAAATTTAATACTGATCATTTATTTACCAATGCTTTGAACATAAGGATAGCATTGACGTGTGTTAGTCTGCTCAGGCTGCCATAAAATAATATCAGAGATTGGGTAACTTAAGTGAAAGAAATTTATTTTCTCATAGTTCTGGAGTTTAGAAGATCAAAATCAACGTGTCGGCATATTTGTTTTCTGGTGAGATCTCTTCCTGGATTGTAGACCATTGTCTTCTCTATACATCATCACATGTTGTTTCCTGTGTGCATGTGTGGTGAGAGAGAGAAAGTAGAGAAAAAGAAAGAGAGAGAGAGAGGTCTGGTATCTCTTCCTCTTTTTTTAAGGACAATAGCCCTGTGGGATTAGGTCCCACCCTTATGATCTCCTTTAAGCTTAATTATCTTTCTAAAGGCCTTATCTCCAAAATATGGATCACATTGGGGGTTAGGACTTCAACATATGGATTTGGGGAGGACATAATTCAGTCACTAATGACCTACATTAGCATACTTATATCTATCTATATTGTTCTTCTTGTGCAATAAAAATATGGATAGAGATGGACATTGTTTTTGTGAAAAAATCTAATGTATTTGGGGGAATATCTAAAATACTTTCATAAAAGAATCTTCAGTAGTACATGGCAGGCTGTCAGTAGACCATGCAAATCTTAATCTTGGGGTTATAAATTCAAGCCCCATGTTGAGTATAGAGATTACTTAAAAGTAAAGGCTTTAAAAAAAGAATCTTCAGAATGACTAATGCCATTTGCTTACTATTGCATATACTATCTGTATCTCTTTTGAATATCTAGGATATTCTCAAATATAAACTACAATAGTTCATGTATCATTTAATTATAATACTTAAGCACTTCCTTGTTCATTTCTATTCCTTGTGTCCTTTTATAGGAAGGATTGTTATCTTTTTATAGGAAATTACACACACACACACACACACATACACACCTCTTCATATATAACATACAATTTCCCCAAAATATTTCAAATACTCTTGGTTAGGTCAAAATAGAATGATATACAATGAATTAAGATGTGACATGAATATATTATAAATAGGCTTCTATTTTGTTGAAACAATTCATAATTTTTCCTATTCATATTTATAATTTCATTTCTCATACTGCCCCACCTTCATATCTTAATTTCCCTAAGTCCTATCAATACAGCAACTGAACCATAATTATTAAAATGCTCAGTGTCAGATCAAAACTCCAGTATTATACCTTGTCACGATATCTGATTATTGAAATACACATTTTGTTGTTGTTGTTGTTCCTGCATGTGCTGGCTTGACTGCTATTCTGAATATATTCTCTGGCATTGTAACAAAAGAGATTATTGAAAATTGTTCTCCTGGATAAAAAGTTGTGAAGTCTGTAGAAAGGAGAGAATTAGTCTGGGGACAATTTCTACAGCTGATGATTATATCCACAAACAAAAGCAAGATTTTTCAATTTTACTTTGAGTAGATAAAGATAGTTTTCTTATATTGGCCTAATTCACGGTTATTGATTTAGGCAAACAGATATTTTATATCATTATGTGAAATTTGAATATAGCTCATGTTTCCCCTCATTTTTTCTACCATGTACATCTTTATTTTCACTTACAAAACAATCAATATATGTTCTTGGTTTAAAATAAGAAAGTTAAGCACTAATTGATTATAAATGTACCAATAAGGATAGTCACAGGAAGATAATGGGAAAAAAAATCAGCAAATAAATTTGTTGAACAAATTCCAGCAAAGGGACAGCCTATTTTTGCAAAAAAAGAAAACTGCTTTTATCATGCTTTATTTCAATATAATTTAGATGCAATAAGAGTTTTTAACCTTTTTCCAATTCAGTATGAATGATTATTAGTCCTTCATTTTGTATTTTTATAATTATCACATCTTTTCAAATTATATTCATTGTCATCATCATGGTGTTAAACTTTTTTCTTTTTGGTAGGCAATAATTGGTTAAAATAAAAAAAAAAAAATTCTCCTTCCATTACAAGCATATCTATATCTATCTCTCCACTTCTCTTTGTCTTTATCTACCTATAGATATATAGCATGGTCAACCAATTATTTTAAAATTTAGAAATATATTCAGTTAAAGTGATGTTGGTCTGATATTGGAATATTAATTTGTATTTATTAGTTTGATATAATTCAATTAAATTAGACAATTTGCATATATTTTCTTTTCTCTTTCTTTCTTTCTTTCTTTCTTTCTTTCTTTCTTTCTTTCTTTCCTTCCTTCCTTCCTTCCTTCCTTCCTTCCTTCCTTCCTTCCTTCCTTCCTTCCTTCCTTTCTTTCTTTCTTTCTTTCTTTTACTATAAACTGCATTTGGGAACCTAACTTCCTGGCCATGCTACCATGTTGGAATAGGATGTTTACAACTTGAACTCTCACCATACACAATTAGAAATCTATATGAAACAACTGTTAGCAGACTTTGGACAGAGAAAACAACAGATTGTGATTCCTGAGAGATGGAAACAAAGGAAGTATGCTCTCCAATAGCTTTGGCTTTATGCCTGAAGGCAATTTCAGAAATTCAAGGACAAGGAGCAAGTACTCAAAAGAACCTGGCATTCTCACTAAGTTAAGAGATAACTGGCATTTGGGGAGGCTGAGGCAGCTTGAATTATAGGGCAGAGTTCTAGAAAGAAAGAGCCTCAGAGATGTGAGATAATTTTTGCTATATATTGTACTGCATGTGCATTAAGTGCAATTCCACTCTTCCACCCCACAAGATGGACACACACGCAAAACAGGAAGCTTAAAGCTGAATCATTCCCAGAGCTCACGCAGGTTTGAGAGACTTTCAAGCTCTGACTGGCCAAGTTGGAGAGCCTTGGCCTAAGCTGAGATATTTAGTAATGACCTCAAGAAGGCACACTTCAGTTTAAGGCTGAGATATCTATCCCTGGAGTAACATCTATTTTAGTCATGTGTTTAGCAACATTTAAAAACAGGTCCCAAAGGAATCAAAACGATTTGCAAATAATTTAATTTCTTAAAAGCCCCAAATTTCCCTTTATAATGGAAAACACAGCAAAATATTTAAAAACATAATAGTTACAGTTTTGAGTATAAAAAGTTTCTAGACATGCCAAGATACAGAAATGGGTATGTAGAAACTCCTAAGAAAACAATAACAACAACAACAAAAACTGCTAGCCTTAATCATAGAGTTTTAGAACTGAGTTAATTAGTGAGAAAAGCCACAGGATACACATCAAATATAAAATACCATTACATTTCTATATATTAGGAACAATCTGAAAGAGATATTTAAAGGTTTCAGTTATAATACTATCAAAAATCAAATATAGAAAATTTTAACAAAATACATGCAATATCCAAACTTGAAAACTATGAAACATCGCTGAGAGAAATTGATGAAGACATAAATAAATGTAGCAAAAAAAATTGATATTGTTAATATAACAACAACTTAAAGTATAGATTTAATGCAATCTTGGTCAAAGTCTCACCAGGTTTAATGTAGAAAATAAATCAATAGCAAAATTGATATAGGAATGCAAAGGACATTGAATAGTCAAAAACTTTCTGAATGTTTTATTATCATTGTAAAGTAATCAATACAGTCTGTATTAAGGATGTAAACATAGATTGAACAGATTAGAATCTGATATAGACCCATAATGTGAACTGATGTTTTAGAAAGGGCCTACACAACTAAAAAGTTAGTGTTTTTAATAAGTAGTGCTAAAAATCTGATTTTCCAACAAAAACTCAAAATAAAACAAAATGAAGTGTTAAAAACTAAACCTATTAACTTTCTAGAGGAAAATATAGGAACAACTCTTCATAACTGTGGCATGAGCAAAATAATAAAACAATACAAAACAAAAGTTCTAAACCATAAAAGAAGAAAATAAAAATTGGAGTTCACTGTTACTAAATGATTCTGCTCTGAAAAAGAGAAATTCAAAAAAAATGAAAAAGCTATAAGGAATGTAAAAATATTCATAATACATGAAGCTGACAAACTATTAGCTTCTAAAATACCTAAAACTCAGACTTCAATAATAAAAAGATAAACAACCCAATGAAAAGGTGCAAAATATCTGAAGAAACACTTCATGAAATAAGATGAACAAATGGCCAACAAAGACATGAAAACATGCTGAACATTCATAATCAGGCAAATGTTAACTAAAACCACAAAGACATACCACCCTACACCCACTATAATGGCTGATATTGAAAGGATCGACAATACCAAGTGGTGGAAAAGAAATGGAGCAAAAGTAATGTTTCCAGTAGGGATGCATAAGATTAAAACCACTTTGGAAAACCAATATGGCAGTTTCTTACAAATACAAAAAGTAATTGACTAAGGCAAGTGCTAGTTTTCATATATGAATACTTAGTATAATCTATGCCTGCTTTTAAAACACCTAAAAATATAACATATATAAATGTTTACTCTGTTTTCTTTACGTTATAAGGTAAAAAATACAAATTATATAGTCCCCTTCAATCTACTGGTAAAAATGATGATCGATAAGGGTACGCTACTTTGAGAAATTAATTGTGTGACATCAAATGTCATATCAGGATAAAGCCTAAAATTGACAGATATATATAGAAATGTCATAGTTACATAGTTACCAAATATATGACTATCTAGACATGCCCCAGATGATAAAGATATCAAAAGTCTTTCAATATCATATCAATATCTTCATATCATTTAAAAGCTTTCCCCCTTTCCAATGATCAATTATTACATAAAAAAATCACTTTAAAACTTAGTTGATCAAACCAATAGCAATATATATATTTGCTTGCTGATCTAAAATTTGAGCATATTCAGTGGGGATCATTCTCTTTTCCACTTGACATGAATTGGGCTGGCATGGAAGTTGGGAGTTGGAGTCATCTAAGGGTTTTCTCACTTATATAAGTAGGGTAGTAGATGTATGCTGCCAGGTGAGAGCTCAACTAAAGTAGCTTCTTAACTTCCTCAAAGTATGGTGGCTGGGATTCAAGGGTGACTATCTCAAAAGAAAGAGAACCAAATGGAAATTGCATTGCCAAATTTTGGAAATAATTGTCAGAATTTACTAACAATGAAAAATGTAAATTTTATGACCCAGAAATTCTACTAATAAGTGTAAGTTTAACATAGGTATATATTTATGCCAAACAAATATACAAGAATTATAACAGAAGCACTTGTGTCTAATAAGGAAAAATAAAAAATGGAAACAACCCAAATATTCAACAAAAATAAGGTAGATGAATTAAAATGTATTTTACTGATCACTTGGGCTTGATTAAAACTCTCTTATTTATTTATTTATTTGCTAAATAAATAAAATATGTTTACTGAATGGGATACTATATAAACTATTTCTATGTGCAATAATATGGGTTGATTCATTAGTATATTCCTGAGTGAATATTTTCATGAAACTAGACCTAAAAGAGTACATAATGTTTAATTTAATTTGTATAAAATTCGACAGTTCTAAAGAAAACTCTATAAAGGAGCACCTGGGTGGCTCAGTTGTTAAGGGTCTGCCTTCGGCTCAGGTCATGATGCCAGGATCCTGGGATTGAGCTCCACATTGGGCTCCCTATTGGGCAGGAAGCCTGCTTCTCCCTCTCACATTCCCCCTGCTTGTATTCTCTCTCGCTGTCTCTCTTTCTTTGTGTTAAAAAACAAAACAAAACACTATGGATATAGAAGTTATGATAGGTGTTACCTTGAGGTTATTGATTTGAAGAAGGCATTAGGGAGAATGGTTCTATTTCTTATTTGTATGAATGTTACACTTTAACAAAACGTTTACCAAAAATACTTTTACAGATGAACATCTCATGTAATTTATGTATTACTTAATTGGTGCTTTTAGATTCTTTTAAGCATGCCTATATGCTATTAAAATATAAGCCCTTTTTTGTATTTTAAAATAAGACAAAAATATAAAAATCTTTAAAGAACCAATTTTTACATAAGAGCTTTTGTGAAAATTTCAATCAGGAAAATGATTGCCTGTTAACAAAGAGACAGCTCAAGAAGAGCATAAACTGAAGTCTCTTAAGGAACCAGCTTCAGACACCTAGTTCAAAAACATATGGGTTGGCATAATCTAATCACACTGACCTTTTTCTATTTGATAACATTCCTTTTCAAAATCTCTAAGTAGAGAATATTGGAAATGACAGAGGAAATTGTCACCTTAGTGATGTTAATATTGTAGTTAGCTTCAAAATAACCATCATTGTTAGATTGTGAATGTATTTCTACCTGATTAAGCTGTTCAATTGCTTATAGATTGAGGCATTCAGCTTGATTTAGACTACATTGTAAGTAAAAGTAAAGTCGTAACTTACTACCACCAATTTGGCAATGGTCATTTATACATTTTGCATTCATTCATTCATTCAAAAACTACATAAAGATATGAACAAGACAGGCATGTACCACATCTCATAAAGCTCAATAAAATAGGGAATGTTATGAGCTGAATTGTATCCCTCCAAAATTTATATGTTGTAGTTTCAACCTTCAATATTCTAGAATATTACCATTTGGAGAGATAAATAATTATAAGAGGTGATTAAGTTAAAATGAGGCCATTAGAGTGAGCCTTAATCAAATATAACTGGTGTACTCATAAGAAGAGAAAGAAATACCAGGGATGTGTGCACTGGAAAGACAATGTAAGGGTACAGCAAGAAGGAAGATGCCCAAAAAGCCAAGGAGAGATCAAACAGGACAACAGCTTGATCTTGGGCTTCTGGCCTCCAGAATTGTGAGAAAATGAACTGCCATTTAAGTCATCTAGTTTGTGGTATTTTGTTGTGGCAGTCCTCGCAAACTAACTTGGGGAGTTATATCATTAGAAGATACTTATATGGGGGCGCCTGGGTGTCTCAGCGGGTTAAAGCCTCTGCCTTCGGCCCAGGTCATGATCTAGGGGTCCTGGGATCAAGCCCCGCATCAGGCTCTCTGCTCAGCAGGGAGACTGCTTCCCTCCCTCCCTCTTCCTGCCTCTCTGCCTACTTGTGATCTCTCTCTCTCTCTCTGTCAAATAAATAAATAAATAAAATCTTTAAAAAAAAAAAGAAAAAGATACTTATATGGATAAGGACAGACAGTTTTTTGCAAGTATTACAAAAGAAAAGTATTAGGTTTACAAAATATAAATCCTTATCCAGTCAAATATTAGTAAAAGACCCAGGAAATAGGTATTTACTTTAAGCCAAAAGAGTGAGTTGAATTTAACAAGGTGAAGTAGAAATTATTCCAGGAATAAAAAACAGGTTTGATGGGAAAGACATTGGCCAGTTCTAAGGTCAATGGGCCAGGAGAGTAGTAAATAAAGAGGACAGTGGCACAAACTAAAGTTGTATTAGTCAACAGGGATCAAATTCCATACAATCAATCCTTCCTGTAACTATACTTTAGTGTCTTAATTATTGTATATATTACTGTATATATATGTAATTATACATAATTATTAAATGTATAATTAAAAGTTGTATATATTATTGTAAAATACATGTTATATATGGGTAGTTAAAATATGTTTATAGATATACATATCTGTATACATGTATATATCATTTTTCAGCAGACTCTTAGAATTTTTTGTTACATACAATTTTTATGACTAACTTTTCAAATTCTACCACAAATCCTATTATACGTATATTTGAAGTTCAACTTTTTTGCATTCATACTTAGTAAAAAATTAAATCTTTACAAATGTACTATCCAATTGTAGCTACGGTATTATTCACTTCTATATATATATACTTCAGTCATTTTAGGCTTAATGAAATGTTACAAAGAGAGTGTAGAATGTTCCCTTCCAGCTTTCATCCAGTTTTCTCTAATGTTACTATCAATAGAAGCATGTTATTTTTATCAAAACTAAGAGCTTAATATTATTGTGCTACTACTAACTACACACTTTTTGATATTTTAGGACTTTTTCAATATTTCTTTTTCTGTTTCAGGATTCAAATCTAGATAACACATTGTAGTTAGTAAACATGTTTCCTCAGTCTTTCCCAATTTGATAGTTTCTCAGTCTTTCTTTTTATACCTTGATACCTTTGAAGATCAAGTATTTTGGTCAAGTATTTTGTAGAATGTCCTTCAATTTTGGGTTTGTTTGATATTTTTAAAGAATATATGGAAGTTACGGCTTGGGAAAAATTTTCTACAGAGGCAATGTGTATATGAAATTGACATGATAATACTAATGTTAACGTGATCATTTGATTCAGTGTGTGCTAGGTTTCTCCACTTCAAAGTTGCTATTTTTCCCTTCTGATATTCTCTTGGAAAGGATTCACTCAGTCCAGTCTATACTCAAGGAGAGGGTAATTAAGATACACTTTAAAGAAGAAGGGGTCTAAATAAATGGCAGTGATATGCACCAAACTCCAATGCAATCAGTAAATTTGAAGAAGGATACTTTAAGATTAGGCAAAATTCTATTTCTACATAAATTAAAACATAAAATCTAAACAGAAAACTGAAGCAATAACTATACTGGCATATTTAAAGTTGATCATCAGATTTTTAGTTGGTGTTCAAGGAAACAACACTGGAATGTTCTGAGGAATAGTCAGTAAAAACCAATAATAATAATAATAATAAAATGAAATGATATAAAGCAAACATTTTAATGAGCTACATAAAGTAGTAAGAATAGAGAAAGATGGGGTGCCTGGGTGGCTCAGTGGGTTAAAGACTCTGCCTTCGGCTCAGGTCGTGATCTCAGAGTCCTGGGATGGAACCCTACATTGGGCTCTCTGCTCAGCAGGAAGCCTGCTTCCCCCTCTCTCTGCCTGCCTCTCTGCCTACTTGTGATCTCTTTCCTCTCTGTCAAACAAATAAATAAAGTCATTAAAAAATAAAAAGAAATGTATTCAGGAAGAAATGGAAATAAAAGGCATCTGAAGTAGAAAGGAAGAAGCAAAATGGTCTGTTTGCAAATGACATGATTTTATATACCAAAAGTTTTAAAAATCCCATCAAAAACGGAAACAATGATTAAATGCATTAAATTTGCAAGATACAAGAGTGTATACAAAGATAATGTGCATATATATATAAACTAACGGTAAAATATCTGAAAAAAATTAAGAAAACAATCTCATTTACATTATCATAGAAAAGAATGAAATATCTGGGGATAAATTTAACCAAGAAGGTGAAAGATTTGTAAACTGAAAACTATAATATACTGATAAAATAAATTAACAATGCAAATAAAAGGAACAATAAACTTATTCTCGGATGGAAAGAATTAACATTGTTAAAATGTCCATGCTACTCAAACTATGGATTTAATGCATTCCCTATCAAGATAACAATGGCATCTTTTATAAAATGAAAAAATATTCTTAAAATTCATAGAAAACCACAAAAGACCCCGAATAGCCAAAGCATTCCAGAGATAGAAGAACAAAGCTGGATACATCATACTTCCTCATTTCAAACCATATTACAAAGTTATAGTAAGCAAAACCTTATGCTACTGGAATAGAAACAGACACTCATCAATGGAACAGAATTGAGAGCTGAGAAAAACATAGGCATATATGCTTAACTAGTATTTGGCAAGGGAACCAAGAATACTCAATGGAGAAAATAGTTTCTTCAATAAATGGTGTGCAAAAAGTCACACATAAAATGAATGTGGACTCCTGTCTTTTCCCACTCACAAAAATTAACTCAAATGGATTAAAGACTTAAATATAAGACCTGAGGGGTGCCTGGGTGGCTCAGTGGGTTAAAGCCTCTGCCTTCAGCTCAGGTCATGATCTCAGGGTCCTGAGCTTGAGCCCCGCATTGGGCTCTCTGCTCAGCAGGGTGCCTGCTTCCCTCTCTCTCTGCCTGCCTCTCTGTCTGTCAAATAAATAAATAAAATCTTTTAAGAAAAATATAAGCCCTGATACCATAAAACTCCTAGAAGAAAACATAGGGAAAATGCTTTTTGACACTGGTTTTAACAGTGATCTTATGGATGTGATACTCAAAACACAAGCAACAAAAAGCAAAAATAAACAAGTATGACTACATCAAATTGAAAGACTTAAACACAGCAAAAGAAATAAAATGAAAAAGCAACTCATGAATACTGTAAACCAACCAATGCTGTAAACCAACATATCTGATAAACATTTAATGTCAAAAATATTTGGGGAACTCAAAGAACTCAGTAGCAAATAACCAAATAATCCAGTTGGAAAATGGGCAAAGTACATGGACTAACGTTTTTCCAAAGAAGACATATGTATGGTCAAAAAGTACATGAAAAAGTGCTAAACATCATTAATCATTAGAGAAATAGAAATCAAAACCACAATTGGATATCATCTCATTCTTGTTATGATGTCCAATATCCAAAAGACAAGAGATAAATGCTGGTGAGGATTGGGAGAGAAGGAAACACTGATACACTAATGGTGGTAATGGTAACTGGTTTGGCCACTGTGGAAAACAACATGAGAGTTCCTCAAAAAACTAAATATAAAACTACCATATGATCCAGCAATTCCACTTCTGGGTGTATGTATCCAAGAAAAGTGAAATCACTATTTCAAAGAGATATCTGAATCTCTATGTTCATTGCACCATTACTTAATTATTTATAATAGTCAGGATATGGAAACAACCTAAGTGTCAATTGATGGATAAATGTGTACACACACACACACATACACACACACGTATACACACACAATGGAATACAATGGAATATTATTTGGCCTTGTAAAAGAAGTTCTGTCATTTATGCCAAGATGGATGAATCTTGAAGGTATTATGTTAAGAGAAATAAGTTAGAAAAGAAAGGCAAATACTGTATGATCTCACTTTTATATGGAATATAAAATAACTGAGTCCTATATAGAACAGATTGTTAGTCACCAGGGGCGTGTAGTGGTGAATATGTTCAACGGATACAAATTTCCAGCTATCAGATGAGTAAATTC
This sequence comes from Procyon lotor, assembly GCA_028646535.1. Classification (NCBI taxonomy): domain Eukaryota; kingdom Metazoa; phylum Chordata; class Mammalia; order Carnivora; family Procyonidae; genus Procyon; species Procyon lotor. The sequence goes on from CM053605.1 coordinate 34,432,451, forward strand.
AGGTAAGGTAATGTACAACATGAGGACTATAATTAAATATACTGCATTGCATATTTGCAAGTTGCTAAGAATAGATTTTAGAAGTTCTCACCACAAAAAATTTTAACTGTGGACATAATGTTTGTATTTACTAACCTTATTGTGGTAATCACTTCAAAATATATACATATAATATCAAATTGTTATGTTTTATACCTTGAGTTTGGGGGGAGAAACAGAAAGCAAAGAACATAGGATTATATATTCATTACTTCTGATTGGGGTTAGATATAACACAAAAATCACTAATAGCAAAATATATATAGATATCCTGGGGCTCCTAAAAATTATAAATGCTTGTGACTGGAAGGGCATCATGAAAAAAGAAAAGATCACTGTAGGAATGAGAGGAAATATTTCCAAATCTCATATCTAATAAGGATTTTATCAAGATTATATAAAAAACATAACTCAAAAATGAAAAGATAAATAACCCAATTTTTAAACAGGCAAAAGATTTTAATTTCTCCAGGGAAGATATTTCTCCAAAGATGACAGAAATAACCAATAAGCACCTGAAAAGATGCTCAATATTATTAGTCATTAAGGAAAAGAAAGGTGAAAATTTAATGAGATAGTGCTAGAGTGGATAAAATAAAAAAAGATAATCCCAGGTTATGGAGAGAATGTGGAGATAATGAATCCTTCATACTTTCTTGATGTGAATACAAAATTGTTTAACTGCTAGAGGAAATAGTTTCGAACTTGCTCAAATGTTGGATATAGAATTATTGCATAACTCAGCAAATAGGTATATACACAAGACAAATTAAAACATGTCCACACAAAAACCTGTATACTAATGTCAACAGTAGCATTATTTGTAATAACAAAACTGGAAATAACTAAAATGTGCACCAACTAACAAATGGATAAATAAAATGTGATATATCTATACAATGAAATATTATATAAACATTAAAAATAACTGACTTTCTAAAATAAGGATTAACCTTAAAAAGATTATCCTAAATGAAACAACCAAATAACAAAAGAACTGCATATTATGTGACTTAGTTTATATAAAATATCCAGTACAGGCAAATCCACCAGAACAGAAAATGGATTAGTGTTTCCTAGAGGGTAGGGGGAGAAATGAATGGAGAGTGACTGCTGATGAGTATGGGGTTTCTTTTCTGGGTGGTGAAACTATTCTGAACTTAGGAGTAATGGTTGTCCAACACTGTGAATATACTAAAAACTAAATAGTAGACATACTTCAAAAATAATAAATGTTATGGTATGTGAATGGTATTTAATAAAGCTGTAATTAAAAAAATGAAAAATATTTCTCGTTGCTTCACATGTGAAAGAACAATTAGAAAATTAGAGTGATATTTTGAAAACTTGTATTCTAAGAGTTCATATTATAAATGTAAGCATTTTACTCAGTGGTGAACCCCATACTGCAGTGATTGTCATGCTTGGCTGCATATTAGAATCACCTCGGGAGTGTTTATAAACTGTAATATCAGGGAACATGCTAGACCAATTAAAGAGAAATTCTGGGGCTATTAGCCAGTCAGAAGCATTTCTTAAAGCTCCACAATGATTCTAAATGTAGCTAAATAATCACTATAATTGTGCCATACATAAATGAATACAGTCTATAACATAAGAAGATGAAAGAGATTAGATGATCTGACAACAATTTACAGTAGTACTAACCTATATTCAAGTGGGTATAACTGAAAGGTTTAGATTCAGCAAGTAAAAATGTCATAGCAGTTGTGACTATTTTTATATCGGTATAATGTGTTGTTTGTTCAAACAATCAAAAAATGTTAATAGGTTTGTCCTGATAATAGATCAAGAATCTTACATTCATGGGTGCTTGGGTGGCTCAGTCAGTTAAGCAGCTGCCTTTGGCTCAGGTCATGATCCCAAGGTCCTGAGATCAAGTTCCACATCAGGCTGCCGACTCAGGGAAGAGCCTGCTTCTCCCTCTCCCTCTGCCTGCCACTCCGCCTACTTGAGCACTCTCTATCTTTCTGTCAAATAAATAAATAAAATCTTTAAAAATATATTCTTACATTCAGGCTGGATTTTTACAGAATTAAAGATATAAAAAGAAGAAATTAATAGGATATATTTGATAAATTACTTGACTCAAACTGGAATATCCTCTAATCAAAAGATTTATCAGCATGGCTATTGAAGGTTCTATTTTCTTATATGCAATTTGCAATCAAAAATAAAAACAAAATATATCTCAAGTATAACAAAGGGGAATATTTATTTTTTTGAGATGTAGTGTATATGTCTGAAGTAAGGAGACTGTGTATGTGTTATATTTGTATTATATTGCCATTACCTGTAAAAGACCATTTTGAAGATAATTTGAGTTGAAATTGCCAATATCTACAAGGTGGTTCTCTTTCAGCATGATTTCAATCACACTCAATTATTTATTGAATATTATTTTTCCCCTTTGAAGTAAAATATGGTAACATTTTACAAATGATGTTTGGGAGAGTACACACTTGAAATATTTCTTTGCTTACCAGAGGAGCAGTTTATAGCTACTTAGCTATAGAAAAGAAATAGCTTTAAATGCAAATTTTGGAAGTAGTCAATTAAAATATTAGCTAAAACCCATAAGGTATGGACAAGGCTAAGCAAATTCAGTTTCCATTCACTGAGAAAAAAAATTTTTATATCAGTGAATTTTGGTAGTTTAATTTTCCAGATTTGAAATTATTTTCAACTTCATGATGAAATTTATAAAATAAAACAAATAGTAATGAAATAAACAAAAAATGAACTAGAAAACTTTCTTGTATTTTCTTTATTGACATAGTAGATATTTTATTTGATTTTTTACTTAAGGTGTAGCAAGAAGATATGAAACAATTGGTGGTTATCATTTTATAATACCTTTAACTTCACATTAACTTCAGTTATTTCCTATTTCAATGACAATAAAGGAGCTCATAAATTTCTGAGCAATAAAATCCAATGAAATTTCTATTCATTAAGAAATATTATTTTAAAAAATTTTAAAAAATTAAAAATTAAAAAAAATTAAAAAAATTTTAAAAAAAGAAATATTATTGATCACCCTTTAGGTACAATGAAGTATTAGACAGTAATTAGTAGCTACTACACATTTTCCTTGTTTATGATAAGTGATTTCAATTTCATTTTTCGCAAGTTCTCCAAAGAAGCTTCATAGAAATTTTTAAATTACTCTATCAAATAATTGCTCCTCTATTATTTTTTCTAGAAATTGACTTAAATTCATTCTTGATTTACTTAGTTTCCCCTTTCATATCACACTGCAAAACAGTGAAAAAGCTATTTTAAATATGTTAAGAAAGAATTTATGTGTGTTTTTTGCCCCACACTTGTAAGTCAGGGGCTCTGTCTTCATGTTTGTACCAGTGTGAATGAGGTACTCTCTGTAAAGAGCTGAAATTGAAGTGGATAAATGAACAAAGTTGACCAGGAAGATATTCTTTCCTGGGAATTTTTTTTTTTCTGATTGAGAACCTAGTCATTCTCTGATAGTATTAAACATGAGAGAAAAATGCAATCCTGAATTTTATTGGAATAGACATTTCCTGATAAGATTACAGAGAAAAGAAATCCAGTTTGCTGAGAGAATGATGTAGATGAGATGAGACATTTCACAGTTAATGTCTGAGAAATTAGATGTCAGTTCCCAGTAGCTTTCCACCCAAAGTATCTCAGGTGGCCCCATTGTATTTCCCACTCATTCAGTTTTACTTTCCATGAAATGGAAAGGTATCTTTACACACCTTTCCCCTTCACTTTGCCCCAGTGTGTGTGTGTGTATGTGTGTGTGCACTCATTTTATTTGTATTCTTCTTTTAGAGTATCTTGGATTTGTTTCTATTTCTTAAATCTATAATGATCTTGGCTAGTACAAAAATAACACTCCAAGCCAAAATTTAAAGAATAAATTAATCTTGCTATCTTACACTTATAAAATTTTACATTTTCATAAAACTTTGTATTTATTTGAAAATCTTCAGTTTATTGTTTTGGATAGTCTTACTATTGGAAGTTGTTTTTAAGAAAGAAGTTTCATGGGGCGCCTGGGTGGCTCAGTCGTTAAGCGTCTGCCTTCGGCCCAGGTCAGATCCCAGAGTCCTC
>CM053605.1:34436708-34479176 GCA_028646535.1 Procyon lotor
ACACCACATACTGTGAGTTATCTGTGTATGTGCTTTCAGATAAAGAGTAAAGTCACTGGTGATATGCACTCAAAATGTAGAATTATATTTATATCTCAGAAACACATCTCAACTCTTTAAATATATGGAGGTACATTTGCTTATTTATTCTTGCTGGTTGCCAAATTTCATTCATTAGAATGTCTTATTTAAGAGCTACTAAAAATAACAATTTAGAGTGTAATTTACTAGAGACAAAATTAGTCAAGTCAGTTAAAACAATTAAATAAGACAGTTTAATAAAAAACTTCATAAATATTTTATTTAGCCCATTACTGATTTCCTCTTGTTCTACCAAAAATAGTACCTCCTTTCCTTCTTAAGGTACAGTTAATTAAGCTAATATAATGTACAATTTGATTAAAGGCTTTCCCCAGTTACTTCTACATTATCATATGAAAAATGATGTCACATGATGTTATATCTGTGACTGTATTATGGCGGAAGGTTGAATACTTCATGTTTTCATGTTTAGGAGGCACTGCAAGGACAGATAGCATGGCAGTTAAAAGCATGGATTCTTGATATAGATGACCTAGATTGGAATTCCAAATCTGCAGTTTACCAGCTGTGTGCCCGTGGGCAAGTTGCTTCATCTTTCTGTATCTCAGTTTTCCCATCTATAAAATAGAGATGATGATAACTGAAGTTGACAGTTATCTTAAATGTTAAATGAAGTAATATTTTAAAAACAATTAGAACAGGATCTGGTACAACAAACATAAGTGAGTATTTGCTATTGTTTATATGTGTCTTGGAGACTCAAAATGTGCCTCTGTTGCATGTGCTTTTTGTTAAAAATCAAACATAGTGTTTTGGAGAATTGAGGCTGAGGCAGGTATATATTCTTAGACTTGAGCATGCCTCTCTTTCTGCTAGGCTTGCACTGTGGGGTGTGTATTAATAGAATCAGGAGTTGAACTGGATTTGAAGTTTGTTTATCTGCATTATACCCAAGACTTGAAATTCTCATCATAATATCTCGTTTTCAGAGTGTGTGAGTTTGTCAGAGTATTTGCTCAATTTCTCTCTCTTGCTTGTCTCTGATTCATCTTACTGTGTAGCTACTCACCACAGATTATGTATTTGCTGTGGTTCTTCCTGCTGCATTGATGGTTAGTTTTACGTGAGTTTTCTTAGTATGGTGGTGGCGTGTGGGAGAAGCACATCTCTTATTTTCTGAATAAGCTGAGTCTTAGACTGGCAGTAGAAATCTAGGTCCTGGGGATGTATGTGTCCATCACCCTCTTCCTACTCTAGAGCCAGATTCATCAAAGTCTTGCTCAAATTCAGTGATAGAACTTAGGTGTTATCTGAAGTGTTACTAATATGATATTAGAGTTTCTGTTTATGTAAGAAAATAAACTTGAGGATAAATGTATCTTATACATAACATGATCTAAACAACAGGTTAGTGCACATGATTTTCTGTATCAACATTTTATCAAAGTTTTTGGTCTTGTTTTTCTGGGGTTGGTGTAACTTTTGAGACTAGGGAAAAAGCCCAAATTGTGGTATTTGAAACATATCATTTGGCTATGTAAATGTCTGTTCAAATGAGCCAATGATGATGTTGCCATTACTGTTAAATAAAGTTTTAATAAATTACCTTTTATGGGATATGGATTGAATGATATTAAGGTTGTATATATCATTATTTTATCAACTAAAACACTTAATAAATATGTCATTATTGATATTGATGAAAATAACTAAAATGTATTTTTCAAATATTGCTTATTTTTTGCTAATGTATTTGTTATTCGGTTCTTTTCTTGGCTAATTTAATATAATAAAGAAAATGGTAGCTTTATTGAACAACAAACACATTTTCAGTACTTTGGTTTGTCATTCTGAACCTAAACATTCATTTTATGTCACTGTAATTTTAGCTGCAGAAGGATAATAATACTGTCGTTAATGTCATATGGAGTACAATGATTGTTTAGAAAATTATTGAGCCCATAAAGACTCACTTTTAACAGGTAGTTTTACACAGGCTACCTCTTCATCAGAGAGGTATAAACCGACCACAAGACCCAAGAAGTGCTCTCTGGCTAAGTATAATTTCCTTTTTCTATTTATAACCTAGATGCATTTCTTTTTCATATTACCCATTTCTGCTGTACAAACTTCTACCAGACTCTTTTTGGGCTTTCTTCCAGAATTGAGATAGATAGGTCATTAATTTTCTTTTGCAGTTTATTTGTAGATGGCTTTTCTCAGCATAATATCATTAATCCAGTGAGAATTCATCTTTTACTGTGAGGCCTGCACAGTTTCATCTCACCCGGCTACCTCACTGGGGAGATGTGTTCTGGGGAGCTTTCTCCATAAGACTTAAACACTAGAGCTTTTTCTTCTTATGTTGTATATTTCACCCAATGTCTTTTATTAAGTTGTTGATTTTACTTCTAGGTATTAACTTCTTCAATAAAATATATTTCCCATCTAAGCAATGTCACCAAAGAGAAAACATTCTTTCTAGATACTATATTTAATTTAGGTTTCTAATCTTGGGCAGTTCATTAATTTTCTTTTGCTTTAGTTTACTTAACTGTAAACTGAGAGATTTGGATGAGGATCCTTCAAGGGTACATTAATCAAAACTGAAGCTAGTTTTCAGGGCTTTTTACTTGGGTAGTTTGGGACTGGAGTTAGAGTTCCTATGATTAATATTCCCCTTCCAAAGCTTTCATTGATTAGGTATTGCTACAACTCTCAGACATGTTGAATTTGCATATCTAGGAATTTCCAAATTTCCTTACCAACAAATGTAGTTATTATAATGTATTGAAGAGACAAACTAACAGAAACTCATGGAATACTAGAAACACATACACACACAGTGGCTTTACCAATGACTCAACTCTGAAAGAAATATTCAAAATAAATTTTATATATTTAACATGCACCACTTTTATTAATATCACAAACATTGAAGAGGCTGTATGAGGAAATATATTGCCTACTAGCATGTCATTCCCAAAGACAGATTGTTATATAACAAGAAAACAATGTGATATATTACTATTTGAAGTTTCACAATAAATATTAAATGAAACATATCAATGTTGTCATGATTTTTTTTCCTAGAACCAATCAATGTATTAACATAGCAGGGCAAATGCTTTCTACTAAAGAATGCCATTAAACAAATAGATTTACACAAATTAGAATCATCCAATAAATCTAAATTTGCTTATTATATCAATATTTTAAATATTTTATCTAATTAATAATGTAGGCTGATGCATTAGGTATAACATTAATCCACTGTCTTTCTACTAGATATTCAAATCCAGAAAGTCTACATCAGTTGTTAGCCTAATCATTTATTCAGAATTTCTCCAAATATTTAGTTGGAATGCATGGAGATGATTTTCCAATATATTTCAATATTACAATGAATACTGAACATTGGTAATATATTTAATGATACAATTATCACTTTATTCTCAAAAGTATTATTTTTAATACACAACTAGCTTTAAATCAATATATCTTACCTTTCATTTATTTCTTCCAATACTTATGATTCCTTTTGGACTGAATGTGTGTTTAGATAAGTACATTAGTGCCCTTTTTGCTTTAGTTTTTGTTTGTTTTTGTTTGTTTGTTTTGGGATCTGGGCAGAGTTAAGCCAGCGTAACAGAAGAGATCAAGGTCACATGTACTGTCACGTTCAAGTCCATAATGCCTTGACACATTTATACTGCCTTGAACTTATTTTTTTAAATTTATCCAAAGTTTCTTATTATTGTCATTGAGTGGACTGAAGCAAACCAATCTGTCACAACCAGAGGCAGAAATTGAAATTTTATTGTACTTTACTTCATTTTCTGCATAAAAATATCTTTCATTCCTCACTCAATTTTTTCCAATGTATTTTTGAAGTGATACTCCTTAAAATTGATTTTCTGATTTTTAATCAAAAAGCAGCTTTGTTATAAATAGTGTTGCCACAATTAAGATGATGAGTTCCTGAGTCTGAGAGACTCAAGTTCAAATCCTGATTTGGCCACTCCTGTTTTGTGATCTTTGAATTATTTAACTTAGTTCATATCTAAGATATGAAAACTTAGTTTTCATATTTCCTAAATGTCTAATGGATGTAATAACTGTATCAATGCCCTGACTTGTGTGAATTTTAAATAATTGATTGCATGCAGGTTTTCTGGCACTTAGTAACTATTAAATATATTTTAACTAGTATCATGTATATATTTCATAAACATTCCCATGTATTCTATAAAATAAAGATCTCATGGGTGATGTTTAATCTGATGTTTCTTGGTTCTATACTATGAATAATTTAGAAACTTGAAGACTTCTGACAGAACTCTAGTTTGAGAAGTATGATCAGTCATTTTTCATTCTATTTGAATCTTTTTTAAAAAAAATAAGAACATTATCTTAGTATACTAACTATGTGCAAGAGAGTATCAGTTTATTTTTTAACCAGAATTATTGCTAGTATTTATCACTATACACAGAAATAGAAAAGGAAAATAGTCAACATACTTGTAATGTCAATCCTTCAAAGAATGCACAAGTTTCATACATTACAATCAAAGTAACTATGCTCTTTAAAACTTAGTTTTATAAATTTTCAGTATTTATTAAAGATAACATAGAAAACATAAACCTGCTTAAATATTGGGGTGCCTAGCTGGCTAAGTCAGTAGAACATACGGCTCTTGATCTCAGGATCATGAGTGCAAGCCCCACTTTGGGTGTGAAACCTACCTAAAATAAAAATTACCAAAAAACCTCCAAAATATAAAGAACAAAAAAACTGCTTAGAGATTATACTCATATTTATAGAAAATATTTTTTCTCTTTCTTTCTCTTTACCCATTTCATTCTTCTAAGATAATGACGGTTTTTCTCTTAATAAGGTACTGTGAGGCCCTTTCTATTTATGACCAATAATGTACGTCTAATACATGATTTTATACATGCTAATAAGTAATATAATATGAACCTGTTACATAACCTATGTGCATTTAGACTGTTCCTTTTTGTGATTGTGGCTGTTACTTTTTTCTTTTTTTAAAATTTAAATTCAAATTAATTAAAATACAGTGTATTATTAGCTTCAGATGTAGAGTTCAGTGATTTATCAGTCTTATATAATACTCAGTATTAATTACATCACGTGCTCTCCTTAATGTCCATCACTCAGTTACCCCATCCCTCTAACCCTCTTCCCCCCGAGCAACCCTAAGTTTGTTTCCAAAGACTGAGTCCCTTATGGTTTTTCTCCCTTTCTGATTTCATCTTGTTTTATTTTTTTCCTCCCTTCCCCTATGTTCCTCTGTTTTTTTTTTTTCCTTAAATTTCATGTATGGGATCATACAATTTTCTTTCTCTTATTGACTAATTCACTTGGCATAGTACAGTCTAGCCTCGTCCACGTCACTGCAAAAAGCAAGATTCCATTTTCTGCCATTTTCTGATGGCTGAGTAGTAGTGTGTGTGTGTGTGTGTGTGTGTGTGTAGATATATACCTATATCTCTATATACCACATCTTTTTTATCCATTCATCTGTTGATGGATGTCTGGGATCTTTCCATGGTTTGGCTATTGTGGACATTGTTGCTATAAACATTGGGGTGAGGGCACCCCTTCCAATCACTACATTTGTATCTTTGGGGTAGACACCCAGTGTAGTGTAGTAGTGTAGTGTAACTGCTGGGTTACAGTAGTATAACTGCTGGGTCAGCGTAGCTCTATTTTCAACTTTTTAAGGAACTTCCATAATGTTTTCTGAAGTGGCTGCTCCAGCTTGCATTCCCAATTGTAAGAGGCTCCCCTATGGCAAGATTCTCCACACCCTTGCCAACATTTGTTGTTTCCTAACTTGTTAATTTAGCCTTTCTGACTGGTGTGAACATGACTATATGAATTTATCTTTTGTTTCTAATTTTGGTACCATGACTTATTTTATTCTATGTCCACGTTGGGTATCATAGTATTCATTAAATATACAGAGTATTAATTATTAAGCACAAACACATCAAGACTGTAAAGTTGCTCACAAACACAAATATAGAATATATATATACACACACATACATACATACATACACACACACACAGACTAATTGGAATTGATGGTAGGAAATATTCTGCAGAAAGCCTCTCATGATTTTCTACATTTATTCCATTCTGTAATGGAGCCATTGTTCAGGCCTAACCAGATAGTCTTTTGCCTATATGAAGAGCAATAACGTGTGCAAATGATGTTCCCAAGAGATTTAAAGTTTTCTTCTATAAGTAATTTTACACAATATAAATATTGTAATTATGAATTTGGGATTGTTACTGCCTATGCTTAATATTATTCTTTGATTTTCATGTATGCATTTATCTCTATAAATTTGTCAGAGAGGAAGGCTATGTCAGACCACTTATACACACACAAAAAATATAAAACACAATTACTTATACACCATTCAAATTTGAATTACCAAATTACTGCTGCTAGTGTCTTAAGAGTTACAGTTTAAATGCTAAATATTGAAAACGAAAATATAGAATTATCCTATACACATAGAGTGTGAATTGTATTACACATAAAAAAATTTCTGTTTGCAATTATCAAAATAATCACTTGTAATACTTACAAATATTAAACACCTATAATTTTTTAAATACAAGCTTTTTATAGTAAGCTCTACAAATATATATCTGAGTACATAATGATTAAAATAAAACAAGATCATAATACAAATAAATCAAGATAAGTACTTTGAATGAAGAAAAAAGAATATTTTTTATTCTTTTTTATTCTTCAAAAAAGAAAAAAATATTTTTTAAAGCAGTTTGTAAAAGCAATTAGATTTTCTAGACTTAAAATAGATTTACAATATTTTTGCTCTTGGCTCACTGAACTTAAACTCTGTGACTATATTTAAACTGTCATAAAATTTCTCTCCCTTGATTATACACAAGTTACTTTTACCTTCTGCTTAAGTAATTTCAGTGTACAACCTGTTTTAATGTAAAACAAACAAAAACAAACTGCATAAACTACAAAGCATATAGCTTCATTAATTCTCTAAGATTATTAGCATAACCCAGCCAAGTTGAGACACACACGAATTCTAGCACAGCAGATGCTTTTTCCTGACACCTTTCCAATTGATATCCTTCCGTCTTTCCAGAGAACATCATAAATTTCACTTTTTTGGTAACTAATTTCTTGTTTTTACCTTAAGTAGATATTTGGTGCCAAAAATATAGAGAAGTTACAGAAACTAGAAAGAGAGAATCCCTTAATGGCAATCTTCTTGAGAAGAAAAATGACCTCTAATCAAGGGAAACAGTGATCCCAAGGATATTTCCTCAACAGATAAAAATCTAAAGGAAGAAATATTGATGCCATAATATTTACCCCTCTCTCCCATGTTGTACTAAAAAGCCTCCTTGGCACCTTCTTTCCAAAAGCTAGAAGGCAAAGGAATATGTTGATATAATCCATGTAGGATAGAAAAACAAAAATTTAACAGACTTCAAAACTATTAAAGGAATCCCACCGAATGCAAACTGTTAAATTGCCACAGACCCTATAGATTAAATGGGGTTTTGTAAAGTAAATTAATCATTTAGCAAATGTAATCATTCAGAAATACTGTTCAGCCAAAATTTTTCAGCCTGCTCTTCAGAAATAGCAAATTTCCTAAAAGTAATATATACTTAGGGAACGTATAGAAGAGGAATGATGTTTGGCAAGCAGCACTACAGGAGCTGATCACGGCCACTGAAAAGAATGAGATTTAAGGGCGCCTGGGTGGCTCAGTCGTTAAGCGGCTGCCTTCGGCCCAGGTCAGATCCCAGGGGATGGGGATACAAGGATGGAGCCCCGCATCAGGCTCTCTGCTCTGCAGGAATCCTGCTTCTTCTGCTACCATTCCCTCTGCTTGTGTTCCCTCTCTCGCTGTGTTTCTCTCTGTCAAATAAATAAAATCTTTTTTTAAAAAAAAAAGAATTAGATTTAATCATTTAAACTACAAACACAAAAAGATCCATAAGTAATTGAACTGAGTGATTATACATATACACACACACACATATACACATATACATATATACACATAAACACACATATATATAATTAAAAGTAGAATCAAAAAAATAGATCCCAGAGATTACTTTAAAAACAGTCATAAATAAGCATAGAATTTATGTAATCTTCTCAAAAATGGTAAAAATAAGCAAAATGGCACAAAACTATATACAGAAATAAGGATATAGCCATATATAGAAGGTAAATAAAATAATTACATGCAATGAATGTTTTCAACCTTATGTAAATTATTTTGAAATTGTTGATGAAAATATGTTAACATGCATATAAATCATCAGATAAAGCAATTTAAAAGTTAAATTTTATAAAAAGAAAATAGAAAAGAATTGAATGAATTTATTAATTAAAGTACCAGGCATGACTATTTTCACAGATGTATTCAGTGATATATTTGAGTAAACTGTATTTCTAATAGTACTTAAATTCTTCAAGAAGATACAAAAGGTAGGAGAGATTTTTTGCTATTTTGGCATAATCAGAATAACAGTGATAAGAAATTTTTACCAAAAAAATGAAAAATACAGACCAGATAATTTTAGAATCGGTGTGAAATATCTTAAATAAAATTTAATCTGCCCACAAAGACTTAAAATATTTAACTCTGACCAGGTGAAGTTTATCCCAAGAATAGAAAATTCTCCAAAATTAGGAAATCTTCTAATATAGCTAATCTAAGTCTGTGAGGGATAATGTCATTGTCTACATATATATAAAAAATTATGAAATCCAGTAACTATTCCTTTTTAAAAAAAGTTTTTCTAAAAATAAAGCAAAACCTGAAAGATAATTCATTTACATAAAAAAAGGAAGTGAAACCTATTAAATATTTATCCCCTAAAGAAAACATATTGGTTATTTTTTATTTTCCAGCTTCTCAACCTTAAGCATAATTTTAAGGATTAACAAAGTATCATTGATATTTAAAAATATATAATCTCCAGTGGCAAGTCTATTATTTCCATTTCCATTTTCTATCAGTGTTTTCCTATTGGCATTGATTGAAATGTCATGAAATGTTGGCATTTATTGAAATGCCAAAGACATTAATTAAAAAAATCCATCTTCCTACATAACCCTAGAGAATTGAGAGGTAGATGTTCTAAAAAAATTCCATTGTGAATATAACTCATTTTTATTTTACTACTTTAAAATATTAAGATATGAAATATGAATAAATGTTCTTTATTTGATTTACAAACATAGAAACTAGTATAAATGATTAAGGCCAGAGAAGTTCTGGCCTCACTAGAACTTTTATTCTAGTAAGAAGGCATGAAGAACTACATGAAGTATTATTTTAGAAAAGGTAATCTGAAAAGGTGTTGAAATAGATAATTGAGAGGATGTGACCTCTGCTTAACCCAAGACCTGGACCTGGGCAACTGGAGGTTCCTCCTCCACCCCTAGCCTTGGAATTAAATTTCCACCCACTGTTCCCACAGTGGAAGCTGCTTCAAGAAGGTAACCTTGAAAGAGTAAGATGGATGTTAAGATCATCTGGATGGTGTACTTGACTAAACCTGGTTAAGGCCTCTATAAAAATATTTAAGATTGTGGCAGGCTTGTGGAGATCTATTTGTCTTTCAGCTGCCCAACATCAGCCTTGTATGTAAGTTCCCTGGTTATTAAAACTTCCACCTTCCAATCAAGAGTGGTCTGCCTTGCTCCATCTCTCCATTCCCTTGGTGTTTGGGGAATCAGTTTGTAAATCAACAGAAGGTTTCTCTAAAGAGATATTTTTTTCGGGGGGGGGGGGAAGGAAAACCAGAACATAGATTGAAGGAAAGAGCTGCCTAAGGAGAAGAATAAAAAATGCATTCGGGAAAGAGTGAAGAATGTGGCAAAATTGTGCTTGGCAGGTTTAACTAATAGCAAGAAAGCTAATGTTGTAGGAACACATAGAGTTTTAAGTCAGATAGATATACAGGAATCAATTGATATAGGACTCATTAGACCAAGGTTAAAAGTATTTGGATTTATTCCAAATGAAATAGGACCAAATTTATCGGAGGTGACTAAACATGTAAACAACACAATTTGATTGGCATTTGAAAAGCCCCATTCAAGATGCAGTATGGACAATTGACTTTGAGAGGCAAAATTAGAACTACGGGAAACAGGTGGATTTTTCTGAATTCTCAGTGAAAGAGAACAAGGACTGAAGTAGGATGATGAAGAGGTCAGGCAAATCAGCTGGATGTGGGTTTTATCTTAAAGAAACTAAAGGATGTACTTATAGAATAGTTGTGGGGATGAGAACAAAAGAGTCAAGTTTGATTCCATGATAACCTAATTAGCCAAATGAATGCTGATGCTATTTCCTGAAATGTAGGTAACAAGGAGAGAAAGACATTTTGCTGGAAATTAAAAGAAAAAAAATTGTTTGGGACACATACACTTTGAGATACCTGAAGTGCAACATAAACAAGATAGCTTGATGAATGATTTTATGCTGCAGGGGAACTCAGTTCTGGTGAATATATAACAAAAATTAAGACCTGTTGAGAAGAGATTTTTGAATAACATTTCAGCATTTTTGCCACACCAAAATAACACTCTCTATATTATTTTCTGTCTATAATTCAAGATCTTAAGAATTAATATTTAATCAGAACTAAAGCAGAATGGCGATTTTAACAGTGATTTTTAAAGTTGTAGATTGGCCTACGTATGGATAATGATTCAGTTTGGAATATGGCTGAAGGTACAGGAATTGTTTATCATTTGTTTTTATCATTTGAATTCAACCACAACAAAGAATTTGGAAAGACCACAAATGCATGAAGGTTAAAGAACATGCTACTAAAGAATGAATGCAACCAGGCAATTAAAGAAGAAATTAAAAACAAAAATACGTGGAAACAAAAGAAAATGAAAACATGACACTCCAGAACTCTTGTTATACAGCAATAGCGGTCCTAGGAGAGAAGTACATAGCAGTACAGGCCTACCTCAAGAAGCGAGAAAAGTCTCAATATATAACCTAAACTTACACTTGAAGCTAGAAAAGGAAGAGTAAATAAAAGGAAGAGTAAGTAAAGCCTAAAGACAGCACAAGGGAAATAATAAAGATTAGAGCAGAAATAAATGGTATAAAAACAACAAAAATTAGAGCAGATTGACAAAACTGGGAGTTGGTTCTTTGAAAGAACAAACAAATTTGATAACATCCTAGTCAGATTTATCAAAGAGAAAAGAGAAAGGACCCAAATAAAATAAAAAATGAAAGAGGAGAGGGGCGTCTGGGTGGCTCAGTGGGTTAAAGCCTCTACCTTCTGCTCAGGTCATGATCTTGGGGTCCTGGGATCGAGCCCCACATCGGGCTCTCTGCTCAGCATGGGCTCTCTCTGCCTGCCTCTGCCTACTTGTGATCTTTCTCTGTCAAATAAATAAATAAAATCTTAAAAAAAATTAAAAAAAAAAGAAAGAGGAGAGCTCACCACAAAAATACCACAACCAACACCACAAAAATACAAATAATATAAGAGAATACTATGAAAAATTATACACCAATGAATTGGGCAATCTGGAAGAAATGGATAAATTCCTAGAAACATACAAACCACCAAGACCAAAACAGGAAGAAATAGAAAATTTGAATTGACCCATAACCAGGAAAGAAATTGAATTTGTAATCAATAATCTCCCAAGGGCCAGATGGCTTCCTGGGGGAATTCTATCAAGCATTTAAAGAACAGGTGATACCTATTCTCAAACTGTTCCAAAAAATATATATATATATAAAAATGGAAGAAAAACTTCCAAACTCATTCTATGAGGCCAACATTTCCTTGGTTCCCAAATCAAAGATTTCAATAAAAAGGAGAATTAGAGGCCAATATCCCTGATGAACAGGGATGCAAAAAATTCTCAACAAAGTACTAGGAAATTGAGGCCAACAGTACATTAAAAAAATTATTCACCACCATCAAGTGAGATTTACTCCTGGACTGCTGGGGTGGTCCAATATTCACAAACTGAATCAACATGACACACCACATTAATAAAAGAAAGGATAAGAACCATGTGATCCCCTCAGTAGATGCAGGAAAAGCATTTGACAAAATACAGCACCGATTTGTGATAAAAATCCCTCAACAATGTAGGGATAGAACTAGAGGAACACCTCAACATCATAAATGCTATAAATGAAGGAACCACAGCTAATATCATCCTCAATGGGAAAAAACTGAAAGCTTTCCTCTACAGTCAGGAACAAGACAAGGATATCCACTCTAACCATCGTTATTTAACATAGTGCTGGAAGTCTTAGCCTCAGCAATCAGGCAATAAAAAGAAATAAAAAGCATCTAAATGGACAAGGAAGAAGTCAAACTCCCACTGTTCATGGATGACATGATACTGTATATAGAAAAACCTGAAACACTTCACCAAAAAAATTGCTAGAACTGATACGTGAATTCAGCAAAGTTACAACATATAACACCAACATACAAAAATCTGTTGCATCTTTATAGTGAAGCAGCAGAGAGAAAATTCAAGGATTCTATCCCATTTACTGTAAGATACTTAGGAATAAACATAATAAAAGAGGTAAGAGATATGTACTCTGAAAACTATAAAACATTGATGAAAGAAATTAAAGTTGACACAAAGAAATGGAAAAATATTCTCATGGATTCGAAGAACAAATATTGTTAAAATGTCTATAATACCCAAAGCAATCTATACATTCAATGAAATCCCTATGAAAAATACATCAGCATTTTTCACAGAGCTAGAACAAATAATTCTAAAATTTGTGTGGAACCACGAAAGATCTTGAATAGCCAAAGTAATCTTGAAAAAGAAAAAAACAAAACTGAAGGAATCATGATTCCACACTTTAAGCTATATTACAAAGCTGTAAAAGACCAAATATGCTAGAGGAAAGATAAATGTGAGGAAGAATCTTCAAGAATAGGAAGGTAAAATAAACCATAAAAATGAGATAACTTATCTTTCTATTAATTTTAAATGATGTGCAGCTCTTCCATATCCTATTATTTTATTATGTAAAATGTATATAAGTAATTAGTTCCTATTTCTTTGCCATTCTCCTTAATTTTGGCTAGTCAGTTTTCTCTTCTGAACTATTTGGGAATTAATCACATTAGTTGCATTTATCTGCACTTAATTTCACTGCATGTAAATCTGTGTTCACAACAGAGAAATGTGCATTAGTCAGGAGAAAAGCAATTGAGGCAAACCAAGGTGTTCTTCATCTTCATGGAAAAATTTACAAAGGGCTCTCCCTTCAAACTTAGTTTAATTGAGAGCCTTGCCAGAGAACAAAGCCACTGCTTTATGTAGAAAGAACTTAATTTATAATAAATAGTGCTTAAAAATAAGATTATTATTTAATGTCAAATGCTTTTCTTTGCTATTACGAAGTAATATAGGTAAATTAGGTAAAATGATGGCTAACATTTTCTTCACAAATACTTTATTTCCAACCAAATGGATTATTTCTATTAAGATTTGATGAATAGTTCAAATATGTAACCATTTACTGTTGGATTTGGCCAGCAAACTGTGAGATGAATCATGAAAAAATTACTCCAGACCCCTTAGTAGGAGAATGAAGAGGTCCAGGAACAGAGGCTCTAGTGGCGGAAGGCCTCGAGCCAAGCTTTGTCTCCACTTTTATTGGGGTCTTATCACTCCACCAAGTGCAAGCACAAAACAAGGAAGAAAGTGTAACCTTAATGGTCAGGAGGATAATATACAGTGCAGCGTGTGATAAGGGCGGGGAGGCCAGGAGTTCGTGAAGTATGTGACCACTGCAGATGCCTGTTTTTCTTCAAAATTTAAACATTTACTCCCTAGATGAGAACCTTTTCTTCAAAATTTAAACATTTACTCCCTAGATGAGAACCTTGAGCCACAGTTAAGAGTCTGGCCGCTTTCAGCCAAGAAATTTCAAAGAAGGCCCCAGCCTTCTGAGCACTCCTCCTTTTTTCAATTAGTCTTATCCAGGGAGGCACCTACAAGTCAGATTTTGTCTCTCCAGGCATTGTGAAGTCCCACAATTTTCAGCTGTCTTTAAGCTTTAATAAAACCCAATTCAGGTAAGTAACATTTTACCGGCGCCCATAACTTATATTTTCTTTCAAGAAAACTAGGGTGAATCCAGTTTAATTGCTCGGTAACAAAATCAGCAAGACAATAAATAAGAATTTAAGACAATTTGCTATAAATATGTTATCGTGCTGTGAATTGATTCACTTTGCCATTTGCTTTAAATTTCTTAAAAGATGACTTAATTTTTAAAAAATCAGTATGATAATGAAAGTAACATTATAAACAATGACTATGTACATCTTGGTTTGAAACTTATACATGTCATTAGCCTGTTTCAGCATTAGGTAATTTATGTCTAAAATAACTTTAACGTAGATAACTTCCTAATTCCTTACCAATCTAGCTCTCTGTGATTCCTAAGGAATTGAGTAGCTGATATTTTTGTAGCAGATGTGTATTTTAT
Source organism: Procyon lotor (assembly GCA_028646535.1). Taxonomy (NCBI): domain Eukaryota; kingdom Metazoa; phylum Chordata; class Mammalia; order Carnivora; family Procyonidae; genus Procyon; species Procyon lotor. The sequence goes on from CM053605.1 coordinate 34,451,331, forward strand.
TTCTCAAATAATACAATTTATTTCAATCATTCTAACATAGTATTTCTGAAAAATTATAAGGATCCCTAATTTTATAATGCTTTCTATGAAAAAGACATTCAAAAATTTTGAGAAATACTTAGTTATACAGCCTACTAAAATCTTGTAGGCTTAAATAAGTTCAAAAATATTTTAACTTATTATTGTCCAAATAATTTTGGAGTAGACACAGCACATGTGACACAAACCCATTTCTCTTAAGGCAAATTGTATGATTTGTGATTGGACTCCCAGGACCCAGTAGTTTAGATTTGTTTCTCAATGATTGTGTTTACTTTTTAAGACATTTGATATTTAAGTTTTCAGAAATTATAGATTCTTACACATGCTCAAGAATGTCAATAGTGATTTTTAAAATAATACACAAAATTGAAGAAAAATGACATATAAAATTGATAGCAGTAGCACTAAAAAGAAATTGCTAAATTTTCACCATATTCATTGGTTTGAAATCTTTTTAAAATCTGACAATATAAAGTTTCAGATAAAGTGTACTATTCACTAGCCTGATAACTTTGAATTATAATCAATGCAATGGTGTTTGGAATTTAGTGAAAATATCAAAATTTTACAATCATTAAACAATGCCATATTTCTGGAGCACCTAAGTAGCTCAGTCAGTTGAACATTTGCCTTTGGCCCAGGTCACCATCTCAGGTCCTGAGATTGGCCAGTGTTGGGCTCCCTGCTCAGCGAGGAGTCTCCTTCTCTCTCTCTCTTTGCTCCTCCCTCCTTCTCATGCTCAGTCTTTTAAATAAATAAATAAATAAATAAACAAACAAATAAATAAAATCTTTAAAACATGCCAGATTTCTAAATTCATTTAATCTTTAAAAAACATATTATTATACTCAAAATCTCTGATCTTTTTTTGGTCATACTTGTCTAAGACATTTTTGTACATTCAGTTACATTAAACATTTTTTCTTCACAAGTACAACTAATGTTTTCTTGAACGATGGTTCATTTTTGCCAAGTTGAACAAATGGTTTTTCACCTTATTCCCAGGGCATAGCAGTCTCTCATACCAAGTAGGCACCAAATAAATATTTGTTAAGTTAACTGATGTTCTTGATCAATATTAGATAATTGATTCTTATAAGTGTGTATTTACCGATTGCCAAGGAATGAATAGATTTCACTATTTGAATCAGTTTTTTCCCCATATGTAAGTATCTAAATTAAGATCTAGGTCAATATTAGTCAAATTTCTTCTCCCTCCAGATAGTTTCATAGAAAATTAAAACCACTTGTACTAATACTGGTCCGCATGATTGGTATTCTTAAATAATGAAGCAATGTGAATTACATATTCCTCAAGTGTTTCAAACTTTCCAAAAGTCATTAACCAGTAAATTAGAAACGTTTATTAGAAATTCCTATATAATCTTTTTTTTTTTTTTAGAAATTCCTATATAATCTTAACAACAAAAATACTGATACAACATTATATTATAGGAGAAAGCAGGATGGAGAAGTTATGTAGAAAATAAGTGAATCAATTTTTCTTTATGGTATAGGTAAGAGACAAGGATTAAAAATATAATTTATCCAAGGAGTCAGAAGAGCTATAATTTTTTCAAACCTGTTTTAACTCCTACATAGATCCAGTAACAACTTTGCTGGATTGATGGTGGAAAAAGTTTAAGTTATTTAAACAGCAGCAAATGTATTGGATTTCTCATTTGAAGTGCCATTTGCAATACTCAAAGGAACTTCACATTTGGCTGAAAAAGCACATACCATTATTCAACCAGAATGCTGTATGACTTCTGGCAGCCAAAAAGGCATTATTAATATCATCATCATCATCATCACCATCATCATCAACATTATTATGAAAAAGGGCACTTAATCTCCCCCTAGGAATTGTAACATGAATACAGTCCAGCTTGTAAGAATTGTGCTATACATTTTTTTAAAATGAGTAAATGAAAAGAAGAGAAAATAGCTCTGATGTTTTATTACCTTGGAATCTGGGACTATAAAGAGACCTGAATTATATAATGTAAAATTATAGGAAAATAAAATGGCACAATGTGCAGTAATTTACAATCAATTTAGTGTGTGTCAAGTCATAAATCTGTTCTTCAAATAGATTTCTCACTATTGGAATGAGTGTTTAATTTTAAAGTTTATGTGTTTCCCCTGTGCCAGTCCTTTAGGAGTTGTCTCAATAAAATTTCACAATACTCAAAGATATTTTTGACCCGATCAAGTCACTGCATTTTATATATGTGTAAAACTTTGCAACTTGTCAATATATTCAGGCTGAAATTTTCAAAACCTGACTTCAAAAAGGTATACATAAATTGCACATTTGAGTTCCCCTGTTGACACTTAGCTAAAGCTAATACCCATTTTCATGCCTAACTGCCTGCTGAAGTGAAATAATTGTGCATTTAGGTGCCAAATTCAATATCTGAGTTAAAAGAGTGGCCTCTATTTTGAAGAAGGTTAAATATTTTCTATTGTGGTCTGCAGCATTTGTCAAGGCTATTTGAAGAATGGAAACTAGTTGTCATTGAACTAAGGTACTTATTTGGTTATTCTAGAACCTTAGCTAGAATGCTTTATCTAATGTGATGTGTATTACATGGACGTCTACCACGTGTATTTTAACGTACTGTATCTCCTCAGAATGCAGTTAAAATTCACATTGTTTCCAGACTGTTATGTTTTCCTTCAGCAACATTATTCCGGAGATATTTGAAGCATTTTCAAGCAATACACTGAACAGAGTGCACACAATTAGATATTTATGGCAGGTAGAGAAGAACAATGCAAATTGAAATATTCTACCTCCACTGCAAAGAATACTTGCTCTAGGTGAATAGTATATAAATTCAGCAAGAAAATATTTCTGCCTGGTACTGCAGAAAGCTCACAGCAACTTTTAAAGGGGAAAGCAAGTGAAAATACCTTTTGCTCCCAGGAAGCATTTAGTTGCCTGAAAATTACAAGGTTGGGCTTACAATATACATTTTTTTCTTTTAACTGAATTAAGTGAATATTTTTGTTGAGCACGCATTTACAAGATCCTTACTTTGGAAATTAGCCAGTTCTGGGTCCAGCTATTGGAAACCTATATGGCAAATTTTGATAAAACAAGTAAAAACCAAAATTTAATCATAATTATCATCATAAAGAAAAAAAGGAAGGAAGGAGAAAGAAAAAAGGACAAAAGAATAAATGAACTTTATTTAGAAAAAATAGTGGAAAAGAAAGGGAAGGGTGACATAATTGTGTTTGTGTGTATGCTGTGTGAAGAAACGCACAGTACTTGCAATTGGTAAGGTGCTCCTGTGTTTGTTTGTTTGCTAATAATCCTTTTTTCAATGTGAGATAAATACCTCATTCTTGATATACTCTTTAATGTTAAAAGAATTTTCTCAGAGGAAGTAAAATATCACTATTTGTACCTCAATCTCATTAACCAAATACTATTAAAACAAGTAATAAAAAATTAATAAATTTGACAAATTAGATTTCCTCAAGTATGAAAAATGTTGATTTACTTAAATATCCTTCTGAATATTTGATGGAAACTTTAATTTATTAAATTAGACATTTAATGTTTTACTTACCTTAAATAGAAACATGAAAAAACACAATGATTATAGTTACAGTCAATATTTTTATGTGAAATTCAATTACAAAAGTGCAAATGCTAAGGATTTAAAATGGATCCTTTATTACCTTTTGAACTTTCTATTTATACTCATATTTTAAATTATTTTATTTATCACATTTTTCTTTTTATTCTTAAACATTTAATTCCTGTTTATTGAAGAAACTTATAATTAAGATTATCTAACTGAGGAATCCAAAAAAGATAGTCAAAAAATTGTGACCAGGGTTAGAAAATTTGTTAAACCTTTACCAATTCTTCTAGTCAAGTACTTATTCCAAGAGAGGGACTCCTTATAGTTAGACACTATCCATTGCATGTGGAGATGTCTGAGTTCTTTACCTTAACTCTGAGTTCCTTACCTTAATCACTAGGGGTGTGATTGCTGGATTGTATGTTAAGTCTATGTTTAATCTTACAAGAAACTCCAAACTGTCTTCTAAAATAACCATCTAACATCCCCGCTAGTGAATAGTGAGAGTTCCTATTGCTCTGCATCATCAGTAACACCTGGTATTATTGTTTGTTTGGATTTTAGCAATTCTATTACATGTGTAGTGGTATCACATAGATGTTTTAATACGATGTTACTAATAACTTATGATGTTGAACATCATTTCATATCTAATTGGACATACGCATATCTCCCTTGGTGAGGCATCTTGTTATATTTTAATTCTGTGATCCTTTTTTTACATTTTTTTCTGCTCATCATTTTTTTTAAAGATTTCATTTATTTATTTGAGAGAGAGAGAGAGAGAATGAGAGCATGAGAGCATGAGAGGAGAGACGGTCAGAGGGAGAAGCAGACTCCCTGCTGAACTGGGAGCCTGATGCGGGACTCAACCCAGAATTCCAGGATCATGACCTGACTAAAGGCAGTTGCTTAACCAACTAAGCCACCCAGGCGCCCTGCTCATCATTTCTTTCTATTGCTTTCTTATATGAGTCACATACAATTGATATAAGTCTTTTTCTTTTTTTCTTAAAGATTGATTGATTGATTGGATTGATTTATTATTTATTTGTCAGAGAGAGAAAGAAAGAGAACACGAGCAGGCAGAGAGGCAGGCAGAGGCAGAGGGTGAAGCAGGCTCCCTGCTGAGTGAGGAACCCAATGTGGGACTCGATCCCAGGACCCTGGGATCATGACCTGAGCTAAAGGCAGCTGCTTAATCAACTGAGCCACCCAAGTGTCCTGATATAAGTCTTTTTCAAGTGTGTTTGAACCAAAGATTTGGGTTTGGTTAAAACTTAAAACATTTTTTTCAATTGGGAATGCAAAAACTACAACCTTTTTTTTTTTTTTCTCAATGGACATTAAAATCCAAACTTAATATTTTACATTCTTCCTCCTAGCTTCTAGGTTTTGTTTTCTGGAAAATTGCTCAAATAAAATGGACTTATCCCTACAAGAATAAGAAATATTGTGTGGTCATAACACAACCCAAATTTTTATTAATTCAAAAAAGTCTTCTCCGTTGGAAGCAGTGAAATTAGAAATACAACTATTCTGGGGACGCCTGGGTGGCTCAGTGGGTTAAAGCCTTTGTCTTCAGATCAGGTCATGATCTCAGGGTCCTGGGATCAAGCCCAGCATCAGGCTCTCTGCTCAGCGGGGAGCCTGCTTCCCCCTCTCTCTCTGCCTGCCTCTCTGCCTACTTGTGATCTCTCTCTGTCAAATAAATAAATAAAATCTAAAAAAAAAAAAAAAAAAGAAATACAACTATTCTGGGCAGTGAACTTCAGGACACATCATCACCCAGAGTGAACAATGTCTTTGGAGTTTTTAATTCTGAGATGACTCCATTATCATTTGGTATCTGCATTAAAATTTCTAGCAAAGGGGTTGTTCTCTAAGATCATAGCAGCTGAGAGGGACGGTTAACCCAAAAATGCATTTAAATACTCCCCAATTACAAGGCAGAAAACTGCTTGCATATTTAAAATGACATTTTTCTTTTATTTTATTGTTCTTTAATCTGGGTTTTAAATACATGAGAATAGTATTACTCAGCCATCTAAAAGAATGAAACCTTGCCATTTGTAATGATGTGGATGGAGCTAGAGGTACTATGTTAAGTGAAATAAGTCATTCGGAGAAAGGCAAACACTATATGATTTCACTCACATGTGGAATTTAAGAAGCAAAACAATGCACATAGAGGAAGAGAAAAAAATAGGGAGGGAATCAAACCATAAGAGACTCTTAACTGTAGACAATACATGGAGGATTGATGGAGGAGAGGTGGGCAGGGAATGGGCCAAGTGGGTAATGGGTATTAAGGAAGAAACTTGTGTTGAATACTGGGTATTGCATGTAAGTGATGGATCACTAAATTTTACTCCTCAAACCAATGTTACACTAATTAGAATTAAAAAAAAAAATCTGAAAAAAAAAAATACATGAGGATGACTTTTCAGATTCAAGGATTCACATGCTTTAGGATTACTGGGTCACTTCTGGAAAAAAAAAAAGGAATCTTTACCAAAAGTGTGTGATTTTTTAAAAGAAAATTTAACTGATGATAATGGTGAATCTTTGGAATGAAACTGAGTTTTCAGTGATGGGACTAAAAGTGAATATTTTTTTCTGGTTTCATTGGAAACAATTATTTCTTAAAAACCCTCATTAGAATCTTATTATAATTCTTCATTTGAAAATAGTTGACACAATGTTACATTATTTTTAGGTGTACAACATAGTGATTTAACTTCTCTATATATTATGCCAAACTTTCAATAAATGTAGCTATCATGTGTCACTGTACACTGCTATTACAATATCATTGATTATTTTCTATATGCTGTGCCTTTTGCCTTCTATTCCCATGACTTATCAATTCCATACCTGGAAGCCTATATCTCCTACTGTCTTTCATCCATTTGTCCCTCCCCCTCTTCCCTTTTACAACCATCAGTTTGTTCTCTGTATTTATGGGTCTGATTCTGGTTTTTGTTTGTATGTTTATTCATTTGTTTTGTTTTTTAGATTCTGTATATGAATGAAATCATATAGTATTTATCTTTCTCAAATGACTTATTTCACTTAGCATAATACTCTTTAGCTCCATCTCTGTTGTTGCAAATAGCAAATGTTCATCCTTTTTTTATGGCTGAGTAATATTGTGTGTGTGTGTGTGTGTGTGTGTGTGTGTGTGTGTATAATATATATGTATAGTCAGTCTCTACTGATTGAGGCTGATCCCAGTATTTCTAATTCCCCACCACTTGGGCCTGCTGGGTTTGGAAGAGCCCTTTCCTAAAACTTCAGAAAAAAAAAAAAAGATCTATATCAGAGATACAGATCTGGGCAGTAGGATATCATTAGGATCACTTACAATGGAGTTGTAAGACTAAGACTACAAATGAGTTTCATTTCAAGCTCATCTAATGATATGGACCAGAGACTTTTTGTACTATCTTTGAAGACATTAGATCTCAAACACTGGTGTAATAATCTCCCCAGGACTAACACCATATTGGTTTATCTATCTACTTCTCTGCTTATTTGTGCAAATCCTCTTTGGGTTTTTTAAAATATATCTTTGGGAATTTTCCTTTTCTTCTTGGGAAGGCAGCCAAATTTCTTATTCTTCTTTTATTATTTTTAGTGTAGCCTAATTTCTAATTATTTCTAATAAGAGAGTTTGAGAATGGCCTAGTCCACAATTTTTCTGGAACAAGAAAGTCCCCATAGTTAATTAATTTTATTTACTGGAGGAATTTCCCCCTGCAAATGTATTATTTGGCTAGTGAGTGATTTATACATTTATAATTTTTCTCTTCTTCTAGGTATAAATTCCATGAAGACAGGGACATTAGCCATCAGTCACACAGAGGTTAAATGAAAGAAGTTGAATTTGAATCCAGACAGCCTGACTCCAGGGGCTGTGTACTTAACTGGTAAGTTGCATTGCAAAATAATTTTTGCTCCCAATATAGTTTTCCTTTTAACAAAATAGTTTTCAGTATTAGTTATTGAAAGGGCAGCATGGAAGTTGTTTGCCTATGTTAGTTCATTTAATTCTTGCAATAAAATTAACTAAGTATATTATTATCCCCATTGTATGATAAGGGACATTATTGTTTCCGTTAACAGGTAATAAGTAGCAGAATTCAAACCCAGGGCTGCCCTACTCAGAGGTTCTGTCTGTCCTTTTTTCCCTCACTCCTTCCTTCCTCTGTTCCTTCCTTCCTTCTATCCTTCTTCCCCTTCTTTCTTCCTACCCCCCTTCACCCTCCCCTCTCCTTTCTTGCTTCCTTCCTTCATTACTTTTTAAATATGTATTGCAGTTAATTGACCTCCAACTGCTTTATTTTCAAGGTACTAGGGCTAAAACAATGAACAAAGCCAGCATACTTAATGTCCTAAAGTACATTCTTGTAAGGGATAAAAAACAAAAGGTGTAAGTAAACAAATGAGGTATTACATAATTTGGCAAATACTATGAACAGAGTAATTAGTATCAGTAAGGAGTGTTAGTAATGAGTGGCTAAAATGGAGAATAACAGAGCCGCGTGATCTCACCTCTATAAAAAGGAATTTCTCTGAGGAAGTGATATTTTGGTTGAAATAGGAACTGAGAAGGATCTAGCTTTGCACACTAGAAGACACAGCACAATACAAGAACTCCAATACAGGAACAGCACATAAAAACACATTGAAAAAGAGTTTCTGTGTACTTAGGAAGGGACATTATCTGTGAAAAAGAGTGAGCCACAGTAAGGCATTAGATAAGAATGCTTCCTGAAATTTTATTATCAAATACCTGTTCTCAACCATCTCCACTGCCACTTCTGGTCATGCACACTTTGCTCTGATCTTTTTCATACTGTTTAAACCTATCTGTTAGAGTTTACTCTTTTTGTAAATTCAATTCCCTCTACAGATGCTACTTAATTTTTTCCTCTTGGAAAAACTTCTAAGTGCCTTTTCCTCTCTTTAAGATTTTCACCTTCTTTCTCCAAGCAAACTTAATTGCTCCCTCTTCTAAATAGCTCTTATATTTTTACTGTGGCATTTACCACATTGTATTTCAGCTGTCTCTTTATAGCTGTGTGTCTCCGCACTAAGCTCTGGGATCTTCTGAGAAAATGTTCTCCTATTCATTGGGTACTCCAGGGCATGCCCTTCTTTAAAAGTCAAGTTTATTGGGACGCCTGGGTGGCTCAGTGGGTTAAAGCCTCTGCCTTCGGCTCAGGTCATGATCTCAGGGTCCTGGGATCGAGCCCCGCATCGAGCCCCACATCGAGCCCCACATCAGGCTCCCTGCTCAGCGGGAAGCCTACTTCTCCCTCTCCCACTCCCCCTGCATTTGTTCCCTCTCTCGCTAAGTCTCTTTCTGTGTAAAATAAATAATAAATAAAATCTTAAAAAAAAAAGTCAAGTTTATTGTGTTCAAATTTACATAGAATAAATGTCAATTTTGTAGTGTGTAGTTCACCACATTTTAACCAAATAAATAAATTAATAAATAATAAATGAATGAATGAATGAATGAATAAAAGATATCATGTTGCAACCACAATCATTGCTTAGATTATTTCCATAAGCCAAAAAACTTCCCTCACGCCCTTTGCATTCAAACCTTCTTCCACTATGTTTCCTTGCAATTAGTGATCTGTTTCCTCTCTATATAGGTTTGCCTGTTCCAAATGTATATACATAGAACCCTAGAGCATAATCTCTTTGATCCTGCTTCTCTTACATAACATAATGTATTTGATTATAACCATTTCATTGTGTATCAGTAGTACATCTATTTATATTGCTGAACAGTATCCCATAGTATGGATGGACTACAGTTTTTCTATATATTTACAAATGTTAGGATATACAAGTTGTTTCAGGCTTAAGGATTATGAATAAAGCTGCTATGCATGGATTGATATTTTTGTGAACATATGTTTTCACTTATCTTGGTCAAATATCTCAGATATTTGACAATTCCGAGTACACATTTAGGACATGTTTAAATTTTTAAGAAATTTCCAGACTCTTTTCTACAGTAGCCATATCATTTTGCAATCCCAGCATCAACGTATGAGAGTTTGTGGTCCTCCTTAGTTGAGCTTTTCAAATTGCCGTTTTTTCCTTTCCAATTATTCTATAAGGTGTCTCACGGTATCTCACTGCAGTTTTAATTTCTCTAGTTAAAGTGATGATGAGGATTTTTGATTTGTTTATTTCCCATTTATATATCTTCTTTGATCAAGTATCTATGAAGATCGTCTGCCATTTCAAAATGTCGTTACCAAGTGTTGAGAGTTTTTACATATTCTGAATATAAAAACTTTATCTGACAAGCATTTTGAAAATAGCTTTTTTCTTTGTGACTTTTTCTTTAATTTCTTTGTAGTGACTTTGGAAAGGTTGAAGTTTTTATTTTGATGAAGTCCAATTTAGAAATATTTTAATGGATTACCCCTTTGTATCATATCAAAAAAATAGTTGCCTAACTCAAAGTCACAGTGAATCTCTTCAGTGTTTTCTTGTAGCATGTTTATATTTGAAGTTTTGCATTTTGGTCTATGATCCACTTTTCTTAATTTTTTAAACGTAGAACAGTGTATAAGTTTGGGGTTCATTTGATTATATATGACATTTAATTGTTCCATTACTATTTGTTGACTAAAATGTATTTATTCCACTGAGTTTCTTGACATATTCATATCAAATAAATTGATAGTCACAATGTATAGTCCACATCTATCCATTCATTAATACTACACCATGTTGATAACCTTATCTTTATTTTATCTTGAATTCGGGTGGTATCAATCTTCTACCTTTGATTCTTTTTTTTAGATTTTTATTTTATTTATTTGTCAGAGAAAGAAAGGGAGAGTGAGAGAGTGCAAGTAGGGGAAGTGTCAGGCAGAGGGAGAAGCAGGACCCCTACTGAGCAAGGAGCCTGATGTGGGACTCAATTCCAGTACCTTAGATCATGACCTGAGCTAAAGACAGACCCCTAATTGACTGAGCCACCTAGGCATCCTTACCTTTGTTTCATCTACTCTCATTTGTTTTTCCATATAACATAATCACTTGTTGAAGTCTATTAGAAAAATAAAAGAGAGGGGTGCCTGGCGAGCTCAATCAGTAGAGGATGTGACTCTTGATCTCAGGATCATGAATTCAAGCCCCACATAAGGCATAGATCTTATTTAAAACTAACTAACTAAATAGATAGGAAAAAAGAAACCTGCTGGTAATGTAATTGGTTTGTGATGAACCTATAAACTCTAATTCCTATAACATGTCCCTCTTTAATATTATTCTGATGGGAATAACAAAGTATAGTAACATGTTCATAGCCAGCAGTGACAGCCACATCATGCCTAAAGTTAAACATGCACTAAGGCTTATCTGAATCACATTACTGGACATGTAGGCCTAATGATTCTTTTAAAAAATATATTAGACACTGATGCTAGAGGGAAAGTGAATATATGCTGAGCAGCCAAAACAAACCCAAAAAAGTCCTCATCATAGATAGAGAATTTAAATACACACACACACACACACACACACACACACACACACACACACACATATTTTCAAAAGTAGAAACTCTATTTCCCTTTGTACACATTATTTCTAATTTAGAGTAATTAAATGACTATGAATGCAAAATTGGATAAATACAGTTTGTAGAAGAGTCAAATGGATTAGTCAATATCACAGTATTATAAACCATAGACATCTTAATTAAAGAAAAACAGTTTTTTTTTAAGGGGCAACGTGAAGTGGTTTTTTTATGCAGTCTACCATCATTACTGATGATTTGTTTCTTAAGTTAATAGAAGTGCACTCACGAGGTAGCTTCAAATTCCTGTCATAGATAATGCTTTTAGCTCTTTCTTTTCATGTCATCGTGTTTATGTACCTTCATCAGCCTGGGGCACTTTGTGCTTATTTAGTTTTTTTTTTGTTTGTTTGTTTAGTGGTCCTTAATTAACAAATGGTTTGACATTCTTCTGTAAAATGAGATTGAAGCTAATATTTTTAATGAATTTATGCTTCAAAATGGCACTTCACAGGGGAATATGATAAACCTATTATTATTCAATATCAGGATTGATGAGTCCCTAAATAGACTTTTGAAAGTTACCAATGAATATTTTCATGACAGAAAGGATTTTAATAGGACACTCTGAGAAGCAGTATAATTGGAATATAAAAGAACATGATGATATAACATGATATTGGAAGGAGATTGTGTGTTGCTCAAAATGGAATTAAAATGTTTTCTCCAAACAAATCAATATCAATTGTATTTGTGAGAAAGAGATTTATATAGTATGTAATTGCTATCTAGGTTATCATTTCCTTGCTTGGAGAAAAAGAAACAAACCACTGTATAGACACAGTTATTTAGACAACATCTTTTCACCTTGTCAGAATCTATTGTGGTAGCTGGACCAATCTTTCATCACCCAATAACAATAAGCTTCAGAAACAATTTAGGTCAATCTCCTGGTCCTTTCAACAGAATGTGTCTCTTAAAATTTCAAGAACTGTAACCTTGAAACAGCATAATTCTTGGAATTTGGGAAGCAAAACATCTGGATGGTGGAGTGAATGTTTTAATTATCCTGAAAAATGCAAATTTTCCTATTGTAGGTATATTTAATTTTGTTTTTTTATGTGTTGATATCTCTTGTAGTATTATCTTTAAAAGAGTTTTATTAATCCTGACATGGCTTTAAAACTTTCATTGTATGGCTAATAAAACAAGATACAAGACAGATTAATTAATTTATTTGATTAAATAGAGTAGATAATTTACCCTCAAAAAGACAGAGCCTGAGGCTAAAAGTACAAATAGAGTAATATTTACATCTTTATAGACATCATGTGGAGAATGCCCTTATCATAAAACGTATTTTAGGGGTGCCTGGGTGGCTCAGTGGGTTAAAGCCTCTGCCTTGGGCCCCGCGTCGGGCTCTCTGCTCAGCAGAGAGCCGGCTTCCCCCTCTCTCTCTGCCTGCCTCTCTGTCTACTTGTGATCTCTCTCTCTATCAAATAAGTAAATAAAATCTTAAAAAAAACCCAAAAAAACATATTTTAACCTTCACTCATTAGTCTCCTAAAATTCATCATAAAAAGGCAGACACCAATTTAGAGTTAATAAAACACATTTTACTCTAAAGGTATATAATAGTTGTTATAATACCATATGCTGATTTTATGTTTTTAAAATAAATTTAATAAGAACAATAAATTTAATCATAGTATCATAGCTAATAATGTCAAATAATAAAATATTATTTCTGAAGTTTTACAGGAAAAAAATCCTCAAAAACATCACGTGTCAGATCTTGAATTAGATTTTAGCCTACTTACAAGCCATTACATCAGCCTATTAGTATTTTATAGACGATGCCAGAAGAAAGACTCTAGTTCAGAGACAAAAGACTAATATTCGCAGCACAAAAAGTAACAGGTAAATCCACATTTGCATCAATTTAGTCACCCGAAACTCCCACAGGGATGAAGCAGTGTGGGACCAAATGGAAGGTAGGGTTTGTATTGCAGGTGAAAAACATTGGGTTTTGTGGATCTACCAGTTAGGAAGCAAGCTTGTTCTTTATTCCAGAGGCAAATGTTACCTTATTCCTCAAGACTACTTGCTAGAAATTACTTACTTTCAAACCTGAGAAGTATGCCAGGTAAAAAGAGTTGTCAAACAAAATGTATAGGAGCTTGAGAGACCCATGAAGGAATGTTTCTCCCCAGAAGATTTTACTATAAACATGAAATAAAGGGATTCCCCATGTGGGATAGATATAAATAATACATATCAGATATATATAAGTGATTGAATATATCAACCACATACATTAAGTAAATAATTTTATTTTTCTCTCATATGGAAATAGGTCCACAAAATCATCAATGTAAAATTAATTTGTTATTATACTTTCACTCATTTATTGAATCCATACTATGCTTCACAATACAGGTAAAAACAAGAGATGAGATTTGTTCCTTCATTCAGGTAGTTGGTTTCATTCTTGCTTTTTGACATTGCAAACTTTCACGGTAAATTCGTTGTCACTGAAATTAATCATGCCCCCCTTTTTTTCCTTAATAATCTTCAGAAATTGCTTTTAGAGTCATAAGTAAACTATACACACACACACAAATGCACACACATACAATTACCTATTTGTCAGCACACAGTATTTTTAGATAATTTTGTGTGCTTGATTACCTATATTATTTACCAGTTTTGTCTTATAATCTCTCCCAAAGGAAAAAAAAAGTCCCAAGAAAAACTAATGAGCAATGTTTTTAACATAATTTAGTTGAATGCTAAAGATATTTTGAGGAGGCTATATTAAACCAGAATATGATCTTGAATATATCTATAGGTTGGCAAATACCCAAGATGATGTACAGAATCTCTGATGTTTAAGAAATTGCATCCATGTTATATTCAAACATTGAAATGATTTTAAAAATAAGTATGACAGCATTTTATGATGCAAATGAGACAGTTGAAATGTAGATTATTTCAGAATAGGAAATTTAGTTGGAGATATTCAAAACTGTGGTCAGTTGTAACCTCAACAAATGTCTTTAATTGGTAGAATTTTAGACCTAGAAGGACTTATGAAAAGCATAACTTATGTCTATATTTGCAAAATAGTGAACTAGAGAGATTAAAAGGGTCTCTTCATGGTAAAATAGTAGATTATAAGCAAAACTAGAAACCAGTTCTTTAATTTTTTAAACTGGAGTTTTACCTGGGGATGAAATGTAATTAATGTGTAAAAATGTATCAAACTCTCAACAAATGAAATAGGGAAAATTCTGATTTGATAAGATTAATTAAAATTATAATAAAACATAATATTTGCTAATATTTATTGAGGGCTTACTACGTGTTCAACACTATTCTAACTGTATGTTAACTAACTGGAATTTAAATAAAAACTTAACAAAACTAAAAAAAAATTCCAAATAATACATATATAAAACCTTATTTAATTGGCAAAAGAAATGCACTTATTTCATTTTTCAGATGAGTAACGAAGGACCCAGCGAATTTAATTAATTCTCCCAAGATTAACCATATCATAAATGATGGAACCATTATTCTATGTAAGCAGTGCAGCTTTAGAGAAAGTATTCTCAACCATTAAAGCATTTATTTAAGAATGATCTAAGACACAGGCAAGATGTCAGAAAAATAAAATATGGGAAAGAATAAAATTAATATTATACTTGTTATGCATGTTATATCTGATCTCTATAAGTTGGTTCCTTTGGCAAAACTCCTACACATTGAAACTGTTCCTAAATTTGGTAGGTATAAATGAAGAGATGTGACTATACAAAAATGTGGGGTCACATCCAAAGTGGTTTTTCCAAAATAAACCATCTATCTTTTGGAGTCTCAAAGAAATTATGAGAGACCATGAAGTCAAGGTAAATAGGTGATCAGAAAACTATGATCCTACAACAGGGTGATAATGTGAAATATTTCATATTTAAGTATCAAAGCCTAGATGATCACAGGTGTCCCTTCGACCAATGTCAGAAAAATTACTAAGTGCTACATCCAGTAAAAAATGTAGGTCATTTCCTCCAGGCACATTACACTAATTTTTCATGTCTAGATAAACTCTTCTGCCCACCTTTCAATTGCCAACTATCTTTAGTGATCATAGAGCAGAGGCATGATGAAATGTTACTGAGAAATGATGCATTATTTCTAATGACTAAGTCAAGCATTTCTTTGGAGTTTCTTCCACCTCTACTGGCTGGCCCCTTCCCTTAGGTTCCATTAGTAGTCCCCTGGTGAACATCATTTTGGGAAAAACCATGTCTAGTCATCTAAGTCCTATCACAGACATCACTTGCTCCTAGATTGGTCTCATGCTGATTTAATGTGCCAGCTTGCCCTTTCTTTTGGTTGTGTAAAAATGGATAAAAACTTAAGTTATTGAGTGTAATGATTAGTTAATGCCTCTAAAGCATTAAAGAAGTTCTAAAATGTACTGGATGACGGAGAAATAAAAATTTGTGGATGCAGCAGTTCGATTCTCCATCAGCACTTTAGGCAATGAATACAATATTACAGATCTCACATCCTAGCATTTGTTGCTCCCAGGAGATAATGCTTTACTTATATGAAAACTATAAAGAGTAAGTCATGTATTTATACATCTGTCAATAGTTTTATTGGAAAATTCTTTAAACTGTATTTGAATTTGGGGTATAATATGGATTTTGATTTTGCCATAAAGTTATATGGGATAATCTTTGTAGAACAGTGTTTAATGAGAAAAGATAGCTAAATTATAAAAACTGCATACTGTTGTGATATTGTCTACTTTATTATCATTGAAGAAGAGATTGTAGAATCTCTCAAATATTATCTATTTAAATTTTATCTAACAAAGCAAACAACTCTTGCTTATTTCATATTGACAATATTTCTAACTTAGATGCTGTTGTTGAGGAGTAAGTGAATACTAGCAAATGGGGTGCAAGTTTATTATACACTTAAACATTGGAGTGTTTTATTTAAGGATTATTGTTCATTTACAAACATAACACTTATAGAATATGGTCACTTTTAGATTGCCGAGAACAAAGTATTTTTATATTTTACCCTAAAGAATCATAAACACTATGATGCACACTTTATTGCAGCATAACCTATAATATGTTGTCATGCAAAACTGCAGAATTTTTTTAAAGGAGTAAATTACTTTTTAAATGCCACTTATTTTATGTTCTTGCTGATAGAGAACACGGTATATATTCACGATGCTGGGTTAATTTCTTTTTCATTATTTTACTACTTTCTCTGGTGGCTAATTTTTCCTTAATTTTAGTTTCATGAATTATTGTGTTTTGCACAAAGTATACAGGCCAAAAATAAGCTTAAAGTTGTTCAGATCATATGCTAGCTATTTCTTCATAGGAATATTCAATTTGTTCCAGCACTTATGCCTTCTTTCTTTTTGGTGTATATAAATTATGATCCCATTAAGCCTTTATAGTTGCACAGTTGCCATATTGTGCATTCTCCATTGTAGAATATTCATCACCCAAAAGACATTCTCCCAGTCTACCAGGAATCATGAATGATAATGATCTTAGAATTAATTAACCTTTTTATTCATGATATACTTGCTAAGACTTTCCATACTATACTTTAGAAGAATTCATGTGTATTTACATTATCTTTTTTATCTTTTGTCATGAACTTTGTGAAAACTTGGGTCACATATAGAAAAAGTGCTTGTAATATTTTCTAGATATTACAAGTTCTAGAGTTAACAGTACATTTCCTTAAATGAGTACTTCTGAATTTAATAAAATAAAAGCAATAACTGAATTGCTGGCAAAAGTAGTTTACCTGTGGAGACACTAAAAACACAATTGGTTGCTAGGGATTTGGGATACAAGAAAAGCAGTTAAGTAGGTGGAACAAAGGAAAATTTTAGGGCTGTGAAACTGTTCTATATGACACTGCAATAGTGCATACATGTCATTCTGCATTTGTCCAAATCCACAGCCTCAACAGCACAAATAGTGAACCCTAATGTAATTGATGAGCCTTAGTTAATAATAATGTATAAATATTGGCTTGTTAATTCTAACAAATGTATCACACCAATGCAAGATATTAATAATAGGAAAAACTAGGAGAGGGAATGCTAAGACAATATGTGGGAACTTCCTTTAGTTTCTACTCAATTTTTCTGCAAACCTAAAGCTACCCTAAAAAGTAAAGTCTATTGATTTAAAAAAATCTGATTTAGAGTCAGAAAGAAACACTGGCATACAGAAAGATTTTTGGCTTCATTTAGACCTTCATTTTCTAACAGTGTTGTCTTAGAATCATTTAAATTATCTGTGCTTTGGTTTGATCATCCATAAATGGTTAATAGTAACTACCTTAAATATTTATTGTAAGTGTGAAGTCTGATAATGTCCATGCAGCAGCTATCATAATATTGACACTAAGCAGGTGCTCCACAATGAACAGATAATATCAGATCTCATATAGCTACACATTCATTCATTTAGCAAATATTTTGTGAGTACTTCCTGTTTGCCAAGCACTATTCCATGTGCTGAAAAAGTGAGGAGAGAGAAGAAATCCTTGACTTCCTGGTAAGGATGACTTTCATGCTCAGGGGACTTTCCTAATCTCTCATTTCTAAATAGATAAAACTCCTTCAGCTCTTAAAATAGCTCAAGGTATGTTTGTTTCTTACCCTGAGATATAGATATAGAATGAAAGTTTATGTAAATTCATATCAAGAGAATTATTTTGCATTCCAACTCTGTAAATAAGAAGTAAGATATTTATAAATCTGTGAATATGTGAGTTTAGCTTTATTCCTATGTAACTGGGAATTAATTAATTAAAGATGTTATTTGAGAGAGAGAGCAAGAGAAAGAGTGGGAGTACAAGCGGTGGGGATGGGGGGAGAGGGGGAGAGGGAAAAAGGAGAGGAAGAGGGAAAAAGAAGAGGGAAAAACTTAGCAGGGAGCCCAGGACCCCAGGATCATGATCTGAGCTGAAGACAGATGCTTGCTTAATAGACTAAGCCACCCAGGTGCCCTGTAACTGGGAATGTTAACATGTGTCCTTTCTATCTCCCAAGTTATAGAGTTAATTCATAAACAGTAACGTATATAATTAGGTCACAACATTATTACCATAACTTTGTATGTGTTACACAGTCCAATTGGTCAGTTGCTCTGCCAGAGGACTAAATATAAAGACATTGTTAGAAGACGGACATATAACAATATAGGGAGCTCTAGCATCCATACAATAGGATACACAGAAATATAGATATTGTGTAAAACTCACCTATAATTAGATCAATTTTAAAATTTGGAGACATTTTTAGCTATGTGTCAGGCAAAAGATGAGAGATACTGTCAAAGATTCTGATTTGAAAATCAAAACTAAAAAGAATTATGTGGCTCCTGGCTCTGATTTTTTAAAATATTGTTCAAAAGAATCAAAATTAAGAGGTATCTATTTATCATTTCATACAGCAAGCCCATAAGTAGTCCTAATACTTCAAGGCCAGACTTTGGTCTCCAAAGCAGGGACAATATTTAATTCCTCTTATACCAGTGAGACCTAGAGTAAGATTTAGCAAGAATTAAGAGTATTAGCAGTAGTGCTTGAAATGTAGGCTACTAGCACAGAGCTACTTCTATCTGGATTACAGAATATATAATATAAAGTAAGTGATATGGTAGAAGAGAATTTAAAAAATAGTGACAAAAATTCTCATATTTTATGGATAAATTCATACATGTATACACAATGTGATATGTGTATAATATATACGTGCATATATAGTATTTATACATGATATTCAAAATGGATATAATCATTTTGATCTTGCCTCCCACCAACATGGCAAAGGATGTGACTAATCCTCACTCCTTTTTGTCTCACATATTCCTCTACAGTACTTTTTGTGTTATCTATGCTACTTTAAGATTGCAGTAATTTTAGCTTCTCTCATAAGATGAGTTTTTCCATTACCCTCTTTGTGGTAATGGAAATATAGAGAGTGACTAGAAGACATATACATAAGGATGTTTTAGGCTCTGAATACCAAATTCTTCTGATATTGCATTTCAGGGAAAAAGAAAAACAAAAAGGGCTAATTAGCCAGATGCATTTTGATTTATGAATGGCAGGTCTAATTTTGATGTGTATTTGGGATATACATAAGCATATGTATATATGTAATCCTGCTCTCAGTTGTTAAAAATACAACTCACATGATTCTGCACCATCACTATGGTTTGGGCTCTGTTCTAATGCTCATCATAGTGCCAACAGGTAGTTAGAATTATTGTCCAGCTTCACAAAAGAGGAAAGCTGAAGTATAAGATGTTAAATGACTTCCAGAGATCATAAAAAGAAAGTAAATAGTAGAGCTAGAATTCAAACAGAATTGAGTGGCTTCCAACTCCACACTCTTAACTTCTCTTCTGTGCTGCCATTTATTAGGAGAATTATTTCATTCAGATCCTAATGTTTGTTTGAATTATGACGAAAAAAATAGAAAAGTGTGTGTTCCATAAGAGAAATGTAAACAAAAAAAAAAAAGAGAGAGAAATGTAAACATAGATGTTGTTTCATTGTGATGCATTTTATGGGTCACAGCATAGAAAATATTCACTAGAAAATTTTACTCTCTCAGGGTCTAATACTGTATGGATAAGATCTCCTATGAGATAATTTGCAATTTTTCTCTAGCATACATATTTCTTTAATTTTTCCATTGAGCAATGCATAAGATTTCTTCATCATACATTTTCTCTCTTATACAAGAAGATTGTTGTTGTTGCTTTAATGTTTCCATCTTAGTTAATGCCTCTCTTGCTATGGGGTGAAAATTTACTCTTAAATGTTCTGACACAATTCTGGCATAAATGGACACTACCCTTAGACCATTCTAAGAATGAATATTTTAATTATTTAGTCCAATGAAAATTATTTAGATATTTGTAGTGAAATGGTATTGCCTTCGTTATTATTACTACTGTTGATATTTAATAATATTATTATTATTAAAATGTATGCCAGGCAGACAGTCAATAAATATAAGGGCAAGGCTGCAACACATCACACTTAATAACATTAACATGTCCGAAAACTTTACAAGTAACTTTCCCAAAACCTGACTAGAGAATTCAAGTTTTCAAGTATAAATTGCTCTCAAATTTTTGAGTTTTTTGACACTTTATAAAAGAGTTTGGGAAGATGATTCTGCCTGCATTCAAGAACCTTAAACAAAACTAGAGAAATTAAATTCCATGAATATTTTGGAAAATACAATTGTTGGACTAGTTATAAAGTGCTTTAGACTAGACATCACAATTGTTGATTTGAAAGTTGTTTATATATTCATTTGGTTAAGTGAATTACTATTTTTAGGAGTTCCGTGGGGATAAAAATGCTGTTTTAGAAATGTTTTACATCTTGATTTATATTAGAAAGCAATGAAATTTTTGTATGAGAGCTATATAGGGTTCGTATTCAAAGTTGTACACAAATGCAATGTTCAGTGGGGAAATTTGGCCCAATTTTGAATATTAATACATAGCCAGTTTTAGATGGGGTATGTCATCTTAAATTTTACTTTGTAGATATTAAAAGCTAAGGAGATTAGGTTAATAAGATATATCAAAGGAAAAATACACTGAAAAAATTAAAGGAAAGACTTTTAAATAAGTTTTAACAGACCCTTTGACTAGTGACTATGGAACTTCATTGGCTGTGTATAATATTGCCATTTCATGTGATTTTATTAGCATTTTATAACCAATTTGAAATAAAAAAACTCATTGAAAAGATTTTCCTTTAATTGATAGCCATACCAAGGAAAGTATTTTATGTAGGTGAAAATGAAAATATAAACCTTGTTCATTTCTTATGGAGTTGTCCTATGTACATCTGTGCGTATTAGTTATAAATAAGGCAGTGATAACAGTTTCTCTCTAATGTGTCTGGTTACTGTGTGTTATTGAGTGCTCTTTTGCTATGATGTATATCTGTAGCAGAGATGTTATATTATTACTTTATAATAATATAATATAACATAATTATAATATAATTTAAAATATAATAATATAATTATAATATTATAACATTATAATAATGAACAGGCCATGATCAATATGATGTTGATTTTATTTGAATACCTTCATTCAATTCTCTTCTTGATTTATAATTAAGTTATAATTTAGTCTATTTTTTTAAAGATTTTTTTACTTATTTGACAGAGAGAGAGAGAGCACAAGTAGGCAGAGAAGCAGACAGAGGGAGAGGGGGAAGCAGATTCCCTGCTGAGAAGAGAGCCCGATGCAGGGCTCGATCCCGAGACCCTGAGATCATGACCTGAGCCAAAGGCAGAGGCTTAACCCACTGAGCCACCTAGGCGCACCTATAATTTAGTCTAGACTGGTTTTTAAAAGCTTAGATTCCAGGAACTTCGTAAACCTAAGATTCTATTTTTGTTCTGCCCATGGAAAACTGATCAATTGCAATACAAAAAAAGATGAAGATATTCTACTTAATAAACTTCATAGAGAGGTATTATTTTGATAATCATAAACATTGTGAAAATCTACATTATAATTAAAAGTAAAAATTGGGCATATTACCAGGAATAAAAAATAAAATCTAGAATGGAAGATATTTTTGTATATATTTAACAAAAAAACAATTTTTTACACTATGAAAGTAAATGGATAAATTAATAAAAACTAATTATCTAAAATAGACTGACAGTGATATCTTTAATTCTGTTTACCTATTAGAGACGCATTTTTTTTGTATTGGGGTGAAATATTTCAAGTATATATAATAATAATAATCTGTGCGTAGTTATTTTTCTCTTCCCCTTTCCCTTTAAAGATAACTTTACAAATCTCAGATTACAGCATAAACATTCAAAATATGTCAGTACAGAACAGTATATCAAGAAAATACAGATCATTTATAATAACATTTCTCAAAATTAAACATTGTTTTCATTTCGATATATGCTTTTGTATCCTATGTTAAATTATATATATATGTATATACACACACACAAGGCACATTGATATTAAATAAATTGCATATACCGAGCTTTTCCTTGCTTTTCTTATTTAAAAATATGTCATATGTATATCATGACAATAAATATGACATAAATATAAAATACGTATTTAATAATCACTATAATATACCACAATGGGTTTAAGAAAATCTACCATTTTTATCACATGAGCTATTTATACATTTTTTATGATTTATTTTTCGTTGCTATAAACCTTGTTTTATATGTGTGTCACACATGGTTATTTTAGAATAAATTTATAAATGTAGAACGTATGGGTCAAATAATGTTCACTTTAAATTTGATATATAGGACCAAGTAACTTGAAAATATATGAATGCAGAAATACTCATATGACTAATCCTGGACATTACCAGTCTTTTAAATATTTGCCAATGCATCGTTCAATATATTCAATCATTTTTTTCTTTTTTTTTTAAGATTTTATTTATTTATTTGACAGAGAGAGATCACAGTAGGTAGAGAGAGAGGAGGAAGCAGGCTCCCTGCTGAGCAGAGAGCCCGATGTGGGGCTCGATCCCAGGACCCTGAGATCATGCCCTGAGCCCAAGGCAGAGGCTTAGGCACTGAGCCACCCAGGCGCCCCCAATCATTTTTTTCAATATATTTAATTGTTACATTAGAACATAATAGCCTGCTATTGTTTAATTAGCATTGCTTTGAAAGGAAAGTGAAAATTATCAGATTTTCATATGATTGACTCTTGGAATTTCTAAATTTGTGAATCTTTTACAAGTCATTTGTCCATTTATCCATTGAGACACTCTATCTTTTTCTTACCTCATACTGCTGTATAAATTGTTTTTAAACTGTACTTTGAGGCATAAATAAAATAACACATTAAAAAGATATACACTCATAATTCAAATGATAATTTTAATAAATAATAATAATTAATAATAATTTATTTGCAAGTAAATGTGAATACACCTTAGTATTCTTACCCATTCTGTTTTACTCCTTCCATTCAGAGGAGTGAATATATATTTTTTTTATTTTGGTGTTTATAATTCCTATATAATTTTAAACCTAGTAAGTATATAAATAGTATTTGCAAAGAATACTACCTGCTATAATAAGCAGAAAGTCAATATTATTGTTTTAATGCAACAAAATTTTGTTTCTCATTTACATTACAATCTAATATGGGTTATTGAGGCTTCTTTTTTTATAAGAAGTTTATAGGAACAGAGGCTTCTTCTAGCAAAAACTTCTGCCATTTCTTGGACCCTCAAATCTTCCATCAAACTTTCCATTGGCCAGAGGAGAGGGTAAATCTGATCGTGGGCAATGTTAAAAACTGGCCTGGAAGTTTTGTGTCATTTCAGCCCACATTCAAATGTTAGAATCCAGTTGCTTGGCTCCTCCTTGAAGAAAATAGATTAAAGTGGTGCACCTGGGTAGCTCAGTCAGTTAAGCATTTGGCATTTTTAAAAAAAAAAATATTAACATTTAACATTAGCATTAATATTTAACATTAACATTAACATATAATGTATTATTTGTTTCAGGGCTACAGGTCTGTGAATCGTCAGCCTTACACAGTTCAAAGCACTCTCCATAGCACATACCCTCTCCAATTTCCATACCCAGCCACCCTATTCCTCCCTCCCCTCTCCTCCAGCAACCTTCAGTTTGTTTCCTGAGATTAAGTCTCTTATGATTTATCTCCCTTCTCAGTCCCATATTGTTTCATTTTCCCCTCCCTTCTCCCCACCTCTGCCCTGCCTCTCAAATTCTTCATATCAGAGACTTCATATGATAATTGTCTTTCTCTGACTGACTTATTTCGCTTAGCATAATACCCTCTAGTTCCATCCATGTCATTGCAAATGGCCAGATTTTGTTTCTCTTGATGGCTGCATAGTATTCCATTGTGTATATATATATATATATATATATATATATATATATATATATATACCACTTCTTCTTTAACCATTCATCTATTGATGGACATCTAGGTTCTTTCCATAGTTTGGCTATTGCGGACGTTGCTGCTGTAAACATTTGGGTGCACATGCCCCTTCGGATCGCTACATTTGTATCTTTAGGATAAATACCCAGTAGTGGGGTTGCTGGGTCATAGGATAGTTCTATTTTCAACTTTTTGAGGAGCCTCCATACTGTTTTCCAGAGTGGCTGCACAAGCTAAGTATTTGGCTTTTGATTTTGCTTAGGTTATGATCTCAGGGTCCTGGCATTGAGCCCAGGTCAGGCTCCCCACTCAGTGGGGAGTCTGCTTGGGATTCTCTCCCCCTTCCTCTCCTTCTGCCCCTCACCCTGCTCACACACTCTGTCTCTCTTTCTCAAATAAGTAAATAAATCTTAAAAACAAAGAGAGGCAGAATATATTTAAAAAGAAATAAAGAAAGAAAGAATTTGAATATGGTGACCTATTCTCCTATTTTTTAGGCAATTTTGAATGAGCTTCAACTGAATGAAATAAAAGAGGAAGAAAATGAGGCACAACTTGTATAAGACTTTTACTTTTGAACTAGGAACTTCAGGCTCCATCAAGACAAAGGACAGAAATGAGACATGATTATTTTCACAGAATATGGAGAGAAGAAACATTGCTTAAAGTTTCTAAGCTTATTTATTTTGCTGAGGACCGATTATTTCTCCATTTTAATACCCTTTCCATAATCTGAGTCATGGTACAAGGCAATCAGTTACTTTTCACATTGGTTACAGCCTTATAAAAATCAGAATATAAATAATATATCGTTGACAGGAAGGAATTAGGATTTATCTTGAGTGTGTGTGTGTGTGTGTGTGTGTGTGTGTGTGTGTGTGTGTGTTCATTTGTCAGGAGGAATGGTGAAAGAACCAAAGAGTCTGAGATTTCTGGAGAATGAAGGTTATTAATGTGAACTAGTTATGTTTTCTACTCTTCATTGCTGTTATTTTCCTGTGATGTTATTTAGCACTCTAAGCAGTCTTAGCACTTCCATTGCCAAGTCGGCTGTTGTCTCTATACAGAATTACTATCAAATTTAGCTACATGTTATTTTGTGCTTAATGTTTCACTTCCAAAAGGGAGCCTTTGACACCTTTGACTAGATACAATTTTAATGCTATCCTCATGGCACTTTTTTTTCACCATATAATCATCATACTTTTAGCTGTTGTGTATAGAATAACTGTATTCATGTGTCAATCCCATGAGGGCAATGGCCAGGTCGGTTCCTTTCCTTCCTCTATCACAAGTAACCAAGCACTATGTTAAACATTAATAAATATTCACCTGACTAGATGGTTTAATTAGCCAAAATTTTAAAGCATTTATAGAAGAATTTACAGCACTATTTTTCTGAAAGATTTTATTTATTTGAAAGAAAGTGTGAGCGAGAAAGATAGCATGAGTGGGAGTGGGAGGGTAGCAGAGAGAGAAGGAGAAGCAGTCTTTCCACTAAGCAGGGAACCCCACAGGGGCTTGATCCCAGGACCCTGTGTTCATGACCTGAGCCTAAGGTAGACACATAACCTAATGAGCCACCCAGATGCCCCAAATTTATACCAGTATATGTCAAACTCTTACAATAAATGGAAGAGGCCAGCATCACTCTGATATGAAAGCCAGACAAAGATCACAAGAATAAAAATTAGAGACCATTATGCCATATGGATATAGAAACAAAATTCCTAAACATACTATTAAAAAACTGAATTTAGCAGCGTATTAAAAGGACTATGCAGCATAAGCAAGTGGAATTTGTTCCAGGAATATAAAACTTATGTAATGTAAGAAATATAATACAATATATCACACCCATACAAATAAAGATTAACATACACACTCACACAAAAGCACACTTAATTATTTCCTTTGAAGTATAATAAGAATTTGACAAAATTTAACATTTTTCAAGAGAAAAATACTCAAAAAATTAAGAATGAAAGAGAACTTTCTCAAGCCTATAGCATCTAGGAAAAATGCACAGCCAACATACGCAATGATGAAAAATTGCAGTCCCTCCTTTTTTTGTATGCTGCATTATCTTCCTGAAAAATACATGTTGAAATCTTAACCCAGGTACCTATAAATGTGACCATATTGGGAAATAGGAACTTTGCAGCTTTAACTAAGATTAAGTACAGATGAAGTCATGGTGGAGTGGGATGGACCCTTGATCTACCATGACTAGCATCCTTATAAAAAAGAGAAGAGACAGAGACAAACACAGAGAAAAGAATGCTATGTAAAAACACACACATATAAAGGGAAGACAGTCATGTAACAACAGAGGCTTAGGTTGAAGTTTTGCAGATGAATGCCAACGAATGCCTTAGACTGCTGGCAACCATATATCTGCAAGACAGAGAACAGGGCCCTGCTGACACTTTCATTTGAACTTCTAGCCTCTGGAACTGTGTTAGAATATATTTCTTGTTTGTTTGTTTGTTTGTTTGTTTGTTTGTTTTTAAGCCTCCCAGTTTATAGTGGTTTGTTATAGCAGATATGGAAATTAATACAACTCCTGAAATCAAGGATAAGACAAGATTGCCCACTTTCACCAGTTCTACTTAACATAGTTAACATGGTACTGGAAGTTCTTGCTGGATGAAGGAAAAAAAAAAACAAAACTAAAGGCATCCAAATCAGAAATGAAGAAGTAAAATTTTATTGGATTATTGACTGCCAAAGTATTGGGGTAGGGAGATGTAGAGAATGACTGTTTACTGGGTATAGGGTTTCTTTTTGGCATGATGAAAATATTTTGGAACCAGGAACTTCAGAGCCACCTTCCAAATTAAAAAAAAAAACAAAACTGATAAAATATGTCTAATTCTTTGATAAAATATAAAATTGATAAATTTGATAAAATTGATAAAATATGTTCAGTTCTTTTCTCTAAATTACTACTTTAAATGTTCTTTATCATACAGACCACTTTATGTTTAACAATCCTTTCTATGAATAATTTGATCTTCTATCTCCTTGTCACTTTATTTTTTTATTTTTAATTTACCTAGAGATTTAGTAACTACATTTTTTTCACTTCTCTTAGTTAATTGATTTCAGCTATTTGTAAAAAATATTTTATTTATTTATTTGACAGAGAGAGAGATCACAAGTAAGCAGAGGCAGGCAGAGAGAGAGGGGGAAGCAGGCTCCCTGCTGAGCAGGGACCCTGATGCGGGGCTCAATCCCAGGACCCTGGGATCATGACCTGAGCCAAAGGCAGAGGCTTTAACCCACTGAGCCACCCAGGTGCCCCGATTTCGGCTATTCTAACTTAACTATCAATTCCTTTTTTTGTTAACCTATGACATGTAATTTCTTAAACATAATCTGTGAATTCTCATCATAGTTCTTCAATATTGAATTATTTAAATATGGGTTATTGAAATAAATGATTCCTTAAGTATTGCATATTCTGATTCATCAGTTTTAAAACTCTGAATTGTAAAGCTATCATAATTAATATTCTATTTCAAAGGCATACTGGGGGTAAGTTACAAAAAAAGAGACATTTTGTTTTATGAAGTCTAAATATATTAGGTGGATAAAGATAAAGACTACTTAA